>JAANYP010003001.1:87500-98597 GCA_020465985.1 Centrapalus pauciflorus | reverse complement strand
ATATATATATATATATATATATATATATATATATATATATATATATATATATATATATATATATATATATATATAGATCGTTTATGAACACTTTATTCGTTGTGAACATTGTGAACAACCATAAAATAACTTTGAATATCATGAATCTTGTTGAAAATACTACCGTGTCCTTCCAGTAACCTATTAATATTATCAGATCCTATGGATTATTTTGAATCCTCTGAATTTGTCGAATCTTTTGAATTTTGTTGAATCCTATGTATCTTGTTATGAAAACTACTATATATCTTTTGAATGTTCTGAAACTTGTTGTAGACACTCTTATGAACCTTTTGAATCATATGAATCATGTTACAAATATTTGTTGATATATATGAATGATTATATATATATATTTTTTAATTTGTTCACAAGATAACTTGTTCACAATGGATCACATCTCATATGTGTGTGTGTGTCTATATATATATATATATGGGGTTTCAATGGAAAACCAACATGCATCGGAAAACATTGGAAAACCTTGATTTACCGCCACAAATGCATCACAATTCACGTGTGCTGCATCAAAATCCCCACGTGATGCATCAAAGTCCATCGTGATGCATCACATGATCCAATTGGTATAAAGTGGTTCCCGGGTTTTCCGATACTAGAAGGTGTGAATGTGTGTAAGTGTCTCATAATAATGTTTAAATTAAAAATAAAGACTACTTGTAAAAAATCACATATAAACACACACTATAACTGAGTGAAACATATATGTTTAAATGAATGGTGCTGTTATAAACGTACGTTCATATTAAAATTTTCATGTTCACATGATTTTTAAGATACTAGTAGGCGTGAATGTGTGTAAGTTTTTATAAAAAGTGTTATATTATTTGTATCTATTTCAATATAAAAAAATTTTTAGAAAAAACTTTTTTTACAACATATTCACATCCAAATTAGGTGAGTTCACATGTACGAACAACACTTTGTATTTTTAGATACTCATAATTATATATAAGGAAACAAAAAGATATCATGTAGGGTATATCACGAAAGCACTCTAAACAAATTATTTTTTAATATTAGTTTATATATTAACATTATAAGTATCTATACTATATAAAATAAGAAAATCACTTGGAGTTTCTGGACCACTGGATGGAAAGAAATCAATGGTCCAGATCAATGACAACTCATAATTATTTATGAAATGTCTCTTATACCCTTAGTTAAAATCAATACTTCTTATGCTTTTAATTAAAATCAATAATTATGCCTATGCCATTGTTTTAAAACATTTTCTAAATTTACTACCTTAACTTAATTACATTACATTAAATTTTGATTTTAATTTCTTCATTAATGAATTAATATTAAATTAATATTTACCTAAAATAAATATGTGTCATTATTATTCTTAATGATCATAGTTAAATTCAAATGTAAAAATTTGGATTTAAATGTAGAAGTGTATTAAATAAAGTTAAAATTTTTTGTTAATTATTTTGCTAACAAGATTTAAAATTTAATTGATAAAACTTCAATTGTGAATATGATAAATTTTGATTGTTGGTTTTCAGATATTCCATTTTTATATTTTATCATTTTCAAAATATTTACACATTCACATAATTGAAGTTTTTTGTTCTTACATTAATATTTCGTATTTTAAGTTAATAAAAATTAAAAGAAACATATTTTTCAAACACATATTATCTGTTTCTAATAATACAATATAATAATATTTTTTTATTTAATATCAAACAACTAAGAATTTATTTATATTTAATTTAACTAGCTTTCAATTTTTTTAATTATATATAAACTTTATAATAATTTTTTAAAATTTAAAAAAATATGTATTTTCTAAATCAACCCATGTAATACATGGGTTGATTAACCTATATTATAAAACAAAACAATTCATGTCATATGTCAATTCTACAATACAAGAAAATTTTATTTTTCCACCTCTTTTTTCAAATTTAACGCCTTAACTATTGAATTAAATTTTGACTTTATTTTTTTTATTAATTAATTAGTAATAAATTAGATTTTGTAACATTTAAAATTAATGTTTACCTAAAATAAATATCTATCATTATTATCCATAATAATCATAATTAGATCCAAATGTAAAAATTTGAATTAGTTGTGGAAATTATTATTATTATTATGTTTAATAAAGGATAACATCAAATGTCACGTGTCACCTCTACGTTCACCAAAAAGATAATTACAACTTATAAAAAATAAAAAATAAATACAATTTAATATTTTTAAAAAAGATAAGTATACTCTATTTTTTAATCTGTAAATAATAAAAAATAAACACAATTATTATTTTGTATGTTTTTATTTTTACTCATATACATTTTATATAAATAAATTTAATTAAAAATATCTGTAATACGTGAGTTATAAACTAGTTTTATATAAATTTACATATTTTTGTGTTTTGAAAAATTGAGTCTACGAATTGATAAATTTATACACATATTTTTTGATTCATTTGTATTCCTTTTATACAAAATTAAAAAAAAAAAACATGTGAAAATTTATTTATATACATTTATAATGTTAACAAACATTATGCGCAAAAAAAAAAAAATGAAAAAATGTCTTCCTTTATTTTAAACGGTACTTTGAGCTATTGTACAAAAAGAAAAAATCGTGTAAAAATCCAATACATTTTAATTATTTTTCAAATAAATATTTGTTCAAAAAACATTTTCATAAAAGTTCTCAACCTAAAATCATTCTTGTAAAAGTTACTGCACATAATTTTTTTTCATAAATGTCATTTAACTTAACAAAAATTATGAAAAACTTCTTAAAAATTCTTGAAAATCCCATAAAACGACATTTCATAAAAAATTTCAAGTCGATATAACTTTTATGGAAACTTTTTTGGTATATGAACTTGATTGAAAAATATCAAAAATACGTTGGTTTTTTGTATGATGAAAACCTTTTTCCAAAATGATTTGAATTCAATTTTGATTATAGTAGATTAAGATATATATATATATATATATATATATATATATATATATATATATATATATATATATATATATATATATATATATATATATATATATATATTAAAGAATTTAAATATGATTGTCACATGTAAATTGTTGAAGATGCAAGTGGCATCACAATTTTTTTTTGAACGGCATCACAATTGATGAAGAAATTTATTCATTTGTTATTATTTTAAAATTATTGATATAGTTTATAAATATGAACAAGTTTAAAAGAGTATTTTTAAAAATTTAAAGAAATCAAACATACTATTAACATAGTTTTTCTCAAGTTTTTTAAATAGATATGTATATACCCACATTCGAAAAATATATCCACTAAGGCACTAATAACACCATTTGTATGTTAGAATGGTAAAATTTATCATATGAACGTACAAAAAAAAATATGTTAGTTCACACATCTTCAATTCATCTTTGAACTATTGTTTGATATATAATTGACTTCTAATGCATTTTTTCCATCTTTAAGAGCATACTTGTTCAAGATTCGTGGTTGTTCCGTTAGTTCATCACTAAATTAAAATGGTTTCTTTATATAATTATTATATTTCCAAAAGAATTCAAATCTTCTAAAATTTTATGATTTCAAGTTTTAAAAAACCATTTCTTCGTTTTTCATTGAACAACCTATTTTAGACGTTACTATTCCTTCATGATATTAATGCCCATTTCTCCGTAGACGTTCTAAACTTAAAGATAACCATTGTCATGACTTCTTGTTTTGTTTTATTAATATTTATTGCATTTCATAATCAAGTTACATGGCGATTTAGTATTTTTAAGAAATTAAGCTATCGGAAAACAACTTAATAAAGAATTGACTTATCGACAAAATTTTAGAATAAGGCTTCTTATTTTGATTTTTTAAAGGTACGTAGATTACTATATGCCTCAAGCAAAATTTAAATCTATCTTTTTGGTTGTAGCAACACCTTGATATTACGAGGCTAAATGCTTTTTGAAATACAATGTTGTTATTAACACCCTCCTTTTACTTTATGTATGCTCTTTTACGACGTCACATAATTTTAATATTAAAATAATTGAAATATATAATTAAAAAGGAGTTTTGAGATGTCATATTACAAGTAGGCTATTTAAAAAGAATGTGTTTTTAAAATCGAAAAATTACCAATAATGAATATAAAATACAAAATTTGACGATAAAGTTATTGTAAAAAAAATTTTACCGAGAAAGGTAATATAAAATTATATTTTGGCCGAGAAAGAACACGAAATTCAAATTTTAGGCTAAAACAAATAATCAAATATTATTTTTTAACCAAAAAAAGAAACATTAAATTAAAATTTACATTCTTAATTTATCATTAATACCCTTTTTTGTCAAATTCAAATTTAATGTTATATTTCTTAGCCCCAAAAGTTTTACATTACATTTATTGTGAATTTTTGAATTTTATATTAACTTTCTTGCTAATTTGACAATTTAAAACAAGATTTCTTAATTGATAGAAGGAATAATGTCATAAATTCGCCCAAGCACACAATGGGTTTAATTTCACTTAAATTCATTGGGTTTGGCAACCAAACTTGGTGGCCTACGTACATATATTGCCAAAACTAACTTACTTTTATTTCACTATTGCAAATTTGCATCCATTCTAAATACGTTACCAAAACTAATTCTCTTTAAGTAGAAATGAATAGGGTGTAAAGACATTGAATTTTTTATAGGCATAAACTTGAACATTTCATTTTCAAAACTTCATCTTAACACTCAAAATGTAAAGTCGGTCCAATCATTTTCGTGGCATCGAACAAAAACATAAACGGAACCCTATAAATAGACACACACACACACACACACACACACACACACACACACATATATATATATATATATATATATATATATATATATATATATATATATATATATATATATGCATGTATGTATGCATGTATGTATGTATGTATGTATGTATGTATGTATGTATGTATGTTCAAAATAAGCAAAATTCAAGTAAAAATGATAAATTAACAACAAAAAACTTATAATTGTATAATGTTAAAACTAAAAACTTTGCAAATCAGTAGTCTTGTTTAATCATTATAAACCTAAGTATATAATAGAGTTTTTGAAAATGAACCCTATATCTAATGGGCCCTGTGCAGTTGTCCGTGATGACCTTGCTCAGGGCCGACACTGTCTAAACGTCATTATCTATTATTTAACTAGTTTATTGACCCATGTAAAACATGAGAATATTTAATAAAGTACCTATATATTAGGTACTTTATTGACCCTATATATATAGTCAGGTTCAAAAAAGTACCTCGAAATCAAGTGCACCCGAAAATACCAATCTTAAAAAACTTTTTTAAAATTTTTTTTCTCATAACCATGTTTAATTTAATATTATACGCATGATATATGAATTTCACATACATTCATACTATCTGTGTCCTTAAAAATTATGTGAATGCTAAATGCATATTTATATGAATATTAAAGAATTTAAATATGATTGTCACATGTAAATTGTTGAAGATGCAAGTGGCATCACAATTGATGAAGAAATTTATTCATTTGTTATTATTTTAAAATTATTGATATAGTTTATAAATATGAACAAGTTCTAAAGAGTATTTTAAAAATTCAAGGTATCAAACATACTATTAACATAGTTTTTCTCAAGTTTTTTACATAGATATGTATATACCAACTTTCGAAAATTATATCCACTAAGGCACTAATAACACCATTTGTATGTTAGATTGTAAAATATAATCATATGAACGTACAAAAAAAAATGTTAGTTCACACATCTACAATTCATCTTTGAACTATTGCTTGATATATAATTGACTTCTAATGCATTTTTTCCATCTTTAAGAGCATAGTTGTTCAAGATTCGTGGTTGTTCCGTTAGTTCATCACTAAATTAAAATGGGTTCTTTAAATAATTATTATATTTCCAAAAGAATACAAATCTTCTGAAATTTACCGTTTTCAAGTTTTAAAAAAACCATTTTTTCGTTTTTCATTAAACAACCATTTCTTCGTAGACGTTCTAAACTTAAAGATAACAATTGTCATGACTTCTTGTTTTGTTTTATTAATAATTATTGCGTTTTCATAATCAAGTTACATGACGATTTAGTATTTTTAAAAGATTAAGCCATCGGAAAACAACTTAATAAAGAATAGACTATTGACAAATTTTTGGAATAAGGCTTCTTATTTTTATTTTTTAAAGGTACGTAGACTACTACTTATGCCTCAAGCAAAATTTAAATCTATCGTTTTGCTTGTAGCAACACCTTGATATTATTAGGTCAAATGCTTATTGAAATACAATGTTGTTATTAACACCCTCTTTTTACTTTATGTATGCTTTTTTAAGACGTCACATAATTTTAATATTAAAGTAATTGAAATATATAATTAAAAAGGAGTTTTGAGATGTCATATCCCAAGTAGGCTGTGTAAATAGAATGTTTTTTTAAAATCGAAAAATTACCAATATTGAATATAAAATACAAAATTTGACAATAAAGTTATTGTAAAATTTTATTTACCGAGAAAGGTAAAATAAAATTATATTTGGCCGAGAATAAACATGAAATTCAAATTTTAGACTAAGAAAGATAATCAAATATTATTTTTTACCAAAAAAAATATTAAATTAAAAAATTTACATTCTTAATTGGTCATCAATACCCTTTTTTGTCAAATTCAAATTTCATGTTATCTTTCTTAATTAGCCACAAAAGTTTTACATTACATTAATTGTGAATTTTTGAATTTTATATTACCCTTCTTGGTAATTTGACCATTTAAAACAAGATTTCTTAATTGATAGAAGGAATAATGTCATAAATTAGTGTATCGTTGCCCGCGCGTTGCTGCGGGTATCCGTCATAAATATGTAGTTTTTATCGCTTAAGGTAAAATATGATTTTAAGAAATAGAAACATGTTTAATGATGACAATGACGTATGTGCATTTGTGTATTAAGGTATTAGAAGGTTACATGTGTTTTTTACGAATTTGGTATGACTCAATTGATGATGTCTAAAGTATTTGTTTTTTATGGTTTTATATGTGCAAAACAATATGTTTTCATGTTTTTTCCTAATAAAGTCCTTAGGTTATTGTTTTTTTCTAGTTTCTGAAAAAATTATTTTTTTTCATAATCAGTCCTGTATTTTCCACAAAAAACCAACATGTCACGAAAAGCGCTCAAATTTAATGATTTTTTTTTTTTTTGCAAAAAATGAATAATTCCAAAAATCACAAACAAATAAATAACTTGCGGATTTTATTGGTAAAAAGTAACACGAAGAGGCAATACCGTAAAGATATTAAACATGTTGGTATTTTCATATTAAACCCTTTTTTTTCACAAAAAATTATGAATAACAAAAGTTGATGTTTTATATACATCTTGTGAGACAAAAAACAAAACAAAATAAATCACTGTTAATTAATTCTTCAAGTTGAGTTGTAAACAGAAATTTTCAATATTTAAATATTTAATCAAATATTAAACAAGTTGGTGTACAAAATGAATACTTTTATTCACAAATATAAAAATATAAAAAATGTTGAACTCAAAATTTATTAAGCTTTAAAAAGGTTCATTGTTTCATCCGTTAAAAAAAATTAAAAGGTGAAATAATTCAACCTTTTTTCAATCGAAAAAAAATTATAGATGGATTAATTGTTTTTCCATTCGGTTAAATTAGAAATTAGAGTTATTCATTTTTTCCAAGCGAAAACATTTAAAGTTAAATCAGTTGGCGTTATTTCTAATCGTTTAAATTTAATATGGTTCGTCATTTTCTCTGAGCAAAATTATTTAAAACTAATATGGTTTAGTCATTTTTTCGTTTGGTTAAATTGAAAAAAAAGTTATTAAATGTTTTTCCGGTCAAAAACATTAATAATTAGATTAAGCGGTTGCTTTATTTCGTTCGATTACATTGAATACTGAAATGGTTTGTTGTTTTTTTTTCGAGCAGAAACATTTAAATTGAAACGACGAACATTTCAATTTTTTCCAGCAAAATTGTTAACCAAATGGAAAAAGACCAATCAAAATTAAGTATTTTGGAAGGATAAAACGAATAACAATTTCAATTTTCGATCAAACAAAACGTAAAAAACATCCAAACAATCTAATTTTTAATGTTTTAGTAGAATGAACGATGAACAATTTTGATTTTCAATTAATGAAATGGAAAAACGACGAACCAATTTAGTTCGAAATGTTTTCGTCCAAAAAAATGGTGTGTGTATATGTATGTAAGTGTAGATGTTTTTTATTGTATCTATTTTTGTTTCTAATAGACTAAAAGTATTAATATTTTTATACCTATTTGTTTTTTAAAATAAGTTGTTAATAATTTCTTATTACATAGGTCAAAAATATAAAAAATGACAAAATAGATATTTTAATTAAAGTTGATAGATAATAAACAACGTTGAATGTAAAACTTGATAATAATAACTAATTTTAAAAAATTATAAGTTTAGGTACCAAATTCAGAATTTAATACAAACTACAGAGACTGTTCTGTGATTAGTGCAAAATAGTGAAGTCATCAAAACGGTGCGTTTCACTATGAGTAATGTAAGGTATAGTAATAGTAATTCGCTCAAGAACACAATGGGTTTAATTTCACTTAAATTCATTGGGTTTGGCAACCAAACTTGGTGGCCTATGTACATATATTGCCAAAACTAACTTGCTTTTATTTCACTATTGCATATTTGCATCCATTCTAAGAGGGAGTTTGGATTTGCGTTTGAAAAATGTTGTAGCGTTTTGGAAACTAATAATCAGATAATAGCTGTAACAAAAAGTGCTGCAGGAAATGTAGTGTTTGGTTTAGCTTCTGCTGTTTGCTATCATAATTATCAAATAATCAGTTTTTAAAGTGTTTGGATTTGCGTTTTTACTTGTAAAATGACCAAATAATCACTTATGAAGCAAATAAGCTACAATTTTTAACTTATGAAAAAGTGTGGTAAGATTAACGCTAAACGCAAATAATCACTTATTAACGTATGCAATCCAAACACTTTAAACTAATTATTTGCGTTATTGTAACGTAATAAGATGATAATATGGTTTACAATTTTTAACTTATGAAAAAGTGTGGTAAGATTAACGCTAAACGCAAATAATCACTTATTAACGTATGCAATCCAAACACTTTAAACTAATTATTTGCGTTATTGTAACGTAATAAGATGATAATATGGTTTAATTTCACTTAAATTCATTGGGTTTGGCAACCAAACTTGGTGGCCTACATACATATATTGCCAAAACTAACTTACTTTTATTTCACTATTGCAAATTTGCATCCATTCTAACAGGGCCGTCTCATGGATTTCGGAGGCCATGTGCTTGTGATTACAACATAGTTTCTTAAATATTTTAAATAGTAATTGGTCATTTTGAGACTCAATTTTAATAGGTAAAGTGGAGATTGTGAATAACAAAAAAAATTGATTAATATGAAATTAAAATAAATAATACGAATCAAGTTGAATATGACATGAATTCCATTTAACGCCGAGGAACAACATATACATCTCATATACAGAAAAATTTTATTGGTTTAAACTTAGATTTTTATTAATTTTGTGAGGCCCTACGAAATTGAGGGGCCCTGTGCAGTCGAGCCTCTCGCACACCCTAAAAGACGCACCTGCATTCTAAATACGTTACCAAAACTAATTTTCTTTAAGTAGAAATGAATAGGGTGTAAAGACATTGAATTTTTTATAGGCATAAACTTGAACATTTCATTTTCAAAACTTCATCTTAACACTCAAAATGTAAAGTCGGTCCAATCATTTTCGTGGCATCGAACAAAAACATAAACGGAACCCTATAAATAGACACACACACACACACACACACACACACACACACACACATATATATATATATATATATATATATATATATATATATATATATATATATATATATATATGCATGTATGTATGCATGTATGTATGTATGTATGTATGTATGTATGTATGTATGTATGTTCAAAATAAGCAAAATTCAAGTAAAAATGATAAATTAACAACAAAAAACTTATAATTGTATAATGTTAAAACTAAAAACTTTGCAAATCAGTAGTCTTGTTTAATCATTATAAACCTAAGTATATAATAGAGTTTTTGAAAATGAACCCTATATCTAATGGGCCCTGTGCAGTTGTCCGTGATGACCTTGCTCAGGGCCGACACTGTCTAAACGTCATTATCTATTATTTAACTAGTTTATTGACCCATGTAAAACATGAGAATATTTAATAAATAATTATATTCTTAAAATTCTATAAATTTAAATATTATTATAAAAATGTTAAATGTTGATATTAAACTTACACAGATAAATTACATAAAATACGAAATTAATTTTATTATATTCTAATTATAATAAATAAATAGTAAAGATACAAACATGTTTAATTGGAGTTAAATAAAATATTAAAGAAATTATTGAATGAAGTTATATAAAATAAATCAAAGAAATCATTATAGGTAAAATGAAATGATTTGCTCATTTAATCTGATGAACTTTCATTAATAGGAGTTATTAAATAGTAATTATATCTAGTTTTAATTTTTATAAATTACAAGAGTAAATTGTAAGAATTAAATTAAGAGATTTAGACGAGAAAACAAAAATTTAGTTAGAAGAGGTGATGTCATGTGTCATCATATATTCTCATTTATTGATATATAAAGATTAGTCATTAATTACTTCTAACTAGCTTTTGCACGCCACTTTGCATCTAGATTAGAGATCAACCATTATTATATGGTGTTTAATACTTGTATCAGAAGGTTTGGATTTTAATAAACTCATTTACTCCTACTTATATTATTCTGATAATTTTACAACTCAAGTTACCTTTGAACCGTATGCTCGTAGCTCAACTCTTTTCGGTGTAATGTGTGTTGCTCATTTAGTGCAACATATTTAAGAATTTTTATTGAAAGAACTTAAGGGCGTTCACAATCGCATATCCGAAATTTCGGATAGTATTTTTT
>JAANYP010003001.1:0-82500 GCA_020465985.1 Centrapalus pauciflorus | reverse complement strand
TTAATTAAAATCAATAATTATGCCTATGCCATTGTTTTAAAACATTTTCTAAATTTACTACCTTAACTTAATTAAATTACATTAAATTTTGATTTTAATTTCTTCATTAATGAATTAATATTAAATTAATATTTACCTAAAATAAATATGTGTCATTATTATTTCTTAATGATCATAGTTAAATTCAAATATAAAAATTTGGATTTAAATGTAGAAGTGTAGTAAATAAAGTTAAAATTTTTTGTTAATTATTTTGCTAACAAGATTTAAAATTTAATTGATAAAACTTCAATTGTGAATATGATAAATTTTGATTGTTGATTTTCATATATTCCATTTTTATATTTTATCATTTTCCAAATATTTACACATTCACATAACTGAAGTTTTTTGTTCTTACATTAATATTTCGTATTTGAAGTTAATAAAAATTAAAAGAAACATATTTTTCAAACACATATTATCTGTTTTTAATAATACAATATAATAATATTTTTTTTATTTATTATCAAACAACTAAGTTGTAACACCCACAATTCTCACACAAATGCCACGTCAATACAATACACAGGTGGCAATAACGCAATCATCTCAAATTACTCATGTCACAGGATTAGCGGAAAACACGGCTAATTAAAACTTTAACACGAAGTCATACATCGTCTCATAAACTGACACTGATATTTAAACGTAACCGATTACTGTTAACATACATAAGTAGATCAGATACAACAGTTCCAAAACTAATATCAACAAGACAGTCAACGCACGCAACTCTAACTGCCCCAATCTCTACTTCGGCTGCTGCGGCTGTGGCTGCGACCCCACGGTATGATTGCCTGACACACACAGAAGACTCGAAAACATAAGCTGGACAGCTCGTGAGTACGCGAGGGTTAGACACTGCAGGTAAGCACACATAACATACACAACACATATATCTCAGCACACATATGCAACTCGATGCATAGCACATATCTCTGCTCAAAAAGGGGACCACGTTCCCCAGCTAACAGGCCGCACACAGCAGCGGTTAGCTACCCAATAAGCACAGGAGCGACCTGGCAATATCTCTGCCGTATATATACAGCCTCATATCTCGTGACTGGTTAGGGACAGTCAGCCTGCGCGATCACATATCGCGGGTACCTGCAATTCAAACACATATAGCACGTATAGGGTAGAGAAACTCATACCTGCGCCGTACCCCTGTCTCATATACACATATCACATCACATAACTGACTCGTAAAAGACTACGCGCGATTTGTAAAAGAACTCGAGTACTCACCGATTACCCGAAACTTGATTCGAAACTCGGAATTCTCAATGCGGCTCGGCACGTGATCGGCTAGAACCTGTAATCGTCACGAATTCCCCACGTTAACACAACTCAATAACCATGTAATTCAGGTCAAGCATAACTATCGCAATTAACACAAACCCGAGACACAATCCCGGATAATTAACCGATCCCCGAAACCCTTTTACGGGACCCCCAACGAGACTCAAAACCCCAAACGATTCAGTCCGACAATATCCCGAAGGAATCCGACATACTAATCGCCTCAAGCCTCTCCAATTGAATCAATTCGGATTTCCCCAGCAGGCTGCGGCTCGCGCCGCTAAGCCCCTGCACTCGCGCCGCGCCCAATTCCTTCTGCGCGTCGCGCCGCGGCCCCCTGCGCGTCGCGCCGCGATCATTCGCCTGCACTCATCCCTGTTCTACGACCTCCATAGCTGAACCAGGGGAAACTCTCCCCTTTTTACACGATTTCCAGCCCAAAAACACACGAAATTACTATACAACAGCCTCATATAATACAGAAACCAATTCCCATACACAACACAACATAACTCAACACTTAGCTACTCAAAATCAAGGATTCTTACCTTCAAGACCTCAAGAACACAAGGTGATCAACAAGAAAGCAAGACACAGCTTGAATTCACCACCCTTGGCTTCACTTCTGGCTTTGAATCTCAGTTGAAACTCCAGGAAAATACACACACACACTTTAGGGATTTTGTCTCAAAATTATGGATAAGGAAGAAGAGAACAAAAGGAAGCTCAATACACATATATACGTCTTCATCTTTAACCGGCTCCGAACCCACTAACCCGGACCCGATATCACTTTTTCAATATTAATATCAAATTGACCCATTTAACTCCACGAACTCAAGGAGATAATTAATCCGCTAATTAATAGCTCGGAGACACGTATCACTCGGTTTCGACACGTTAAATCCACGAAATGGAATTTAATTGGAACACGCAATAATTATTAAAATAATGAGCCAATAAATTAAATCCACGTACCAGGCTCAAATCCGGGATGTTACAAAAGTATTTATTTATATTTAATTTAACTAGCTTTCAATTTTTTTTTAATTATATATAAACTTTATAATAATTTATTAAAATATAAAAAAATATGTATTTTCTAAATCAACCCTTGTAATACATGGGTTGATTAACCTATATTATAAAACAAAACAATTCATGTCATATGTCAATTCTACAATATAAGAAAATTTTATTTTTCCACCTCTTTTTCCAAATTTAACACCTTAACTATTGAATTAAATTTAGACTTTATTTTTTTCATTAATTAATTAGTAATAAATTAGATTTTGTAACATTTAAAATTAATGTTTACCTAAAATAAATATCTATCATTATTATCCATACTAATCATAATTAGATCCAAATGTAAAAATTTGAATTAGTTGTGGAAATTATTATTATTATTGTGTATAATAAAGGAAAACACCAAATGTCACGTGTCACCTCTACGTTCACCAAAAAGATAATTACAACTTATAAAAAATAAAAGAAAAATACAATTTAATATTTTTAAAAAAGATAAATATACTCTATTTTTTAATCTGTAAATAATAAAAAATAAACACAATTATTATGTTGTATGTTTTTTATTTTTACTCATATACATTTTATATAAATAAACTTAATTAAAAATATCCGTAATACGTGAGTTATAAAATAGTTTTATACAAATTCACATATTTTTGTGTTTTGAAAAATTGAGTCTACGAATTAATAAATTTATACACATATATTTTGATTCATTTGTAAAAACATGTGAAAATTTATTTATATACATTTATAATGTTAACAAACATTATAGGCAAAAAAAAAAAATGAAAAAATGTCTTCCTTTATTTTAAACGGTACTTTGAGCTATTGTACAAAAAGGAAAAATCGTGTAAAAATCCAATACATTTTAATTATTTTTCAAATAAATATTTGTTTAAAAAACATTTTCATAAAAGTTCTCAACCTAAAATCATTTTTGTAAAAGTTACTGCACATAAATTTTTTCCATAAATGTCATTTAACTTAACAAAAACTTATGAAAAATTTCTTAAAAATTCTTGAAAATCCCATAAAACGACATTTCATAAAAAATTTCAAGTCGATATAACTTTTATGGAAACTTTTTTGGTATATGAACTTGATTGAAAAATATCAAAAATACGTTGGTTTTTTGTATGAATGAAAATCTTTTTCCAAAATGATTTGAATTCAAATTTGATTATAGTAGATTAAGATATATATATATATATATATATATATATATATATATATATATATATATATATATATTATAAATATTAAAGAATTTAAATATGATTGTCACATGTAAAT
Organism: Centrapalus pauciflorus; assembly: GCA_020465985.1. Classification (NCBI taxonomy): domain Eukaryota; kingdom Viridiplantae; phylum Streptophyta; class Magnoliopsida; order Asterales; family Asteraceae; genus Centrapalus; species Centrapalus pauciflorus. Next base: position 78,828 of record JAANYP010003001.1, on the reverse strand, counting down.
TGTTGAAGATGCAAGTGGCATCACAATTGATTAAGAAATTTATTCATTTGTTATTATTTTAAAATTATTGATATAATTTATAAATATGAACAAGTTCAAAAGAGTATTTTTAAAAATTCAAGGTATCAAACATACTATTAACATAGTTTTTCTCAAGTTTTTTAAATAGATATGTATATACCAACATTCGAAAAACATATCCACTAAGGCACTAATAACACCATTTGTATTTTAGAATGATAAAATTTATCATATGAACGTACAAAAAAAAATATGTTAGTTCACACATCTTCAATTCATCTTTGAACTATTGTTTGATATATAATTGACTTCTAATGCATTTTTTCCATCTTTAAGAGCATAGTTTTTCAAGATTCGTGGCTGTTCCGTTAGTTCATCACTAAATTAAAATGGTTTCTTTATATAATTATTATATTTCCAAAAAGAATTCAAATCTTCTAAAATTTTCTGATTTCAAGTTTTAAAAAAACCATTTCTTCGTTTTTCATTGAACAACCTAGTTTAGACGTTAATATTCCTTCATGATATTAATGCCCATTTCTTCGTAGACGTTCTAAACCTAAAGATAACCATTGTCATGACTTCTTGTTTTGTTTTATTAATAATTATTGCATTTCATAATCAAGTTACATGGCGATTTAGTATTTTTAAGAAATTAAGCTATCGGAAAACAACTTAATAAAGAATTGACTTATCGATAAATTTTTAGAATAAGGCTTCTTATTTTGATTTTTTAAAGGTACGTAGATTACTACTTATGCCTCAAGCAAAATTTAAATTTATCGTTTTGGTTGTAGCAACACCTTGATATTACCAGTGGTAATACAATGTACCAGGCTATATCTTTTTGAAATACAATGTTGTTGTTAACACCCTCCTTTTACTTTATGTATGCTCTTTTACGACGTCACGTAATTTTAATATTAAAGTAATTGAAATATATAATTAAAAAGGAGTTTTGAGATGTCATATTACAAGTAGGCTATTTAAAAAGAATGTCTTTTTAAAATCGAAAAATTATCAATAATGAATATAAAATACAAAATTTGACAATAAAGTTATTGTAAAATTTTTTTTACCGAGAAAGGTAATATAAAATTATATTTTGGCCGAGAAAGAACACGAAATTTAAATTTTAAGCTAAAACAAATAATCAAATATTATTTTTTAACCAAAAAAAGAAACATTAAATTAAAATTTACATTCTTAATTGGTCATTAATACCATTTATTGTCAAATTCAAATTTAATGTTATATTTCTCAGCCCCAAAAGTTTTACATTATATTTATGGTGAATTTTTTAATTTTATATTAACTTTCTTGGTAATTTGACGATTTAAAACAAGATTTCTTAATTGATAGAAGGAATAATGTCATAAATTCGCCCAAGCACACAATGGGTTTAATTTCACTTAAATTCATTGGGTTTGGCAACCAAACTTGGTGGCCTATGTACATATATTGCCAAAACTAACTTGCTTTTATTTCACTATTGCATATTTGCATCCATTCTAAATGCGTTACCAAAACTAATTCTCTTTAAGAAGAAATGAATAGGGTGTAAAGACATTGAATTTTTTATAGGCGTAAACTTGAAGATTTCGTTTTCAAAACTTCATCTTAACACTCAAAATGCAAAGTCGGTCCAATCATTTTCGAGGTATCGAACAAAAACATAAACGGAGCCCTATATATATATATATATATATATATATATATATATATATATATATATATATATATATATATATATATATATATATATACACACACACACACACATATATATATATATATACACATATATATATATACACATATATATATATATATACACACACATATATATATATATATACACACATATATATATATATACACACATATATATATATATACATATATATATAGATATATACACATATATATATATATATATATATATATATATATATATATATTTATACATACACACATATATGTATGTATGTTCAAAATAAGCAAAATTCAACTAAAAATGATAAATTAACAACAAAAACTTATAATTGTATAATGTTAAAACTAAAAACTTTGCAAATCAGTAGTCTTGTTTAATCATTATAAACCTTATTATATAATAGATTTTTTTGAAAATGGACCCTATAGTTAATGGGCCATGGGTTGTTGTCCGTGTTGATCTAGCTCAGGGCGGACACTGTCTAAACGTCGTTATCTATTATTTAATTAGTCATTAATTACTTCTAACTAGCTTTTCCTTGCCACTTTGCATCTAGATTAGAGATCAACAATTATTATATGTTCTTTATTACTTGTATTAGAAGGTTTGGATTTTAATAAACTCATTTACTCCTACTTATATTTTCTGATAATTTTACAACTCAAGTTACCTTTGAACCGTATGCTCGTAGCTCAACTCTTTTCGGTGTAATGTGTGTTGCTCATTTAGTGCAACATATTTAAGAATTTTATTGAAAGAACTTAGGGGTGTTCACAATCGCATATCCGAAATTTCGGATAGTAATATTTTGCTATTAGAATATCTGAAAGTTCATATTTTTAAAAATATTATTTTTTTGATTTTCGGATATTTAGTTAGGAGGAGGTTGTGTTGGTGATACCGTCAATCGAAAATAAGAAGGGAGGGGCAAAGGCCGATTGAAAGAGAGAAGGAGCGGAGCCATGTGAAACTGGGGGGTGGCACGTGTCATCGGTCCTTCCGCCAATAACTTAATTACGTAATGTATTTTTTTACGATTTTTTGTATGTGCAACAGTTGGTTTTTTGAACGTGCAACTGTGTTTTTTAAATATTAAAAGATAATTAGAATAACTTAATCAAAATTTATTATAACTTCAATCAAATATATATATTTGTAGTAGAATTATTCATAATTAAATGTAACAAATAAAAAAATAAAGAATTAATAATATAACACTGAAAATTAAATACCAAATAAGCCATTATTATATATTAATTTGGTTCATTAATCAAAATCAATACCATAAATCTTATTCAATCCCAAAATTTATGAAATTTCAATTAATATTATCGGTTGTTAACTCAAGTCGACAAATTTTGATTAATGAATTTGTATAATCGGAATCACGACTCAAATTTGTGCCACCGGCAACCGGAAATCCTGGATCCGCCAATGATTACATGTCTAGCGAAAATCCTCCACCATAATACCAAACAATCACCTAGGATTACTATATAAGTTACATTACTCGTGATTTAGTCATTATAATTTATGTAATTATGTCCAACATTCATAACTAATTAAATACATGCCTTGCACTAAGTGCTACAACTGGTATGTCTACATAATGCTAAATATTGCTAATTTTCAACTTTATATTTATTACAATTTAGAGCATAATAATTACCGACGTTTTCCAAAACAACTTCACATAATCGAATATAGAATGATAGTTTTCCTTAAAATGCTAGAAATGTCACAACTTAGCTAGAAAGTCCAACACTCCAACTTGATCTTTCCTTTTTCTGTAAAAATGTTTATAACTAGTTCATTATTTTTTGAATTTATATATAACCATAAATAAGATATAAGTGAATCATAGTATTTTCATATATTTTCAAAATATATTTAGCTTATTATAATATCATAAACCTATAAATATGTATATGATGTCAGAAATCAAATATTAACAAGAAATGTAAGAAATTTATTATAAAAAATGTATATATGTCGATTCATTTATCATTTGCCTTGAAGGAAATTTTAGTCATTTTGTCTATGGTTTAACACTTATTGTTGAATCATGGACAACGACAATTATCCCAACGATTATAAACACACACAGACACACATGTGTGTGTGTGTTCTTTATTCAACATTTCTCATGTTCTTGTTAAATTTAATTTTCTGTATGATCCGACTTGTATATATGTATTTATATATGTGTGTGTGTGTGTGTATGGCAGGTGCAGTATGTATCGAAAAACCCGTAAGAATCACAATGCACCACACGAGAAGAATTGTGCAACACACTTGAAACAGTTGTGCACCGCACGAGGAGTCACTATGCATCACTATTGTTCCTTGCACACTAGTACCGGGTTTTTATAGTGTCTCCTACTCTCCTTTTCTTAAATAAAAAAATTGTATTTAATACATGAAACTTTAATATTAGACATAATAAAATAAATGTAATTGAAACTTGAAGGAAATATTATTCTTAACACCATCAAACAATACATAATGGTGAGTTATTTTACATGACATAATATGACTTCAAAGTCATTTATGAAAGAAGCACTCGAAAAAAGGATCAATATCCAAAACCGCAATAAAACTTCATTAGAGTGAATTTCAATCTAAGGGCTAGTGATTGACGCTTTAGGAGGACTTGAGGGGCTTAAAGCAGTTGGAGGTTGTTGAGATTGTGGCGGTGGAGGAGATTGTGGTGGTGGGTTAATAGTTGGGAAAGGAAAAAAAGGATTCGGGTATGTGGGTATTGAGAAACCTGATGGTGGTGGTGGAGATTGTGACGGTGGGTTTAGAGTTGGAAAAGGCCAAAAAGGATTTGGGAACGTGGGTATCGAGAAGCCAGGTGGTGGTGGGGTTAATGGTGTGGAGTTAGGATATGAGAATTGCCAATTAGGTATTGTATACGTGGGTATTGAAAATCCTGGTGTATTAGCAGCGAAGACCATACTAGTGCTTGAAAAGGAGAGCGCAACAAGAACAACTAAAATGAAGAGCTTTCCTTGAGCCATTTTTTTCAAAGCTGTAACTATTTGGATTGAGGAGATCTAGGAGTGTATCCTTTTTATAAGGAGCGTTGTGTATTATAGTTCATTAAACACTCTTTCATTTATTACATATATAATAAATAATTTATCTATTTGTATATACTAACGCCCATAGTTATGGTGTTAAAACAGTATTTGTGACACCCTTGCCACAATAACCCCCATCACAATACACCCAGGATTAATCACCATACAATATCCATTACATAATGATCTGAATACTTAATACAGTGCGGAAGCAATAAAGTATATAAATAAAAATGAAAATTTTTTAAAACACCCTACGGTGCTACAAGGTTTCAAGTCTAAGTCTACATACTCAAAATTTATTACATCATCCCAAATGTATTACAACACTAATCACATGTTTCAGTTACCAAGATGAGTAGTAGATATCTTCAAAGACTTCAATAGATGACCTAGCTAGAAGGTCCCGCAGCGGATTTTCCTTTTCTTGTAAAAATTGAACAACTGAGGGGTAAGCAAAGCTTAGTGAATATACAAATTTACGCATTCTATAAATCTTTATTAAGTCTCCCAAGAGTAACACCGGAGACACACGCCGTATACTGTCTTTGTACACCAAGTACGGAACAAGAGCCGTAGCTCCTTCGAGCCCAAACTCGGCATTAAACCAACCATCTGAGACAGACATAACATCAGGGATGACTTACTGCCTACCAGAACCTCGGAGGGATCAGCTCCAGGTCATATAGCGCAGTAACATCGGAATACAGATGCGACCTGCCGGTCCATCGAAAGATGCACAACAAAGAAAACGGACATGCAACAACCAACAATGTGCATCTTCTTAGTCTACGCAAGTTAGTAAATTTCCAAATGAAGGTGAAACATGTCTCAGCAGGCAATAGCTAACATAAAATAGATATAGACATGCGAAATCATATCTACTCACAGTGGGTGCGTTAATTAACTTCAATTTATTTTTATTTCTCCTCGGACTTTCAACCAGAATCACAAAGTACCCCACTGTGGGTTAAACAATATCACAAGGGACCTGTTACATTTCCATAATAATAATATATCATACACGTGTTCATTATCAAATGAGCATCAAGTTTGTACAATTAATGTGTTAAAACATTCGGAACCGACATCCGAAACTTACGTTTAAATCCTCTTACTTGATGGTTTTATTATTCCCAATTAACCCTTCATTATATACCATCAATCTCTAATTTAATAATAAATCTCATCATGTTTCATAAGTTACCGTGTTAACCCTTCGGAATTGTCATCCGGAATTTATACTTTAATCTTCAATATTTGAGATTGTCATTTTGTCCAGAATTCATCATTATATATCTGGATTAAAGAAGGTCCGCCTGTTCCTACTTTTTTATCACAATACAAACCCAACCGAATTAACTATATATATATATACACAGATATATATATATATATACATGTATATATATAATATATACTTTTAATGTGTTCTGTTTTGAAAAGAATGCAATACCGAAACCTTGAAGGTTTCAGTACTTCACTTATACATGGTCTCGGTACATATAGAATTCACATAGGTTTCAGTATTAAAACACCAATACCGAAACCTTAAAAGATTTCGGTAGGTGGAGGCAAGTCTCGATATGTATATATAAGGTTTCAGTATGGTGGGTTTCGGTAATATGTGTGTGTACCGAAACCTTAATGTTTCGATATATATAGTTTCGGTACTATATAATTTCGCTATATATACATAAAGTTTCGGTATATGTACCGGAACCTTAAGGTTTCAGTAGCTTATATTTGCCTCGGTACCAAGGTTTCGGTACCTCCAAACTTGCCTCGGTACCAAGGTATCACTAGCTTATATTTGTTTCGGTACACATGCAAACGCACAGAACACACTGTAAAATTTTCAAAATCATACTTATAACTTGATTCAAGACTTGAAACTTTGTACATAACTTTCATAACACTAGATTTGCGCAAACCCATAATAATTTCTAGCATGCATCAACGTACATTTTCAACCGTAATCGGTAATTTAGTTCTTCTCAAAAACCGAACATAAAACTCATAAATTCTTCAATTTAAATGATTTTTACCTTAAATCGTTTGTTGTAGTAGTTGTAGTTCCTTTCGAGCAACTTAAATCCAGATTTTTGGCTTTTAATTCCACGAATTTGTTGATCTTGATGTGTTGAAATTTAAGAACCATGAGTTCTTTCTTTTAGAGAGAGAGAGAGCAGAGAGTAATTTTTGTGGGTAAATTGAAAATGAAAGACAATAGTCGTTTTATTTCATAACTTTTGGCTTTCTACACTTTTAACCCATCCACTTATCTGGTTTTCATTAAAGAAAGATTTCCATCTTTATTTCTTCATCACTATATTTTATAATCATGATACTTAATAATAATAGTTCGAAACTCTAAAATTTCTTAATTCCTTAAAATAGCAACCAATTCTTAAATTTCATTAAATAAAGATTCAATCTTTATTTTATCCTCACAACCACTTATTAATAATTATATTAACTTAATAAATTGAAATTCTCAATTTCTGAATAAAGCAACCAACTTTTATAATTAATCTCATTTTAATTCAACTTAATTATATTAAATTACAAAAATCCAACTAATTAATCTAAATTACAACAATTAGATTTTTAGGATGTTACAATTATTTTAAAAACGTTTTAGACTAATAAGCTTCAAAATGACAAAAATAGAAACTCTTTTATATATATATATATATATATATATATATAGAGAGAGAGAGAGAGAGAGACACACACACATCACTAGTTTTACGGAGTACCGAATGTATCTTGCTTAAGACCAGATTTTTTTAAAAAAATTTTCATAATAATGTTTAAACTAAAAATATAAGACTACTTGTTAAAAATCATACATAAACACACATTATAACTATCTGAAACATGTATGTTCACATGAATGGTACTGTTATGAACATATGTTCAAACTAAAATTTTCACGTTCACATGACTTTTAAGATCCTAGAAGACGTGAATGTGTGTAAGTTTTTACAAAAAATGTTATATTATTTGCATCTACTTGAATATAAGAAAATTAAAAAAAAACCTTTTTTTGCAGCATATTCACATCCTAATTACGTGAGTTCACAGATATGCACAATATTTTGTATTTTAAATATGATTTTCACATGGCAATTGTTGAAGATGCAAGAGGTATCAGAATTGATGAATAAATTTACTCTTTTGTTAGTATTTTAAAATTATTGATATAGATTATAAATATGATCAAGTTCAAAAGAGTATTTTTAAAAATTCAAGGTATCATACTATTGACATTGGTTTTCTCAAGTTTTTTATATAGAGATGTATATATCAACATTCAAAAATTAATATCCACTAAGAACACCACATTTTTGTATGTTAAATTTATAAAATATCATATGAACGTAAAATATATATATATATATATATATATATATATATATATATATATATATGTGTGTGTGTGTGTGTGTGTGTGTGTGAATGATTGATCTTGACACAATTTACAAAGAAACTACCATGAATGGTCGAGCATTCATATAAATTTCCTTTCATTCATATGATCCAATTTTAAAATTTTAATTTTAAAAGGTATAATATTAATTGTGGATACATATTTTAATGTTGGTTCGCAAATCTCAATATAACAACTTTGAAAATTTATAATTCAAAAAGATTGATTTGATGCAAGATTTTAAGGATGCTCTCTTAAACCATATCCTCTCATCCTCTTTTTCTTTTCGTGTGTGTAATCATAATGAGGTACCATGGAGAACTAGTGTGTATCGAAAAACCCGCTAGAACCACATTGCATCATGCAGGGAACAATGGTGATGCATAGTGACTCCTCGTGTAGTGCACAACTGTTTTCAATGTGTTTCATAATTCTTCTCGTGTTGTGTGTTGTGATTCTAACGGGTTTTTCGATACATACTGGTCCTGCCATATACATACATACATGATACATGATATGTAACTAAGATGCAAAAAAAAAAAAAACGGTTTTCTAATACAAGCTTTCATAGTTTTCATGAAATTTGTGGTTTTTGACTCATGATCCATTATTCCCTATGTGGATTTCGACGAACCTTATGGTGACGGAGAACCAACTTGAGTCATTCTCAGGTTTTTAACAATAGATGCATACCCATTTATTAAACTAGGACAGGGATGGGGGACCAATTAATACACGAAACATATTGTAGTTTTATATTCATTTTTAACATATATAAGAGCACAATTAATCTGGTTTCAAGTTTCATGAAAGATGCAATTAAGGGGTTAATTAATTGTTGTTACCTTTGCAATAATCAGGTACGTAGCTGATAAGTCGAATCCTTAATTACTTTACAATTTTTTACTAATTGAGTGAATTAAGTGATAAAAAGCAAGGGTACGTACTCAAATTTGGAATAAGATGATATTTAGTTACCATGCTTTTATTTTTTGATTAGCTTTTTAATAATGTTTTTTTAATAATTTTGATATTTTATCCTTTTCAAAATTCAGAATAGTATTTGATTTTAATTTAAAAGTTAATCGATGCATACTCAACAATAATAGGATCGTCCAATGTCCAACCTTTTTTTAAAGGTTAAGGTTATTTTTATCCATCAAACTTTATATTCATCTCATTTAACCACTAAACTATTTTTTTTACACATTTCGACATTAAACTCGTTTTTATGTACACATTTAGCCACTAAACTATTTTTGTCCATATTTAACTACTGAAATCATATACATTTGGCCACTAAACTATCACATTTTGTACACATTTGACCATTAAACTATCATACTTTGTACACATTTAGACATTTCTTTTAATCATTTTCTCAAAATAGAACATTAAACTAAAGTTTAATGGCTAAATGTGTACAAAAAATAGTTTAATGGTTAAATGAGACAAATATGAAAGTTGAATGGTCAAAAATGAACAAAAGGTCAACAGAAAACTGTATATTCTAGCTAGAGAAATTTACGTCAAAAACCTTTAAGTTAGATCATTGCTGCGATTAAAATTCAATCATTTTTATTGCACAAAAAACTTCCAACCGGTAAAATCTTACGAATTTAAGATGTTACCGATTATAATAGGTTATGCAGTGGCAAACACATGACGTCCACATGACAAACCCAACTTACGTGGTGCATACATGATATTATGTGTGTAATTTTTAAATTGAATTTTTGCATAAAAAGTTATGAAGTTTGTGACTTTTTCAATTAAAATTCTTAACTATTTTTTGTCTCAGCTCAAACCGACAGCCACATTCACTTCATTCCTTCTTTTTTAAACAAGATCGATTTGGTAGTTTTCTAGCATAATAGTTTTGTTTCATAAGGATATTCTAAACTTAGAGACACAACCATTGTCATGACTTCATTTTTGTTTTATTAATAATTATTGCATTTGCATAATCAAGTTTTATGGTGATATAGTATTTATAAGAAAAATTAAGCTATCGATTTAACAAGGAATAGACTTATTGACAAATTTTTGGAAGAAGTCTTCTTATTTTGATTTTTTTAAAGGGTATATGCACTACCACTTATGTCTCAAGTAAAATTTAAAATTGTCGATTTAGTTATAATAACATCTTCATATTACCTGGCCAAAATGTTTTTCGAATCACAATGTTGTTATCAATACCCTTCTTTTACTTTATGTATACTCTTTTACCACGTCACATAATTTTAATATTAAAATTAATAGAATGTCTTTTTAAAATAAGGTTTCTTAAATTAATAAAAAGAATAATGAAATCCACCCAAGCACACAATGGGTTTTAATTTCACTTAAATTCGTTGGGTTTGGCAACCAAACTTGGCGGCCTATACATTGCCAAAAACTCACTTTAATTCACTATTACATCCATTCTAAGTATATGGCGTCCCGGGCCATGCGCTTATGATTACGATATAAACTCTTAAATATTTTAAACAGTAAAATGGTAATTTTAGGACTCAATTTTAATAGTTAAAACGGAGGTCGTGAACGACAAAAAAAATGATTAGTGAAAAATTAATATGAATAATATGAATCAAATTAAATTTGACATGAATTCCATTTTAACGCACCTATACACAACGTTTATGCGTCAAAGGCAGATAATTTTTATTGGCTCGAACTTAGATATTTATTATGGTCATGAGACCCTACGAAATTGAGGGTCCTGTGCGGTCAAGCCTCCCGCACACCCTAAAAGACGTCCTGCCAAATACGTTACCAAAACTAACTCTCATTAAGAAGAAATGAATAGGGTGTAAACACATTGAATTTTTTATAGGCATAAACTTGACGATTTGATCTTTCAAAACTTCATGTTAACACCCAGCCAGATTTTTCGAAAGACGTCATTATCTATTATTTAATTAGTCGATCAGTCGTTAAGTACTTCTAACTGACTTTTGCACGCCACTTTGCATTTAGATTAGAGATCAACAATTATTAAAGGTGTTTAATACTTGTATTAGAAGGTTTGGATTTTAATAAACTCAATTACTCCTACTTAATTATATTTTTCTGATAATTTTACAACTCAAGTTACCTTTAAACCGTATGCTCATAGCTCAATGTATTTAAGAATTTTTATTGAAAGAAATTAAAGCCCACAAATTTTGAATAAGTTAAATAAATATATGGTCTAAATTAGTTTAATACAACATTTGATATATATGTTTTATTTATTTGGCAAAAACATCTTATACATGTTTTCATTTTATTTGTTACTATGTTAGAACATCATGCATGTTTTATATGGGTGGTTTATAAAATATTTATATAATGTATTTAAAAAGTCATGTAAAATAATTATATAAACCGTGAATAAGAAAACTAAACTCGGGCAGAGTTTGTTATGTCAGTGTCGTAATGGTAGATGGAATTAGGGGTGTTATTCGAGTCGGTTAATTGGGTAGCGGGTTATTCGGGTTTAAGCGTGTGGGTTAGCTAGTCGAACCCGAACCAAATAAGAGGACGGGTAAATCGGTTTCGGGTTAAATGAGTATCGGGTTATTCGGTTTGGGTTAAATGAGTTATTTGGCTTTGGTTTAAAAAATGTAATTATCAACAAAGTAGTTTAAATAAGTTGGGTAATTTGGATTAAACATGTTAAATGGGTTATTCGGTTTTGATATAAAAAATGAAATCATCTACAAAGTAGTTTGAACGGGTTAAATGGGTTGGTAATTTGGGTAAAACGGGTTAAATAGTTTGAGTATCAAAATTGGGTATGTAGATATTTATATTATATATATAAATTCTAATTATAATTAAAACAAATCTACAAAATGTCAAATATAAATTAAACGGGTTATTCGGATACCCGTATAAACATTATTCTTACCCGTAAATCGAACCGAATTACTTATTCGGATACCATTTAAATCGAATAAGAAACCCGAATAACCCGACCCATTTAAACCGATTCAGGTTCGGTTCGTGTGGGTTATTCGGGTTTGTTATATTTCACACCCCTAGATGGAGTGGAATGAATCATTACGATGGAATGAACAAAAGTTGTTTGTTTATCCCGTGGTAATGAAATAAAGGAATCATTACGTAAATAATGTGATTTCTTCACCTCTCTAGATTTTCATTTCTTAAGGGTGGATTGTTTTTTTTTCATTCCCTTATGCAATTGAATGAAATTTTAATAATATTAAAGTTTTTTATCCAATTTCATTCGATTCCTTTTAATATTTCTACCTAACAAACAATGTATAGTATCAACTCATTTCATCTTAATGATAAACAAATACGACAAGTAACCGTATTGATTCATTCCATTCCATTACTTTGTTCATTTGATTCATTTATAAGTCCACTACGTCCAACCAAACGGACCCTCATAAGTGTGAATAAAAAAAATTAAAAGATACTCATTATATACACACATATAATTCATATCTTACAACGAGTTATTGAACACTCGCGTGTTACTGCGGGGTCTAAAATATTAATTAAAAAATAAATATAAAAACAAATGAACAAAACAAAATTTCAAACAATTTAAATAACGAAACACAATTGAATCAGGATCGAATAGTGAAATTGGAAAGCTGATATCAAGAAGCAAGACAAATGATACTGTTAGTTGGTTATCATCATTAGTCTTCTAGATTTTGCAATGTTAAAATTACAAACAATGTCTTATTAAATTGGATCAGAACCAAAATTAATTAATTAATTATTCATAACCATAATTTGAAATTTTGACATTGATAAGGTTTAATCGTCAATTTAATTTGTTGGTTTTACGATCAAATCAAATAAATTTATAACGGTAATGTCTCTAATACATTGATTAGGGTTTGTCAACGGTATAATAGTAATGTTCAAAGTAATACATTATCATATTTAATAAAAAAATCTAAATATTAAATAGTTACAGTATAAATCAATTTCATTAGAATTTTGTATTGTGCATTTGAAAAATAAAGTCTTTTTCATACAATTAAACATAACATAATAGTTTCAAAATACAACTCAAAACATAATTATAATTAAAATCATAATTTTAAGTGTGTAAAAAGATGTTGTAATAATAAATGTTAAAATAGGACCAAACAAAAATTTATTAAATAAAAGGGCTAAATAAAATACAACGTTAAGATAATGGTGTGTTATGAAAATTTAAATTTAAAACAAAAAAAAGTCACAGGCTTACTCCATGCATGTGAATAATAAAGTCTTTTTCATACAATTAAACATAACATTATAGTTTCAAAAGACAACTCCAAACATAAGTATAATTAAAATCATAAATTTAAGCGTGTGAGAAAATATTGTAATAATAAATGTTAAAATAGGATTAAACGAAAATTTATTAAAATAAAAATGCTAAATAAAAGATAACGGGCTAAGATAAAGATGTGGTATGAAAAATTTAAAATTAAAATAAAAAAAAGGAAAAACGTCATTGGCGTCCTCCATTTGGTAAATGTTAAGTGTGTAATCAAAATATTGTACTAATAAATGTTAAAATAGGACTAAACAAAAGTTTATTAAAATAAAATACAACGCTAAGATAACTTAGATAAATGTGTGTTATGGAAAATTTAAATTTAAAACAAAAAAACGTCACTGACTTACTCCAGGCATGTGAATAATAAAGTTTTTTTCATACAATTAAACATTACATTATAGTTTCAAAAGACAACTTCAAATATAAGTATAATTAAAACATAATTTAAAGCGTATAAAAAAATATTGTACTAATAAATGTTAAAATAGGACTAAACGAAAATTTATTAAAATAAAAGGGTTAAATAAAAGATAACGCTAAGATAAGGGTGTGTTATGAAAATTTAAATAAAAAAAGGAGAAAAACGCCAGTTCCCCGTTTGCAAAATGTGTGTGTGTGTGTGTGTGTGTGTGTGTGTGTGTGTGGTGTGTGTGTGTGTGTGTGTGTGTGTGGTGTGTATATATATATATATATATATATATATATATATATATATATATATATATATATATATATATATATATATATATATATATATATGAGGTTCTATGAGGCCACCATATGTATCGGGAACCAAATGGGAACCAAAAATGCATTAAGGGCGTTTTAGGAATGCTAAACTCTTAATTTATATTTAATTATAATTAAAATATATTTTAGAAACATTTAAAATAGAATGAATTAATTTAGGTAATTAAATCATTAAATTAACAAAATAACAAACATTCCATTTATCCCTCCCACATTCTCTCCCTCACCTCTCTCTCCCCCTCTCTCTAAATCCGGCTGCCGGCCCCCCCCCCCCCCCAATTCCACCCCTCTATCTAAAGTCGGCGACCACCACCTCATGCATAGCAGCCGGTTCACGGTGCAGTTTAATGAAGATGATGATCACCCTTATCTCTCTCCTCCTTTCTCTAAAGCCGGCGGCCACCACCCCCTCTCACGCCACCCCATTGGCATCCCTCTCTCTAAAGTCGGCGACCACCGCCCCATGCATAGTAGTCGGTTCATTGTGCCATTTTAATGAAGATGATTTCGCAATGACGATGATGGAATGATATCGTTTAAAGGTATAGTTGTTTTTTATGCATTTTTTATGGAAATTTTTAAAAGATTAACTGTGTTTATCCGATGTTTATGGAAGATGAATCTGATGAAAATGATTTTTGATGAATCCGATGAAGATGCATCGTGTATTTTATGGCCAAGATGCAATATGATGAAGATGCATCGTGTTTTTTATGAATCAAATGAAGATGCATCGTGATTTTTGATGAATCAAATGAAGATGCATCGTGTTTTGAAGATAAATCCGCCGAAAATGCATCACCATTTTGATGATGCATGATGGGACGAAGAAGATGTTGAATATGACCGAAAATGAGGATGAAGAAACCGAGATGCATCACGAATTGAAGGATAAATATTAGATGCATCGACATCAAATCTTTTTTTTTTTTTTAATTTGTTTAGATTTTGTAATTTTGGAAGTGTATCAATTAATATTAATTAGCATTTATTGTTTAGGTATTGATTGCATATTTAATTAATATAAAACTAAATTTTATTTGACTAGCTATATTTATTTTTCCCAAAATACTCCTATGCATACCAAATACATGCATCACGTGATGCATCAATGATCATATAATCTAAATGCTGACCCTATATATATATATATATATATATATATATATATATATATATATATATATATATATATATATATATATATATATATATTGGGGTTTCTATTGAGAACTTTTGTGCATCGAGGCACCATTGAAAACTTTTGTGCATCGGACTATCTACCAAGAGTGCACAAAGGGCATTTAGGGGATACTAAATGTATGGAAATTATTTTTGAATTTAAATGTTTTTAAGATAATTAATAGCTAAATTTGGTATGAAAATCACCATTAACTTCTTTCCTAAAACCACTCCCTCTTTCTCTCTCCTCTCTCTTAGCCCCCTCTTGATTTTGCAAGAGATGAACGATATGCATGATTTATGTTTGTATGAACGATTCATGTTTGTATTTTGATGTATTTTGATTTTGAAAGAGATGAACGATATGCATGATTTATTTTTGGAAGAGATGAACGATATGCATGTATTTTGATGTATTTTGAATTTGTATTATTGTTGTTAATTTTGGAAGTGTATTAATTAAATAAGGATTGCATAATTCCTGTTTTACCCCTCCGCGAATTTCATTATGTGCGCTTGATGCATAAAACTTTCTATTTAATTACCCTTTTGCCATATGATCTAACCCACACATTATTTTCATCCAAGGGCCAGTGGAGGTTCTTTTGTGCCTCGATGCACAAAAGTTCTCAATGGAACCTCTCTCTCTCTCTCTCTCTCTCTCTCTCTCTCTCTCTATATATATATATATATATATATATATATATATATATATATATATATATATATATATATATATATATATATATATATATATATATATATATATATATATGACATGAATTAATAAATACATTGTCCATTCTTTTTAGAATAAATACTACATAAGAATATGTATTGTAGTAAATTAGACATAAATAGTAATCTCTTCTTTAAATTATTTGACTATGTCTTTGATAATAAAAATTAAGACTTTAACACATCATACAATTTTATTTATGAAAAAACATTTTGAATTTGAAGTTTAAAATTTAAAATTTGGAATTTGTTAAAATTTCTTATTGAGTAATGTGACTTAATAGGAAAAGAAATATTTTTATTTAAAAATTGAATTCAAATTAAAAAAAAATATAAATCATATAAATAAATGAGTGAAAAACAATAAATAATGAAGCGATAGATAGAAACATACTAAAATTGTTAATTATTGTGATGCAGGCCGTGCATTGTGACGGAATGTAAACTATATATTTTTTAATTGATAAATTAATAAAAAGAATCAATTGTATAAATAATAATTTTTAAAAATTACAATAAACTAAAATTATGATAACTATTATTTCTAACATAGTAAATTGTTGCTAGGTCTTTCAGTTAGACTATGTTAAATGGTTGATAGATTATCTTCATAATCTAGGAGATTTCATCTAACATAAGTTTTAATAAACTAAAAGTTATCCAATAAATTAATATTAAATCAATTATAATAACCTAAAAAAATTAGAAAAAATTATGCAAAAAACCATCAAAGTACAAATTTTTTTTTGATTAAGTCCACATTTTATTTTATTTTTCCTGATAAGTCCCCAAACTGCTTAAATCTTTTAAATTAATCTGTTAACCTGTTATAACAGGTTATCATATTTAAACCTATTTTGCAAAAAACGATCAAAGTATAAAATTTTATCGATTAAGTCCTCATTTCATTTTTTACTGATAAGTCCCCAAAGTACTTAAACTTTTTAATTCGTCTGCTTAAACCTATTTCGCAAAAACTGTCAAAGTATAAAACTTTTTCGATTAAGTCCCCCACTAACTTTGTTGTTGTTGTTATTATTATTATTGATAATCTTTTAATTATAATAAAAATATTTATTTACGGTTTTACTTTTTCTTAAGATTTAAAATTATTTTTTATATTTATTTTGAATATGTATTTCTGTGTTTATTACGATTATATGATGTATCATTGTTTACTTATGATTGTTATATGAAATCTTTTGATTTTCAACTTTTCAATAAAATAGAACGATTTTTTTTTCAAACTTATAAAACACAACGATTTCTTCTGATATAATTTTCCAATCATAAATAAAAAGTTGTAGCAATTTTCAATGTTCCGCATATTATTTTTCAATTAAGTTCTTTAATTTTTTTCTTAGAAAACCATCATACTTCAATTATTTTTCAATTAAGTCTCTCAATCAAAATTTTTTCCTCAACAACATTTTCGAAATTTGAGTAGACACAAAAATATGATGTTTTCAATGGAGAAACAAACAAAAATAAGTTTTTTGGGATTTATCTAATGAAAGGATAGATCAAAAAAATATTTTTCACGAAACGATAGGTTATACTTGAAATTTTTTGTGTTGAGAATACATCAACATAAACTAGTCAAACATATTAAAACATAAAACCAAATGATTGTTTGAAAATTAATATTTTTTAAAAAGTTCGATATTCCGGATAACATAAGTTGGTTTGATATAAAAACATAAATGATGATTATTTTGATCCCATGTTTGTCTAGACCAAATTTATTAAATATATTTAACTAGTTCATCCAAACTAAACTTTAAACAACAAAAAATGATCGTTTTGATTTATAAATTTTGTTTTATTTTTTTGCATCCATGTATGTGTGATGTGAGTGTCAATCGAACAATCACTATAATTTATAAAACAACAAATATCATGAGTTTTATCAAGATAACAGATTTATGTGACAAAAATTTTAGTTGGGGATTTATAAGACAAAATAATTTAGTTGAGGGACTTAATGGAAAAAAATCATAGAATTATAGAATCCACGTCACCAATTTGCAACCCGCTCAACAGGTCACCGGTAACTTTTTTTTTTTGTAAAAAACACAAAATTCGTGATATTTTATTTGGTTAAGGGACTTATCAGACAAAAGACGAGCTTAATCGAAAAAACTTGTGTTTGATGGTTTTTGCGAAATTTATACTATACTTTGATATTACTACACAATTTAAAAGAATCCCTATTAGCATAAGTAGTATTTAACATTAACTAAATGTAAATACATCAAAATGAATAGAGTTTGAAAGTTACAGTAGTAAAATATCACATTATGATAAAACTTACAATATTTAATAAATTAAAATCAATACATTTCCTTTAAAGTAATTATATATATTTATTGCCAACGGAGCAGAGAGAACTATGTTCACGTAGCATGATCAAAACCATTAAAAATCAGAATTATTTGCTAATGTGCTAACATGACACGATCACAAGTTCACAACCTTTAATAGGGCCACGGCCGAGCAGAAAGTCGATGATTTCGACGAGGCCCTTCCCTTTAACCCAAACATGAAATTTCTACATTTTCAAGATTACATGACATAACAAATAACATATAAAAAGGAAAATAGAATCTTCTTTACTTAAAACTTCATTATATGGTTACTTAAATCTAAAAAAAATAATGAAATCTCCAACATATATTTATAACTCAAAATCTAAATTGCATATTATCCAGATATATCATATATCACATGATCACATGATTATTGCTAATAAATCTGCTATATGCATCTACAATTTATTAGTAAATTCAAATTTTATTAATTAAGGCGTTGTTTGTTTTTTAAGAGATTGATGTCTGCGTCTGCGGACTTAGCTGTAGAAATCTGTAGTCAGTAGAGATGACCTAAAGGTCTGCAGACTTCCGCAGACGCGAGAAGACGTGCGCAGATGCGGGAAAACGTTCACAGACGCGGGAAGACGTCCGCAGACGATGTCGCTGACGCGGGAAGACGTTCGCAGAAGCGAGAAGACGAAAAAAACAAACACACTTTTACATAAAACATCTTCCCACGTCTTCGAGTTCGTAGACATAAGAGGTTCGAAGATCTTATTAAAAAAACAAACACGACCTAACTAAATGTCTAAATCATTTAATATTTTGAAAATGCAAAATGTGTTTTACTATTTTCCAATTTATTTGTAAATTCAAATCTTTATTAATATAAAAAATAAAATACATGTTATTATGTTTGTAATACTCAATCGGTAATTTATGAACATATATTAATCAAGAAATGATTATTTTTATTTTTTAGTTTTATTATGATTTAGGAATTTTTTATAAGTTTTGGAATTTATTAAAGAAATATGTTCTGAAATATATATTATAATTTAAAATATTAATAAATAAGATAAGCGGTTCGATTGTAAAGGAAAAAAATAATAATAATCGCAATTTTAAAATTCAAATACATTTCTTTAAGAGAGTTAGTTTTGAATCAATCATGCACCAAATTCTAATACAATTGGTTATGACACAAGAAAAAAATAATAAGCAAGCTTATTCATGCTAAACTTCTAGAAATTTCGAATGCTACGAATAAACTGGATTTCCAATTTATGAGTCAATATAAGTTCAATTTAAAAAATACTATTAGAATAAATTTTGAGTCAACTAAAATTTTTCTAATTAAATTTATGGTAAATTAACATTATTTAGTTCAAAAATCAATATTTTTAAATAATTTGTATTGCATTGCATTATAATAATTATAATAAACGACTCCATAACTAAACACATGCATTATATTAATATTAATACAATATAAATTAATAAAACAAGGTTGTTTTCGGATGATTTTAAAAATGGGTTAGCAAAATGTATCGAAGAACTTTGAAGAACCACAATGCATTGCTAGAAAATCGTAATGCATCACGTGGAAGTCGATGCATCACGCGGAAATTGTGATGCATTTGTGGTGGTGCATTGTGGTTCTTCAAAGTTTTTCGATACATTGAGGTTCTGCATTGAACCCACTCCTATATATATATATATATATATATATATATATATATATATATATATATATATATATATATATATATATATATATATATATATATATTTGGGTTCAAGTGAGTACCACTCATTATGCAGCACACCAGAAGATACCACCCTAAGTAATTTTTTGAAATTTTTTTCATAAACATGTTTTAATTAACATTACACAGATCATATGTAAATTTCACGCAAATCCGAACACTCTAAGTGCATGAAAACATGCATCACATAAATACACGTTCACATACATTCAAAATTACATAAGTGTGTGTTCACATCATTTTTTAGGAGCCAGGAGATGTGAATGTATGTGAAATTTACATATGATCTGTATAATGTTAACTAAAACATGTTTGTGAAAAAAATTTCAAAAAAAAGTATTTTTAAGCATGGTACCTTCTGACGCGCTGCGTAACAAGTGGTACTCTCTCGAACCATATTCTCTCTCTCTCTCTCTCTCTCTCTCTCTCTCTCTATATATATATATATATATATATATATATATATATATATATATATATATATATATATATATATATATATAGTTAGGTTCATCAGCGTACCCTAATGTGAATGATCATTCACATATATTTTTTTAATAAACATGTATAAGACAACATTATAAGACTTTTTTTTTTCAAAAAGAGCAACATCATAAATCTTGTGAATTGAATGGTCGTTCACACCATTCACATGGTGTGAAATGACCATTTACATGGATAACCATTCACATAAATATGTATTGAGCATTCACAAAATTTTTAAGGATACAGAAAGTGTGAATCTATGTGAAATTCATATATCATGCGTATAACATTAAATTAAACATAGTTATGTAAAAAAAATTTAAAATAGTTTTTTAAGGTTGGTACCTTCGGGTGCACTTGATTTCGAGAGGTACTTATTTGAGTCTGACTATATATATATATATATATATATATATATATATATATATATATATATATATATATATATATATATATATATATATATATTATATGAATTATATGTATGTTAATGTAAAAAATATAATTGTATGTATGTTAATGTAAAAATATAATTATATGTATATCAATGCAAAAAAAATAATCTGAAATATAATATTCTAAAAAATTGTTTGACCCGAGCAACGCATGTGTATTACATTAGTTTTTGTTGTCAACGGATAGATGCGTCTAAAGTCAAATCTATTTTATTAATAAATTAATACTAAAATTTAAAAACATAAAAAAAATACAATAAAAACCGTTGGTTTGATTTATATAAATACGGAAATTGTGAGCTAATATTATTTTTAGTTCATCACCATCAAACAATACATACGATGAGTTATTTCACATGATTTGACTTTAAGTCATTACAAATAAGAAAAAAAAAGCCTTGAAACAATTAGGGATCGATATCCAAAATCACAATAAACTTCATTAGAGTGTATTTCAATTTAAGGGCTTGTGATGGACGTTTGAGGAGGGCCTTAGGGGCTCAGGGCAGCTGGGGGTTGTTGAGATTGTGGTGGTGGGGGAGAGCTTGGGGTGGGTGGTGGTGGGTTGAATGTTGGAAAAGGCCAAAAAGGATTCGGGTATGCGGGTATTAAAAAGCTTGGTGGTGGTGGCGTTGACGGTGAGAGGTTAGGGTATGGAAATTGCCAATTAGGTACTGGGTATGTAGGTATTGAAAAGCTTGGTGATGGTGGTGTTAACGGTGAGGGGTTAGGGTTTAGGAATTGCCAATTAGGTATCGCATATGTGGGTACTGGGGTGTATTTTCAGCAAAGACTCTATTGTTGCAGGAAAACAAAAATGCAACAAGTATTGCCAAAATAAAGACATTTAGTTGAGTCATCTTTATCATAGCTAGTATTGGTTTGGATGAAAGAGATCCATGGATGTATGTCTTTTATAGGCCTCATTGTGCATTTATAGTTCATTAAACAATCTATTTTGTTTATTTATATATGCAATTTTTAATGTACTTGTAAATAATAGTAACCAAACTCTTTATATATCTATCATGCCATGTATAGCTATCTTGCCACACTAAAATTTAGAAATAGGTGGTAGCATAGGTTGTCAAAATTCGGGTATATATTCCATACTTACATATTTAACCTTACTATTTAATTGTCTTTAATAATGAAAAATATATCTTCTTCTCTATGTAATTACAAAATAAGAAAAACTTAAGAAAATAAGAACAAAAACCATTCGTTTTAAAGATATGTGACGATGATGAGATAGTCGGTGATGATTGAGGAGGTCGTGGTCGTATATCGATGAGACGATGAGGGAGGAGGTTTAGTGGTGACGCCGTCAATCAAAAGAAATAGGGACCTGGAGGGGAGATGCTGGTTGAAAGAGAGGATCCATCAGAAAAGATGGAGGGGTAGTTGATCCACATTATTTTCTGTAAATTTATTTTTCTTAAATTACCAATTCCTTCGACTCCACCAAATTGATGTAATCTTGTTAGCATAATCTTTTAATTGTATGTGTGTGTGTGTATATATATGGTTGAGATAAATGGTAAACCATATTAGACTGGGGTATCAGAGTACTATATTGAATGAACATGTTTAATATAATGTTTAGTTTATTACAATGTTTTATGTTTTTTATGCTTATTTGACAGGGTTAAGATCATTTTTGACCATTCCGACTCCACCAAATTGATGTAATCTTGTTAGCATAATCTTTTAATTGTATGTGTGTGTGTGTGTGTCTATATATATACAAAAGTATAATATACACATGTTCAAAAGTGCATTACAATTGACGAGTTCACATCATTTGAAGTTATAACAATAAAAAAAAGTTCTATATCATGCAAAATTATAATATTTAAACAATATGCACATGTGATCTGATGATGCACTTTGAACATGTGCATATTGTATTTTTGCATGAAATATAACATTTTTATCGTAATGAACTTCAAATTGTACAAATTGTTCAACAGTAGTACACTTTTGAACATTTATATATTACATTTTTGCATGAAATAAAATATTTTATTGTAATGAACATGTACATTTAATATGGATTCCAGGACTCCAATCTAATATGAGACTCCATGGAACTTTTATATATATATATATATATATATATATATATATATATATATATATATATATATATATATATATATATATATATATATATAGTTGAGATAAATGGTAAACCATATTAGAGTGGGGTATCAGAGTACTATATTGAATGAACATGTTTAATATAATGTTTAGTTTATTACAATGTTTTATGTTTTTTATGCTTATTTGAAAGGGTTAAGATCATTTTTTACCATTCAATTTTAAAATATGTCTCATTTATCCAGTAAACTATTTTTTGTACACATTTAGTCATTAAATTTTAGTTTAGTGTTCAATTTTAGGAAATGTGTACAAAATATGATAGTTCAATGACAAAATGTGTACAAAATGTAATAGTTTATTAGTCAAATGTGGACAAAATATGATTGTTTAATGGTCAAATGTGTACAATTTTCAATGATTAAATATGCAAAAAAAAAATAGTTTAATGACTAAATGTGTACGTAAAAACAAGTTTAATGATTAAATGTGTAAAAGATATAGTTTAGTGGTTAAATGTGACAAATTTGAAAGTTAGATGGTCAAAATGATCTTAACCGTATTTGATATAATGTTTAGTTCAATGCAAATTAGTATGTAAAAGTGTATTTCGGTCTTTTTATACTAAAGGTAAGAACCAATAATAATACGACATGTCATCCATTTTAATCAATTTAAAATTAAATTAAATACACTTGAAAGTTGATTAAAAAGGAATGTTTCAATTATTAAATCAATCATTTTCTCTCTTCAAAAGAAATCTCTTTCTCATCACTCTCTTAAGACAACGGATGAAGAACCACATACTAACGTGATTTAACTTTTATTATGAACCACGATTGTTGATTGTGTAACTCATTAGTCATGAATCACATGTTTCGTATTGATTGTGAAACATTTAATTATAATCACACATGTTTGAGTCGTGAACAACCTTGTATAGATTGTGAATCATCGGTGGTTTTGTGAATTATAACGGTGTCGTGAATCACCGGTGATGTGGTGACCATAGCAATGACGTGAATCATCATTGGTATCGTTAACCACAACGGTGTTGAGAATCTCTAGTGTGTATGTGATAGGATGGAGGGAGAGTATTTGGTAAGCGAGGAAATCATTAAATGATTGATTGATTTTAATTTATTTTCTAATCCAAATTTATCTTGATGAGGTATCGTGATCTCACTGGTTCTTACCGTCTTTATTTTAAGCTTGGTCCTAACGTTATCCTCACCATACATACATACATACATATATGTATGTATGTATGTATGTTTTTGTATATATGTATGCATGTATTTTGTGTGTGTGTGTGTATATATATATATATATATATATATATATATATATATATATATATATATATATATATATATATATATATATATATATATATGTGTGTGTGTGTGTGTGTGTGTATGTTAAATTTCAAAGTCAATAGAAATATTTATAATTCGACAACTGTGAGTTAAAAAAATCCACATTTATAATGTTTAGCGTAAAATTAAGGGTTAATATGGGAAAAAAAATCAGCGTTTTCAGTTTTATGATTAAATACCGTAAGTTCTTATAAATTATTCTTGTTTCTTCAATATGTATAATTGATATGTTAACAAATAAGCAACCATAAATTTTTTTTTTTTGGTCAAGCTACCTAATGTCGAAATTAACCCAATATATTTTTCTATTTTTATGATTAAATTTTTAAACATTTTGATTTGACGGTTTTGTTTTACCTACTAATTTAGTAGCCAATAATAAGTATATACTTTTATATAAGAAAAACATAGTTTAGTAATTTATGAACATGTATCTATCATTGGTAATTATTTTTAGTTTGATTTTATATCAAAAATTAATATAAAGTTGTTATGATTATGTAATATAATTTTATGAATTATATGTATGTCAATGTAATAAATATAATTGTATGTATGTTAATGTAAAAATACGAAAAATATATTTACATATCTAACCTTACTATTTAATTATCATTAATAATGAAAAATATATTTAATATACTTTTCTATTTAATTACAAAATACGAAAAACCCAAGAAAATAAGAACAAAAACCATTCGTCTTAAAGATATGTGACGATGATGAGATAGTCGGTGATGATCGAGGAGGTCGTGGTCGTATATCGATGAAGGAGGAGGTTTAGTGGTGACACCGTCAATCAAAAGAAACAGGGACGAGGAGGGGAGATGCTGGTAGAAAGAGATGATCCATACCTAGACAGAGAAGATGGATGGGTGTGTGTGTATGTATGTATAATTTATTTTCTTTAAATGACCAATTCCTCCAACTCCACGTTGATGTAATTTTGTTAGCATAATCTTTTAATTGAATATATATATATATATATATATATATATATATATATATATATGTGTGTGTGTGTGTGTGTGTGTGTGTGTGTGTGTGTGTGTGTGTGTATGGTTGAGATAATTGGTAAACCATATTAGACCGAGGTATCAAAGTACAATTTAATTACTAAATGAACATGTTTATTATAATGTTTAGTTTCTTACATTGTTTTATGTTTGTTTGTTTTGCTTATTTCATATAATGTTTAGTTTAATGCAAATTAGTATGTAAAAGTGCATTTCGGTCTTTTTATAGTTTGTTAAGAACCAAAGGGATTGCATGTGTGATAAAAATTTATTTAATGACTGCCCATGTAACAAAGCTTTTTTTTTTTTTTTTTTTACGGTTTATTGGTTTTTAAGTAAGTACGCAAGTTAATAGAAATTTCCTTACTTGTCCATATTCTAATAAATCAAGATGAATGTTTCGGTATAAACAGTAAGTATTTGTTCTTCTATCACAATAGGGACAGATTGGGATTGTTTAAGCAATTGACGTAATTGTTGACCTATTGCCAACTGATTCTAACTAGCTTTGTCGGGATCAGAAGCAAATTGTGCAAAAGCTTTTATATATTAATGATGAAAACAATAGTGTTGAACTTATAATAATGGTAGTGGTAGTATTATAATAATAATAATAATAATAATAATAATAATAATAATAATAATAATAATAATAATAATAATAATAATAACACATAAATATATAAATTGTTTAAAATTTAGGTTTTTTTCTTCAAAAGGCTACATACATCACCATTTAATAATCCTAAACCACAACTTATATCACTTGAGCTCACAATTTATTGCTTGGAACAACATCTTGATACTGTTAGGTTAAATGCTTGAATTGATAAGCATTAATTTTATTATAGATTTAAATTGTACTTTTTTGTAAAAAAGAATTTAAATGTTATTTTAAATTAAAAAACGATAACTAACAATTCTTAAATATAGAATATGTCAAATGACGTCTCTTAAACGATAACAAATGAACAGTTTATATACTTATTTATTATATATATATATTGCCGACGGAGCAGTGAGAAAAATGCTCACGTGGCACAGTATTATTGGTAGAAATTCCTATTTTTAAGGCTGATTTGGCACAATATGATTGGTTAAAATTCAGAAAATTAAGGTTGCTGATTTGGCGCAATATAATTAGTTAAAATTCAGAATATTTAGGCTACTGATTTGATGCAATATAATTGGTTAAAATTCCGAAAATAATGGGATTCCCCCTCTATTTTAGCTCGATGAGATTCTACATAATTATCCATATTTTTCTATATATTTTAATGTTTCTGCAATTAAATTATGTAGATTTTCCGGAAAGAAATAAAAAATGACAATAAAATTTTAAATTTTCACTGTTGGAAATAGTTACAATCTAATTTATCAAGTTAAATAAAATAACAAATCAGATTTTATTCCGCTAGAAAAATTCGAATTTGCACTGCTGGAAATAGATGCAATCTGATTTATCAAATTAAATAAAAATAAGAAATCAAATTTAATAGGCTATAGTATAACTGAAATATTAAGATATGCAGAAAAACACTGGATAATATCATAACTGAATATATAGAAAAAAGGATTCAAACTTGAATAATAAATAATCTCAGCTGCATATTTATCAAGTTATCAGTTCTTTATATAATTTGAAACCTGATAATTATTAGATGTTTATATAACGGGTTAAATTTAACCAAATATGAGATAAAACATGCTTTATTGAAGTTACGTACTAATATATATATATATATATAGACACACACACATATACATACATACTCACTCAGAGTCAGTAGGCATAATCAATATTAATAAAAAAAAAACTGCACCAGCAGTGTCTGCGTGAATAAACTATATCGTTTCAAGATGAACTTCACGTATGCTAATCAACTAGATGAAGAGTTGAAGACGTTTTCAACTCCTGGCCTCCTGCACCTGCAGAAAAAAATTGCCAGTATTTTCTTTAATATTCTTTCAATATTTTGAAAATGATGTACATATATACTATAATACACATAGCATATATATGTTTGATACTTATGTTGCTGTTGTTTCTTACTTTATTTCTGTATCAATTCAATGAACACACACAGAGGTTACGAGACACAAACAACACTCGGAGACTATTTAAGGGGACGTTTGGTTCGCAGATTTTTTCCTTGGGATTTGCATTTTGTCAAAGGATTTGCATTTGTCAGGATTTTGTCAAAGAATCTACATTATCTTTTAGGAAAAATTTGTTAATCTGAAAAATGCAATGTAACTGAGTTTTAAAATCCTAGGGGGAGGCTGGGTTTTTAAATAACAAAGAAGGGAGGGATTTCAGAAATCCTGGGATTTCAAATCCTTACTGAAATCTGCGAACCAAACATAGGATTTTAAATGCAAATCCTAGGGAATCCCAGGAAATCCGCGAACCAAACGCCCCCTAAGTCTTAGAGCCTGACATTAACATGCAAACACACAGGTTTAAACACATAATTGCACACTACACACACTCACAACTCATATATTCTGTTTTTAACTTTTTCGGCAGCAACATAAGGTAAGATAAATGGCGATTGATACATAACATTAATCAATAAACATCCTTGCTAATTAAGTTGCCAAGGCCGAAGGCCATTTGACCTTCTTGCCCATTTTTACGTACAAATTTTAAGCTAAACACACCTGGACATCACACTAATACTGCACTTATTTTCGGTTTTGATCTTATTTTCCAGCAGTAGAAATGCAAGAATTAATGACAATTAATACTTGCATTTAAATCAACAAACCACATAGAAATCGATTAAAGGTTAGGCCGAAGGCCAATTGGGCTTCTTGGCCAACCATTCTCGACAAAAACAGGAACTAACATACGCATATGTAATTCGCGCACAACACAAAGACTTAAACATTCTGTCTTTTATCTAATTCAAGCAGCAAAATCAAATAAATAAATGGCGATCTAGACACACAAATGGTCAACAAACACTCCAAGATAATTATGAATTCTTGATTGGACACAAACAATGATTTAAAATGATGAAAAATACTTGAGAAAAACATTTAACAAAATAGCAATGTCAACAACTTGGCAAACCTTTAAAGAAAATTAAATTGAAACTAAAAACATGATATACGAGTAGTTGAGTAATACAAGTTACATAATTTTGTTCATATAATAAGTGTCTTTCTTGTATTTGAATTGCATGTTTTTTTTATGTTTTAAATTAGTTTGATGTATATTCTTAATTTTAAACATGATAGAAAGGAGATATCATAACGATATGTTGATTTTTACCGAACAAAATATAACAGTTTCAATAAAATATAATGTAATGATTAAAATGATAAAAAAAATACTGAGAGACCAAAATTATATAACATGAAAATATAATGATTTTTTTTCAATATTAACGCTAATATTTACGATAGATGAAACTAAGTTTAGATATAGCAAGTACAATATGGAATATATTTGATGTTGTATTAAAACTATTACTAGAATGTAAGTAAAATAAACAGACAACCAAAATATGTGTGTGATTATAATGCATTTTTATTAGAATATATAAAAAATAAATCAATCTTAACAATATCGTTATATTTTCCAACATTAATTATTTAAAAAAAAAAGTTAAAATAGAAAACTTATAATCTTTTATACCAATAAAACTGACAATAATGGAAATTATAAAATTTTAAACAAACAAACCTCAAATGTAATTACATGTAGTTATTTTTATGATAAAGTTAGTTTTTTTCAACAAACAATATATAAGAGTATATATGTATAGTCTTTCAAAAGCAAATTGTTTTTGTGTAATTGTTTAATTAAAAAAGTATCAATTTTGAAATAACTCACCCGAGCAACGCACGGGTATTCAACTAGTTATAGTTTATAGATGGATCGATTAATCATAAATAATTAGAACTTAACATCAAATACGTTGATGTTAAAAAAAAAAAAAGAAAACTAAATTTGATTTCCTTTGAATTTGGATTTTGCAACAAAAACACCAAATTTGGTGTTTGGTCTAGACATTTTAGAGTGAGCTTTAGCCCTCAAAACCTAAATTTAATACCGTTGTTACATAGAATTTAATGGTTTCTATTGTAGTTGTAGGTTAAGTTGTTATGGAAAAGTGCTATCTTTTGTTTTTAAATATTCTGCTTTAAATTTGAGTGTTTGGCTTATTTGTTTGATCAAGTTCATAATTATATTTCTTTCATATGACTGATTGAGGGATGTTTGATTTTAATTTTTAACGGTATTTATTAGATTATTAAGTTATATCAACGCAAATATTACAAAACCTTAAAGCTCTTATTTTTTGGGATTAATGTGTCTATATATATATATATATTCAAGATCAATGGGGTACCATCTTAGACTGGGGTACCGGGGAACCATTTATAGCCAATCATTTGTCATTAAAATCCTTAAATATAATATAAATTTTGTTTAAAATTATTTCCCACATTAATTTATGTTGGGGGTAAAAATGGTATTGAAAATATTTAAATTAGAATCGAAGATTCTGTGTATCCCATGAAAATCTCTTTTTCAGTTAATATCATTCATTACACCCATATTGAACATGTGCAATGAAAACACACCATAAACCACGACTGAACATGTTCAATACCGTCAATATTAGTTTATCACCAAAACGATTAGAAAGACTAAAAACACAATAAACCACGATTGCACATGTTCAATACCGTCAATATTATTTTGATGAAAATAATAAATATCTTTATTTGACACCTCCGGTTGAACATGTTCATTAAAACCCATTGTCGAATCCAATTGAACATGTTCACTAAAACCCATTGTCGAATCCAGAACATGTTCACTAAAATCCATTGCCGAATCCGATTGAACATGTTCACTAAAACACATTTTGAAATTTATTAAAGATATTGTTATGGAAGTAAATCCTTATAATTAAGGAATTAATCAATTCATTAGTTGTCACTATTAATTGAGATAAACCTAATTGACTATATTACCCTTTTTTACTTATAACCAAACATGGGTGGACTCCGGTTCCCCAGTCTAACATGGTACCCCATTGATCTCGACCCTATATATATATATATATATATATATATATATATATATATATATATATATATATATATATATATATATATATATATATATGTATATATATATATATATATATATAGATTTGGGTTCAAATGAGTACACTAGTTTTGCGACGTACCGGAGGTACCTCGCTTAAAACCATTTTTTTGAAATTTTTTTCATAATCATGTTTAAATTAATAATACAAGACTACTTGCAAAAAATCACACATAAACACACATGAGAACAATGTGAAACGTGTGTGTTCACATGAACTGTACTATTGTGAACGTGTGTTCACAACTAAGCATTTTTTACGAATAGGCTTATTTTATTTGTATCTAAATAAATATGAAAAAAAATTTAAAAAAAAAAACTTTTTTTCGGAGCAAGTTCACATCCGAAACCCATGTGTTCACAGGTACTCACGGTACTCTGCATTTTTTAGGTACTCACACGAACCATGTTCTCTCTCTCTCTCTCTCTCTCTATATATATATATATATATATATATATATATATATATATATATATATATATATATATATATATATATATATATATATATATATATATATATATATATATATATATATATAACAATCTAATTATTTTTGCCAGTCAATGTAAAAAATAAATATATGTACTAAATAATTAACTTTGATAAAAAAAAAACAAACATATAACAATAGTAGAAAAATGTTAATAGATAATAACTTGTGTATCCCATTGAAAATACTATTTGAGTTCTAATTAAAAAAAGAAAGTCAAAATTACCAAATATATAATTTAACTAAACATTTCCTTTACCCTCATTTGTTTGTAACATACATAACAACGAGTCCAAGATATCTTTGTAACTTTTTTTTTTAATTGAAAAGGAGGATAAAGTATAAAATGACATATTGACTACATTAAGGTAAATCATATATCTCGTAACTTTTAAAATTTTTAAAAAAACCTTAAAACACAAATACTACTTTTCATTAGATACATGAATGATCATATTTTAAATTTCATTATATATATATATATATATATATATATATATATATATATATATATATATATATATATATATATATATATATATAACAGTTATGAGCCACCAATCTAAAGTATACAAGATAATTTTATAGTTATTCATTAATTTTTTGTGCTATTTATATGTTAGTTTTTTTATTAATTTAATTATTTAGTAAATATATTTAAATTATTAAATAGATTGATGAAAGTTAATTAGATTGTTATATGTATAAGAAAAAGTGTAAACTTTATTGCATAAACATGTATTGTAATAAGTACGTTGCATAAATCATTCAAAAGTAGATAGTTCATTATATTGATTGCACAAAAAATTAAATGGTTGCATACATTAGAAAAACTTGTAAAGATCATTGGATATATATATATATATATATATATATATATATATATATATATATATATATATATATATATATATATATATATATAAGTTCCATGGAGTCTCATATTAGAGTGGAGTCTTGGAGTCCATATTAAATGCACATGTTCATTACAATAAAATATCTTATTTCATGCAAAAATATAATATATAAATGTTCAAAAGTATACTACGGTTGAACAATTCACATAATTTGAAATTCATTACGATAAAAATGTTATATTTCATGCAAAAATATAATATGCACATGTTCAAAGTGCATCATCAGATCACATGTGTATATTGTTTAAATATTATATTTTGCATGATATAGAATTTTTTTTATCGTTATAACTTCAAATGATGTGAACTCGTCAATTGTAATGCACTTTTGAACATGTGTATATTATACTTTTGTATAAAATAAAACATTTTATTGTAATGAACATGTACATTAAATATGGGACTCCAGGACTCCACTCTAATATGGGACTCCATGGAACTTAACCCTATATATATATATATATATATATATATATATATATATATAT
The DNA here is from genome assembly GCA_020465985.1 of Centrapalus pauciflorus. Taxonomy (NCBI): domain Eukaryota; kingdom Viridiplantae; phylum Streptophyta; class Magnoliopsida; order Asterales; family Asteraceae; genus Centrapalus; species Centrapalus pauciflorus. The sequence goes on along the minus strand of JAANYP010003001.1, from coordinate 46,052 downwards.
ATATATATATATATATATATATATATATATATATATATATATATATATATATATATATATATATATATCGGAAATCATAACTTCATTGCATGAACTGCATTATAATAAGCAACTTGCATTAATAGTTCAAATATAATTAGTTCATTGCACTGATTGCACAAAAAATTAAATGGTTGTCTGTATTAGGAAAATTTGTAAACCCTTATTTTTTTTAACAAAGATGCTCTCTTAAGTTGTGAATTGTAAATTGGATAAAGGGATAATGTTTTATAAATTTACTTATATATCATATCATGATATTAGAGTGAAGGGTGATGTGGCAAAGCCGCTTGGGCACGGCTCCAGTACTCCCATTTCTCTTAATAAATTTTAAAATTTACGGAATTGTAGCTAAATGAGGTCAACTAAAACTTTAAGGTGGCGTTGGGATCGCAGAATGTTTTCAGAAGAAATGAAATTTGTCAAAGAAATGGAAAACAGAAAGGAATGAAATTTTCATTCTTTGTTGTTTAGTTGACGGGATTGGAATAGAATAGTAGAATGAAACTAAACTTCAAGTCTTGTTTTTTTCTATTTAGTTTGTAAAATGAGATGGGATGGGTGGGTGTACGGTAGGTGGGTAAGATTGGATGGAGTAGGTGACAACCGCTCGTCGTAAAGCGTTCAAAAATAATTTATAAAAACACCAATCACCTTAACTTATAGCTAGGGTAAGTGGGATCGTCTCCTCAGGGAGCATGTGGTTATTTATATTATTCTACGATGGTTGTTAACAAGTAATAAAAAATAGTAATCAAACTAATTGATTAAAGTAACTGATGGAAGGTTGTGTTTGAGAGAAACTTTTGGAAAAATAATAATAGTTTTATTACGAAAACTTAAAAAATAAAGTAAGAACGCCAACGACTTTGGATTTAGGGTTTGGGTGGAATTATGGATTATCGACCTAGGGTTGCTAATAACTTAATCATTTATTATTCCGTTTAATTATCTTTATAACCTAACCACATAGACATAGTCATGACAATCACATCTATCGCAATCCGTATTTTGGGCACGAATCGTGTCATGTTCACAGTCCGTCTTAACTCCTAATCTAATGAGCTCGGCACGGCATGTAACACGGCTACGACGCGCGTCTTACGATAAAAATATAAATAGAAGCGAACGGAACAATATATTTAAATAATAATCACACAGAAAACTAAATAAAACATATCGTTCGTTACAATAATAAATCAACGAAAACAACATAAACACTTAGCTAATAAACAAACCCTTGAACGATAACGATATGATCATCAAGCAACGCGTGCGAAACATTGAACTTGTCAGGAACATGCTTCGTAGTTGTTGGATTGATGGGGGAAAGATGAAGCGTAGAAGGAACCAAACCCTCAACCCTTCGCCGTTGGTTTCGCGCAGACTACATCGCGATGGATGAATCCGGACTTTTCTTCCCTCTTTTCTCTTCAATTTCTCCTCAAAATATGATGCCTTTTTGTCTTCTATGACTTGGTATTTATAGAGAAGTGCTGGAAACCCTAAAAACGGCTCAGAAACTCTTTTTTCGGGTTGGGCGCAGCCGCAGGAGCAGGCCTGCGCCCCCCCCCCCTGCGCCCCGGTCTACGCTTGGGCTTTTCGATGGGAAAATTCATTCTGTTGAGCACTCGGTTGGGGAGCAGGGTTGCGCCCCCCTCTGCGCTTGGGCACTCGGTTGGGGAGCAGGGCTGCGCCCCCCTCTGCGCTTGGCTCTCTATAATGGTTCTCCGATTGAGCTCAAATTTGCCAGACTTATACTTGAGAGGATTACCTACATGCGTAATGACTTTTATCAATAGTAGAACATTCCAAGGCACAATTTACTCATTTTAACTCCTTTTAAGCTTTAACCCTTCAATTGATAAATATTAATTAAATGTAGCATTATACCAATACTTTATACATAAAATAATATTATTTAAACACATTAAAGTCGGTATAAAATGATCCGATCAGTAGGATAGGGTAGTTGGGGTGGGTATGGTTACCTAGGGTAGGGAAGGATAGAGTGGGTGATGTGAGGTGAGGTAAAGTGGTAGGGGTGGATGGGTTGGGGTATAGTAGATGAGGATAGAATTGTGATAGGGTGGGGTATGGATAGGTAGGGTAGGGTAGGGTAGGGTGGGTGGGATAAAGGTATGGTTAGGTTAGGTATGGTGGGTGGGATATGTTAAGGTGATGGGTGGAGTAGGATGAGTGAGTAGGTGGGTAGAGTGAGGTATGATAGGTTAGGATTATGGTGGGGTTGGTGGGGTAGGATGGATGTGTGGGGTATGATAGGTGATGATAGGATGGGTGCGTGGGTGGGGGTGGGTATGGTTAGGTAGGGTATGATGGTGGGGATAGGGTATGGTTAGGTAGGATGGGTGGGTGGTGTATGGTAGGTAACGTCGATAGAAAATAACGTATTATGATAATGAAATCTCAATTCCTTGCCTATTAGCTAAGAAAATAGACTACAATGGATCAATGAAAATCTCAATTCCTTGCCTGTTAGTTAAAAGGAATTCTCTTTCCTTTTCCTTTAGCAAACCAAACATACAAAAAAAATGACCTTTTCATTCCAATTCCACAGATTTATTCAGAATTCTGTGAAACAAACATGCCCAAGATGTAAAATTGAGTTGGTACGGATATCATAATTCATGACATGAGATGATGGGAATATGTGTACAAAATACAATTTTTTTCATTTTCAATTATAAGAACAAAGACATGAACCATGTAGAGTTTATATCTTTCCTAAATAATAAATTTTATATATATATATATATATATATATATATATATATATATATATATATATATTGCCGACGGATCAGAGAGAAAAAATGCTCACGTGGCGCAATATTAATGGTTAAAATTCAGAAAATTAAGGCTGATTTGACACAATATGATCGGTTAAAATTCAAAAATTTTAAGGCTGTTGATTTGGCGCAATATATTTTGTTAAAATTCAGAAAATAATGGGATAACATCAGCATTAATACAAGGTTGCTTACCAATTTATCCTATTAATACTAAGAAACATGCATAAAATAATGAGATATTTATATTCGTATACAAATTATAATTAAACATTAAGTATTCAAAATTATTATTTTTATAGTTTTATAAAATAGATATGAATAGTTGATTATTTTAAAATTGTCATTTATAAATATATATATTTTAATTAATATTGATTAAAATTTTAGTTTATAGATAAAACAATATTACATATTTTATTATGATAAACAAAATATTAAAAAATATATTTTTATATATGGTTTGTTTACTTTTATAAATTAATAATTTTATATAATGTTTATGTATTTTTAATATATTTCTAAGCAGACAGAAATTTTTTTTATTAAATATATAGATAAGTATTGATAGGATAACATTTACATTTAAATTTAATTTTATTGATGATTCAGTTTAATAAACATATAAAATATAGCAGCTAAACATATAAAAGTAGTTTTTTAATCAGCATATATTATAAAATAGGTAAACATATGACATTTATTATTTAGAAAAGATTATGTGCTAGCTTACTTTTTTACTACAAGCCATTTTTATCGTCCCGCCCGTTGGGTCAAAATTGTGTCATCCCTAATTCAAACCTCTATAAAAAACGTCGCATTGATATACTTTTTTTACATTTAAAGCTTCTCATTATTTTGTGTTGTTTATGTATTGATGTTTCAAAATTAACACATGTTTTAATATTTTTCAGTATATCATGAAGAACAATGAAGATCTCCATTAATAATGAAACGATAATGTTTTAAATAAATCTTTAGCCAATGAGATATGTCATTTGCTGTTTAAATTGTTCAATATGATTTTATTAAGATTTACTAAATTTTTTTATGAGAACTGCTTTTGTTTGATAACATTTTATTAATTGGTTTGAATAAATCGTTATTATAAAATTATGTTAGACGATATTGTAAGTAATACTTTGCAAATACGTATTTGTATATTAGTTGATGGAAAATAATGAGTTTTCATTTTATTGTGAATTATTATTTTTTTTTCCTTATATACTTCATTCTTATACACGATTTTTTTTAACTAAAATCAGTCTTTTAATCAATTCACATGTATTAAACTAGATATGTATAGACTTCAAATATAATTATGTGTAATAATTAATATTTATGATTAACATAAGTAACTTTTTCTTCGCAAACAATGTATAGTTTTCTTAAAAAAAATAATTTTTTGTTGTGTCATTAATTAATTATAAATACCAATGGGGTTTAGCCCATTAGGTATGAGAGGTGACGTGTAAGTGTGAGGTTACGGGTTCGACTCCCGTCGGAGATAAGTTGGAATTTAGGCAGTGGAAGTAACTTCTGAAGTCCCCATTTGGGGCAAAATGGTAGTTTAGGAATAGGAGTAGGTTAATTTGTCATTCAAGAAAATTTAATTATAAATATTAATCTCATTACACTTTACCCGAGCAACGCACGGGTATTCGGCTAGTTTGTATTGATGAAATAGAACTTTCATATTAGATATCATAAAAATAAATATATAAGAACTAAAACTGTAAGCCAATATTATTTTCAAACACCATCAAATAACACATTATGATGAGTTATGTTACATGATCTCACTTCAAATCATTATTAATAAGAACGAACATTCAAAGAATTATGAATCGATATCCAAAACCACAATAAATTTCAGTAGAGTGAATTTTAATCTAAGGACTTGTGATGGTTGCTTCAGCTGGATTTGAGGGGCTCAGGGCGGTTGGGGGTTGTGGAGATTGTGGTGGTGGCAGAGAGCTTGGAGTGGTTGGCGGTGGGTTAAAAGTTGGAAAACGCCAAAAAGGATTCGGGTATGTAGGTATTAAAAAACCTGGTGGTGGTGACATTGACGATGAGGGGTTAGGGTATGGAAATTGCCAATTAGGCATTGGGTATGTGGGTATTGAAAAACTTGGTGGTGATGGCGTGAAAGGTGATGGGTTAGGCTTTGAAAATTGCCAATTAGGTATCGGGTACGAAAATGAAAATCCCGGTGTATTGCAAGCAAAGACTATATCGGTGCACGAAAATGAAATTATAAAGAGTACAACAAAAATAAAGAGCTTTAGTTGAGCCATCTTTGTTAAAGACTTAAAGCTAATATTGGCTTGGATAAAAGAGATCCATGGGTGATGCCTTTTATAAGCGACATTGTGCATTTATTGTTCATCAAACATTCATTTTGTTTATTTACATATACAATATTTTATATATATTTTTTATATACAATAGGGACCTAACTTTTTTATATATTAATAAATTCAAAACCTCTCAAATCATGTATCTCTATATTTTCACACTAAAATTGGATATAGGCGGTAGTATAGGTTGCCTTTTTAAAAAAGTTAAGTTATTGTTGTTTTTTTTTCATAGTTACGTAGCTAACCTTACTAATTAACTTTTTATTAACTATTAAATGTATTTTAAAGGGGAAATTGCGTAAAAAAAACCTCTAAGTTAGATCATTTTTGCGATTAAAACCCCCAAACATTTTTCATTGCATAAAAAACTTTCACCCTGTTAAAACTTTGTAAATTTGGGTTTTTTCAAAAAATCTGACTTGCAACCGGTTTAGCCGGTTGCAACTTGATGACGTGTAAATTTTTAAATTGATTTTTGCGTAAAAAACCCCCCAACTTGTTTAGTTTTTTCAATTAAACCCCCAAATCATTTTTAATTTGATAAAAAAAACCCCCCATTCAACAAAGATAATTAAAATTGAGTTTTCACTGATTGCTTTTTGATGACATGGATATATATTAAAATTTTATTTATTAAATAAAGAATTCGTTTCCCGATGAAACCTCCACCCTCTAGGCTCTAGCGAACCTCACTGCTCTGATTGATCATATTCAGAAGCTAAAATGGAACATAAATAAACGAAATTAAACATAAAGCTGAACCTAAAAATGCAACTCGTGAACACAAAATGAAATCGATTCCATCGGCACAATTGAAGTTAAAATTCAATATTAAACGACAAAAGTTAATCAAACATACATACATAAAATAAACAGCACTGAACATAAAGAGGTGATAAAGTAATCGGAGTTGCCGGAGGTAGAGAAGAAGTGAAAAGGTAAATATGATTGTTGGTTAAAGGTGAAAAAATAGTTAAGGGTTTAATTGATAAAGTCACCAATTTTGGGGTTTTTTATGCAAAAATCTAGTTTAAGAATTATACATGTAGTGCCACCTAAGTCGGGTTTGCCATGTGGACGCCACGTGTGTGTCATGTAACCATAGCAACCTATTATAACCGGTAACGTCCTAATTTCAAAAGATTTTACCGGTTAGAGGTTTTTTGTGCAACAAAAAATTGTTAGGTGTTTTTGATCACAAAAGTGGTCCAACTTTAGGGTTTTTTACGCAAATATCTTATTTTAAAATAGTTTCCTATTTAATCCATAAAATTAATAGAGTAAACACTTAAAATGAATTTTAGAAACTCTAAATACCAATTTTATAATTAATTTTAATAAAAAACTTATATTTTGGTATTCAACTTATATATATTAAAACACACATTTTTCTTGTACAAATGTGATATTCTGTTAAAAAAATCTCAATGTGACATGTATGTTATAAAATTCAAACCCTCATTTTTGTCCTTTAGACAAATTTATATCTCACGTTTAATATTATTTATACAAACTAGATTAAAATAACATATATTATTTGTTTTACTTAGTTATTTTGAATATTTTTATTTTTTAGATTAGATAGTCAAGTTTTTGTTTTTACTTTAGTTTTTACTGTTGATTATATATGATTAATTATATAAAATATATATAATCGTTCAACTTAGCACTTCAATTTCAAATTGTTATATTTCACAATTTTAATGTCTTGCTACTAAATTGTTCGTTTATGAACAAAACATCAAAGTTAATGTTTTGGCATGTACATTGGAGAAGAGGACCATAGCATTATAATTTAATTTCTTGCGAATGATTTTAATTGATTGCATTACTTTCATTATCTGTTTGTAGGGGTAGGTAGTTTTTGGTCTCGGGCCGAGTAAACCAAACCACTTTTGGCGTAAAACATTTTTTTTTTATGTATGTTTAATTTGATATTTTGGGATGACATACTTAATATTTGGTTATTTGAGATGTTTGAAAGGTTCGTGTTAGTAGTTTCGTCTTTGGTTATTTGTATATTGTTTTACATATTGAATATTTGGTTTATAATCTCTTAATTGTGTGTGAGTATTCATGATCAATGAGTTACCATATTAGACTGGGGTACGAGATTACCATGTAAAATGAACATGTTCAATATGATAAAATGTTAAATTTCATGCAAATTTCCAATATACACATATTCAAATGTATGTTGTTATTGGCTAGTTTATATCATTTACATGTTCATTATTATAAAATGTTATATCTAATGCAAAATAGCATTATGTACATGTTCATATATGCAATATTCATGAATATGTGCATATTGCATTTTTGCTTGAAATTAAAAGTCTAAACAAATTTAACGTGATAATATGAAAATGATATAAACTAGTTAATCAAGTGCAATTTTGAACATATGTATTCTACACTTTTGCATGAAATTTAACATTTTATCGTAATGAACATGTTCATTTAATATAGTACTCTGGTATCTAGTCTAATATAGTATCCCAACTATATATATATATATATATATATATATATATATATATATATATATATATATATATATATATATATATATATATATATATATATATATATATAATATGGTTCGTGTGAGTACCTAAAAAATGCAGAGTACCGTGAGTACCTGTGAACACACGGGTTTCAGATGTGAACTTGCTCTGAAAAAAAGTTTTTTTTTTAATTTTTTTTCATATTCTTTTAGATACAAATAATATAAGGCTATTCGTAAAAAATTATATACATTTACACTTTCTATCATCTTAAAAGTCATGTGAACGTGAAAAAATTCATGTGAACATGCTTAGTTGTGAACACACGTTCACAACAATGCAGTTCATGTGAACACACACGTTTCACATAATTCTAGTGTGTGTTTATGTGTGATTTTTTACAAGTAGTCTTGTATTATTAATTTAAACATGATTATGAAAAAAAATTTCAAAAAAATGATTTTAAGCGAGGTACCTCCGGTACTCCGCAAAACTAGTATTACTCATTTGAACCCAAATCTATATATATATATATATATATATATATATATATATATATATATATATATATGTATGTATGTATATATGTATGTATGTATGTATGTATGTATGTATGTATGTATGTATGTATGTATGTATGTATGTATGTATGTATGTATGTGTGTGTGTATGTGTGTATGTATATGTGTGTGTGTGTGTGTGTATGATATTTTATAATACTGCTATTGTAGTTTAGTCCCAAATAGTCGATTCAGTTTTACATATTGATTTTGTATTTTATATAACATTGATTCCATATTTTATTTTACATTGATTCTGTGTGTGTGTGTGTGTGTATATATATATATATAATAAAAGGTTTGATACAATATTTAAAGAGATTGATCCAATAAATTATAATAATTACTACGACATTACGTATAATGTTGATTTAAATGTTTAAATCAACGATATGATAGATAGAATGTATTGATAACAATCGATACCCGAATGCATTGATCCAATATTTTGCAACAATGATTCAATAAAAATAATAAGTTTAATTCAATTCACAAATTGGATACAATCATTTCAACAATTGATACATTTGTTATTCATCTAATAAATTGATACGGAATTAAATAATACATTGATTTGAAAATTTAGTTATTGAATGCAAAAATTATATAACTTCCTTTTCTAGTTTCGAACTAAACTATCTCTTGAAAGATATCATATGCGGAACAATCACTTCTTCGTCTGTTAGATCGTACTACTTCGCCTCGTCTGTGGAACCATTGATATGTTACCATTATGTATTTCTCATTAACATTAACATAAACACAGAGGACATAATAATGTAGAATCCGTTCATATTTAAACGGACTAAAGTCGTACAATAGTTGTGTACTTTTTCAAGTGTATCGATATGATACATGTACTTTTTTAATTATTCATAGTATACGTGTACTTTCTGAATCGTTCAAAATATGATATTTATACTTGTTTTATGACCGACTATTTTGTAATATAAGCTAACATGACATATAATTATCTGATTTGACAATTAAAAATTTGATTTAATGTTGCTTTCTTGTATCACATAAATTGTCAACTCAAGTAATTGTTAAAATTCACATCAGATTTGTCTTGATAACTCATATCCTGAAACTGGAAAACCTTGTTCACATAATCTCTTTACCGATATAGCCGGTAACTAGTAACCTTAGGGATCATATTTTGAACGATTCAGAACGTATACTATGAATAATTAAAAAGTACATGTATCATATCAATACACTTTAAAAAGTACACAACTATGATGCGACTTTAGCCCTATCTATCTATTTTATTAAAAGAGTAAATAGATGTCATTTGTCAACTAAATAGAAAGCCAATTGGCGTAACCTGGAAGCGACACATGTAATTATCTACAATTTTTATGTTTAAATATAATTAAATTAATTCAGAATAAAAACTTCCGCCTATTATCTTGGAATTTTGTTTTAAATTTGAATCCACAACTTATGTCTTTGATTAGCTTCTTATCTAAGCTTTTCAAAAATATTAAAAAAATAATTAATTTAATTTAGAAAAAAATGACTATTTATCATATTTCTATAATTTTTTTCTTTCTTTGTTATTATTTAATTCTTATTTATGTATTTTACCTTTAGTCAGTAATTATATTATTTGTTGTTTCTAAAATAATATTTAAATTTATACAAATTAAAAAAAATAATTATATAAACCCGTGTAGTACACGGGTAATAAACTAGTTTAAAAATAAAAAAGAATCAATATAACAAGATAGAAATATAAAGTTATCGTTTTAAAACAAAATAAACACACCTTAAATTCATTCAAAAAAGAACTAATAAATTTAAAAAAAATCATATTACAAAAAAATATAAATATTAACAAATATTAAGTTATGTATTAAAATAACGTTCTATCATGTAGCAAATATGGCAGTGTTGTCAATGATTTTATGATTGAAAAAATGTATGTCGAAATTGTTTTTTTTTTAATTCTTTCATTGATATTTCTTACCGGTTTAACATAAAAGAAAGCATGTTTGAAATCTCACAATAGAATCGATCCGGGTTTTTAAATCGAAAATAAATAATCGCTTGATATCTTGTTTTGCATAGATTATATCAAATCGAACCTCAAATCGTTGTTGATGGTGTTGGCAACTTCTTCTCCGACAACGTAATATAAAAGTAAATAAATAAAAGTAAATCTTACCAAAAATTTATAATCGTAAATAAATAATTTTAATGTAATTAAAAAATGTTTAATAATAATAATTTATAATAATAATGATGATAATAATAATTAAAAAAATAAATGCAGGACTTAATCGAAAAGATTTATACTTTGATGGTTTCACAAAATAGATCAAGTACTGCCAAAGAATTTGCATTTTGTCAAAAGATTTGCATTATGCAACATTTGCATTTGTCAGGATTTTTTCAAAGAATTTGCATTATCTTATAGATTAAAATTGTTAATCTAAAAAATGCAAGGTAACTGAGATTTAAAATGATAGGGGGAAGACTGAGATTTTAAATAATAAAGAATGGAGGGATTTATGAAATCCTAGGATTTTAAATCCTTCCTGAAATCTGCGAACCAAACACAGGATTTTAAATGCAAATCTCAGTAAATCCTAGGAAATCCGCGAACCAAACGCACCTTTAGGGTTTTTTTTTGCATAATTTTTCCTAATTTAAAAAGTAAAGTTAAATATATTTTTTAAACAAAAATATACAAGTATAATATCATCTTAATTTTTTATATTTTTAAATGTTTATATGTAATTTAATATGAATAGTAATTTTTCTATATTCTTTTAAACTTTTATTATAATAAGGAAAATTATACAAAAAACCAACGTACTCTTGATATTTTTTGATAAGTCCCTGTACCAAAAACGTTTTCATAATAGACCAACTTAAAATTTTTTACGAATTGTATTGTTTTATGAGATTTTTTTTAAAGAATTTTCAGAAGTTTTTAATAAGATTTTGTTTTGTTAGATGACTTTTATGGAAACATTTTATGTGCATGATTTTTACGAATACATTTTTAAGTTGAGTAGATTTTGTGGAAACGTTTTTGGTAAAATGACTTATTCAAAAGATACAGAAAGTGTGTCGGTTTTTTAGATGATTTTCCCTATATTATATTTACAAGTTATCAAGGTATTATTAGATTTCATTGCATTTGAATTTAAAAATAGATTATATCATATTTGAATAGATATATAGTTCAAATATTACTCCGTATTTGTTATTTTTTAAAATTATAAACGTCATTTTTTCAAGTCATGGTTATGCCATGTGGCTTAACGAGAATTGAGTATATTTACTCTTTTGAGAGTATTTATAGATATAGATTGTTCTTACTATAGTATTATTATTATTATTATTATTATTATATCTTTTTAAGTTTAAAAAATGATTTGATCTTTAAATACTAGTCTAGAAATAATAGTTAACACATTTGAATAGTAAAAAATTGACACTTTACATCAAGAAAGATGTACTTTTTTATTAATAGTTATAGATATATAAAAATTGAAATCGTCATTGAGCATCATTAGTCCTGAAAGTTTATAGAACGATCGACCATTTCAATGGCACATGGAAACACAATAACAGAAAACGGATCCAAACCGAACCGATTCGATCCGATGCAATGTGCCCTCATTTTGTCGTAGGAAAATGCAATGATAAAAAAGCATATCACAAACAAGAAAAGGAAGGGACCTTTGTCACACCATAAACAGCCATTCTTCCCCACTCTCAATTCTCTTTATACTTGCATTCTTCTTCACTCTTCAATGCCTTTAGTTTCCGGTAGCCATTGTCCGTACCGAATAGCCTTATAAAATATAAAATTATTATAAACCTGCTCAAAAAACATCATCCTTTAATCTTTATCATCAACCTATGAGATCCAAATCTTACCAGTCCATGTAGACAAAAGTCGATGAGTAGTTGCCGGACTTGGTGTAGATAAGTCGATGATGATAGTCGTGAAAGTCGGAACTGAAATTTTTGTATTTGTTATAATATTGCTAGCAAATCTGAAAATAAAAGGGATAATTACGCAAAAAACCATCATGTTGTCAGTTTTTTGTGGTTAAAACCCAAACCAATTTTTGTTGCATAGAAATCCCCAAACTAAATAAAATCAGCAAATCAAGGTTTTATCAATAAACCGGTTATTAATCGTAAGTGGACAAGTAATTAACCTACGTGGAATAAATTTTAATTGTTGAAACTGGTTGCCAAGTATTACATATCATTTAAACCTCCGTTGATGATGTAATCCTGTTTAAAAGTTACAATTAAAAATGATCAACGGAGGTTTAAATGATATGTAATACTTGGCAACCGGTTTCAACAATTAAAATTCATTCCACGTAGGTTATTTACCAGTCCACGTATGATTAATAACCGGTTTCAACCGGTTACTCATTGATAAAACCTTGATTTACTGATTTTTAGTTAGTTCGGAGTTTTCAATACAACAAAAAATGGTTTGGGGTTTTAATCACAAAAAACTGACAACATGATGGTTTTTTGCGCAATTATCCCAAAATAAAATAGGTAATAACTTTTATGGCTTTATGCATTAACTAACCCCCCATATAAAGGAAGGAAGTTCGACGGGCTCCATGGAAAATGATAACCACAATGTGCCTCAACTGTCTCGAGAACTCTCACTACCATCCACAACCAAAGCGTTATCAGATGAGGCCCTGTGATGGCAGGGCCGAAAATTGTAGCAAAACCAAGGAACAAAATTTCAGCAGGGTGAGCGTATTCTGAGGTCAACCCGAACGGTGTTGCATACCTGTCATGTGTTTAACATGCATGTTAACAAAGATCACACAAAAATGTTAAAAAATGCATAGCCAACTTTTTAAAAAAAAAAAAAGGATAATGGCACCAAATAGCTATATACTTTTAAATTTGTTTACATTTATGTATTGTACTTTTATTTGTGCACATTTGGTAGTCAAACTTTTAAAAGTGTTTCAATTAGGTAGTTGTGTTACCTGATGACAGGTAGAACAGGTTACCATGGTTAGTCAAACTTTCTTTTTGTACACATTTATGTAGTGTACTTATTTTTTTGTGCACATTTGGTAGTCAAACTTTTGAAAAGTGTTTCAATTAGGTAGTTGAGTGACCTGATGTTACCGGTCATCAAGTCACCCAATTACCTAATTGAAACACTTTTACAAGTACACTACATTAATGTGCACAAAAAAAGCACACTACATTAATGTGTACAAACTCAAAAGTACATAGCTATGTGGTGTCATTTTCCCTAAAAAAAAGTGCAAGTGTGCCTTCACTTACTCATGATGGACACTATGGACATGCTTGTAGAGCCATTTGGTATGCAAAATTCTGTGTCCCCAGTAAAATATAAAATCTTCGACGATGAAGTAGAATAGTATTTGTGTTGATATTACTTTCCTTCGCAGTATAAACAGATCACGACAGGATGAGTATAATGAGATAAAGATATTAGTTAACGCAAACTAAATTTTCATTTTCACTGGTAAATCAGGCAGTCACTAGAGGATTAAATAACAATCTACATGAAAATTTGTAGCATGTAAAGAACCATAAATACCAGGATGGTAGTGGAAGACTACTTCGCATTCCCATGAATCTAAAGACGGGATACGAAGCAATCATAACAGGCAAATTGACGCAAAGATGATACAACAGTAGGCGATTAATGCATTTATCTTGAGCTTCAGTGGTGTTATTCTTCATCTGCACAAGAAAATGTCGTCGATTGGTGACATTAAAAAAAAAACAGGTCAAGCATGTTAAAGGTGTCTCCAAAGAAAGATACACATGTATTACGTGGACACTACAGCGTATATGATAGATGATATTTTCTTATGTGACATACTTAAAGGTACTTATAGTTGTAGGCTTTCATCGTCTAGAAATATACCTATTTATAAAGACGCTCAAGACCTGAGTTTTATTCTCTCATGTACAATCGTTTACCAGCACTCATAGTGGAATTGTTAAAGCTCACAAGATCATGAGGCTAGTTTATGGATCAGGTCCAAAACAACAGCACAGATATAATAGTTGAGCATTCCTAGATACAACACTTTATGTTTTAGATTTGTAATATACCACTTAATCAAGTGATGAAGTTTGGGTGATTTTCAATTAACAATTATTGATTACGATAATCTCAATCCGTCAAAAAAAATACGAAAGCCTTAATAATAGTACTCCTGCTTGTAATATCTCTCTTATTACCTAGGCAAATTGATTAATGCTATGGACTTGCAATAATAACCTACTAATTAAAGGTATCGATGGAAGAACCGAAGAACTAAGAAAAAGACCTCAACCTTTTCATCCAGTGTTTGACTATAATGTCATATAGGCTTAAATTACAGATTACAGAGCATAGCGTACACCAAGATGAAATCGCTAAAGCAGCTAAAATTCATGGTTGACGTAATCCAACATAATTGTGCATATCTAAAACTGCATGTAGATAAACTGAACAGCCAAGTCATTTAGAAACATGAGTTAACTATGCTGATAAAAAACTAGGGATGGCTGATAACCAAAGTGTGCCATGGTAGTTTTTAGTGAGAAAAGGGTTCATCGCATGAAGTAGTTAAACCTGAATTTTGTACTTGTTGAGCCATCCTGCCCTTTCTAAGTAAATGAAAGGAAGTCCAGACAAGAAGAAGACGGATTCATGAAGCAAAAAACTTCCAAGGCATGCCAGCTGAAAGTCACTAAAATTAGTGATCAAGTACTGCAATTAGAAAAAGGTGATAAGAAGAAAGGTTAGCAATCTGCCTCCATCTTGGTGCAAACTAGATAATAAGTTGCATAGCCAGAATAGTTTATTCCTACATAATTATGAAAAACAAATATGAGATAACAAAAACATATCTGTGTGCATGGGCAGAGCCAGGATATTTCGTTAAGGGGCCGTACTTCATTGTAATATGATAAGAACAAATATCCGTCTCTTTTTAACTTTTATAATATAGTCAATACTCAATACCTAGGATCTTTGCATGCCCACCAATATAAATTCAACCTAATCAGTGTCGAGAGAATAAGAAAGCAAAATTCTAATGTGAAACTTGCATAATTGGATGAAAAGTGTTTGAATTTAAAATGCAACAAACAAAGGCACAGAGCTACTAAGTTTTCTTATCAAATAGGCAACAACTACGGTCATTTGAGGAAAAATTAGTTCAAAAACGGGGGGTTTGAGGAGGTTGATTTAGTAACATGGGGTCTTGTATCAAACCTTTTATTAATAGACGGTTTTATTTATTTGTTTGTTCTCTTTTTCTTTTTCTTTTTCTTTTTCTTTTTTTTGGGGGGGAAGAGGTGTCGGTGGGGAACACATCCACCAGCAACACACTAGCTCCACCCCGCTTGTGTGACCAACTGGTTGTGTGGGATTATTAGTTCAAAGGAACTTTACAGTTTGATCATATTCTTTGTTGGGGGGAACAAACATTCTTTGATTTATAAAATTATAACTTTTTAACACATCTATTAATTACAATAGCAAAGGCGTTCAAGGCAGGATGACCTCATAGGCAAGCCCCTTTTTTGGCTCAATCACTGCATAACAGGAAGTGTGATAAAATAATGGATGGATACAGCAACAGCAATAAACCCCATGTCCCATGGAGATGGGGTAGAGAGAAGATAGATGTCGACAGTCTTGCCTCCATCGAGGTATAGTGACTGCGTCACATTACATATATGACCTGTGGCATGTGTTGTATTGTGCCCATTGATTGTGACATTACGATAATAATTGATGAGATCAAATCAACGACTTGAACATTGAATCTCTTTTGTCAATTAAAAAATGATTTATAGAATAAAGAGGATACACAACTGCTCAGACCACAAATTCTTAAACATCATTAATTCATCGATAACAACAAAATCCATATATTAAACATATCCTAAAACAGTTTCCTTTAAGATAACTATTTACTTTGGCCAAGAACATATGTTCACCTCAAACATAACTTTCTTCAAAACCGTGTAAACTCATGTGGCCAAAAACATATTTCTACATGGCCTTGAACACCTACACTATGTGGCCAAGAACATAAATAATGGGTGGATCAGTGGATGGAAAAAGCAATAAACTAGCTGAGAATCTCTACATTCACCAGCTCTAAAAATGAAAGGATTCAAAAGATAAGAAAAAAGTAGGAGTGGAATAACCATTTATCCCCTCTTCTAAAACTAAAAAACCATAGGCCTTTTATCCTAAACTAATTAGAGGTAAAGCAGCACATTGACAAGTGACAACATTCAACAGTCAAACCCTTTTAATGTACTGTAATCAGAATTAGAGTTCAATCAGAAAATTGAAACTATTATAAAGGAAAAATAAATAAATAAATAAAAAGACAACTTCTCTTTGATGCCATGTGAGTAATTTTCCTGTAAGAGTTCAGAAATCACAAACATAAAATACTAAAGTAGCAGATATCATTACAATTCTGTCCCCATGGCCTTTTAACCGCAGAGTTCAGTGATGTCTTTCTTATACTCATTCCCTAATATCAGGGCCGGCCCTAAGGGGAGGGCCACACGGCAACAGCCCAATACATCAAACCATCAAGGGGCATAATTATTTAGTCAAATAAGTAATATAATAACTCTCTATTGATGTTTAATGTTCATATCTTCATTATCAACAACAAAATCTATAATCTTAGACGAAATGAAATTAGAATACACAAAGTGTGCTATAAGAAGCAACGATAATTTTTTCACTACTCAATTAGATAAATATTATCTCAATTTCACATCAAGCAACATAAGAAAAGATCAAACCCCTTTTAAAAAAATAGTATATTATTCTTTTTTTAAAGTTTAAAAAGGCATTTCTATTCTATGAATGACTAATGTATGTATATCATGCATGTGTAATGTGTTATAGCATTACAGTACTACACATATTGAAATTACTCTATGAAAATTTCATAATAGTAGAAGCGAACCACTAGTGATACTAGAATCTCCCCCAATACAAATCAGTACTCATTTCAAGCATTTAGTTTATTCACTCACCAATCGAAACATATACAACAGTCAAAATTCCTAATGCTAGATCAATGCTATACAGATTTACGAACTTAAAGCTAAGAAACGCCCAAACATACATCCATAAGTTAGTACTGATAAATTAATTATGAATGAGAACAAATCTAGGGCAAAACACATAGTAGTACACTAATAATATCCGGTAAAGGAGATGAGGATACCGTCCAACCAGATTCAATGATGGAAGCCATGGAATCCGGCGAAGAAGAGAGATTATCGATACGAATGTTGAGCTCGTGGCCAGTCAGTCTATTCCAAACATGAATGTCTCGCGAGCTTTTGAGGAGGGCATTTATCGTATGAAACGGATTTGTACATTTTGCATTGAAACTTGTACTTTTCGATACATCATGGATTCATGGACAGGAGGGAGGGAGAGGATCGATCATATTTGGTTCTAAAAAAGGCCTCGAATATTTCCAATAAAGTATGCATTTCTAATATTTTTATATTTTCATTCATATTTGGCTATTTGCTGTATCTATTTTTAAGAATAAATTGTTTTTAAATTAAATAAAGGGTTAAGTGTTATTTTGACCATTCAACTTTTAGATTTTTTTCGATTTAGCCATTAAACTACTTTTTGTTTCGATTTAACCACTAAACTCTTTTTTGTATAAAATTTAGCCACTAAACATTCTTTTTATTTAGAGTAAATTACAAATTTGGTCCCTGTGGTTTATAGCATATTACGGATCCCGTCCCTCTATAGAAGAAATTACAATATTGATGACTGTGGTTAACATTTTGTTACGGATTAGGTCCCTGCCCCTAACTCCGTTAGTTTTCCACGTTAACCTAAGGAGTATTTTCGTCAAATTACTTGTAACATCTCAATTAATGCATCTTTCATGCAATCGAGTGTAGTATCTGCGAAAAAACGTCGCTCTCTCTCCTCCATCTCCGATTCAAAAACCCTTATAGTCCTCATCCTTTGAAGTGTAAATGTAAGTTGTAATCAAGTGTTCAATCTGTTGATCGTTGAAAGTTTGTGAGTAAACGAAGTTGACGCTACAATGTGGGCGATTCGTTCAAGAACTCGAGGTTTTAATCCAGCTGAAGCATACGATATGTTTAACATAAACTGTAACAAAACCTAATCTTTACTTTCAAATATTGATAACAATCTTTGTTTTTGCTTATGAATGTTGATTAATGTGTTTTGTTATAAATTTTTATAAATTTTTATTGAACAGAGCATAAAGAAAGTTTGTTCTCGTTGAAGATTCATTATCGTGGAAAATTTACAAAATTTCCTGGTAGAACATATGTCCAGGGTGAAGTAGATTACGTTGATGAAGTAGACTGTGACAAGTTTTCGATACATGAGTTGGATGAGATGATTGAAGAGTTAGGGGTAGAAGAGAGTGTACCAATATTCTACCATTTTAAAAAGCATGATTCAGACTTAGATTTTGGTCTGTTTTCATCAGCCAGTGATTATGATGTGTTGAATATGATAAAATATGTTCCTAAGCATAAGGTCATTAATGTATACACCGAACATGGAAAGACAAAAGTGCATAGTTTTTTCATCTCACCAAGTAAATCCTCTGTTATTATCAAAGAGATTAATGATGAAAGTGAGACCAAAAATAGGATGGGGCAGAGTAGTACAGGAAGTGCTAAGAGAATGTTAATGTTGGAATGGATTGAGCAGACTCCTGTTGGCCAATGTAGTGCAATAGAATGTGAGACGGGGCAGGGTAGTACACATGGAAATGAAAATGAGATGGTCCAGGGTAGTACACATGGGAACGAACCTGAGATATGGCAGGGTGGTATTGATTTGAATGTGATGGGGCAGAGTAGTGCACATGGGAATGAATCTGAGATATGGCAGGGTGGTATTGATTTGAATGAGATGGTCCCTGGCATGACATTAGATGACCCTCAATTTGATACTTCTTTTGGGAATGAATACATGGTAGATACTACTGGATTGGAACAAGAGAACCCAAGTGGATTCGTGCAACAAGTTATAGACAGTAACTTGGATACAACTGAAGTGGTAGAACAAACACATTTGGAGGATTTTGATCCTTTCTTTGATAGTAACTTCAATGAAGAGTGGGTGAGAGATGTCACTCAAAATTTAGATGATCAAGAGGATCCAAATGACAAGGAAGATAGTGATGAGGATTTCATTGTGGATGAGGAGAATGTTGTAAATGATGTGGAAGTAGACATGAGGGACTTCAATTTGAATGTTGACAGAGATGCTGAATGGGTAGAAAAAGGTTCAGTTGAACAAATTGAGGGTGAAGTTAGTGAAGATATTGAAGGAATGGACTTTGATGAGTTTGATAGTGCTTCTGGATCCGAGGACCAAAGTGACAGTACAAGGAAAAAGAAGCTAAAGCAGTTAAGGAAAACTAAAAACAGAGATGGTAATGTGCTGTTGAAGACTCACTTTTATGTTGGTCAACTGTTTGCTAGTGCAAAGCAGGTAAAGGATTTAATTCGACACCATGCAATGGAGACTAGAAGAGATTTAGTGATAGTAAAGAATGATAAAGTAAGGGTGAGGGCCACGTGCCAAGGCAGTATTCCTGTCTTTAATTCTGGAGACACAATGGGTAAAAGTCAAGGGGAGAGCAGTAAGGGTAAAAGTAAAGGGGAGAGCAGTAAAGGTAATCGTAAAGGGGAGACCAGTAAGGGTAAACAAGTCCTTTCAAGTAAGGAAGTGGACCCTCAAAAATGCCCTTGGGTCTTACATGTTTCCAAGTCAACAGATGATGACTCTTGGATGGTGAAAAATTCATTTAGGAACATAAGTGTCTGCAAAAAAGAGAGATACAAGCCTGCACATCCACTTATTTATCTCAACAAATTACAGAAATAGTAATGGTGAATCCTGACATCCCTGTTAAAGCTCTCCAAGAACAGCTTCAAAGGAAATATGAGTTGGGCATGTCTAAGATGAAGGTTTTGAGGGCAAAGGCAATTGCAATGAACAAGGTTAGTGGAGATTATCAAGAACAGTATTCAGTGCTTAGGGACTACGTACTGGAGCTTCATAACACAAACCCAGACACTACAGTTAAATTACAAGTGCAAAGTGAACCCAACCCACATGTGAGCACAAGGATATTCAAAAGAATATACATTTGTCTTGGTGCATTGAAGAAGGGGTTTAAAGCTGGGTTAAGGGAGTTGCTAGGGTTGGATGGAGCTTTTATGAACGGACCATACCCAGGACAAATTTTGACTGCTGTGGGGGGGTGGATGCTAATAATGGTATTTATCCTGTTGCTTATGCAATAGTTGAGGCTGAAAATATGAATTCATGGGAGTGGTTCTTAGAATGCCTTGGTGATGACCTTGATTTGGCAGCCAACTCAAACTTCACCTTCATCTCTGACAGACAAAAGGTATTGGGTTCAATTGATTATTGTTGTATTGTTACTGGGTTTAATGATTTAATTATTTAATACTTTATTTGTGTTGTATATTTGGTAGGGTATAATCCCAGCACGTGCAAAGGTGTTCCCTGCTGCTGAACACATGTATTGTCTAAGACATATACATGAAAATATGAAGCAACAATGGAAAGGGGCAGCCTATAAAGAGTTGATTTGGAAGTGTGCCACATCATCAACCGTCCAACAATTCCAGCAGACTATGGATGAACTCAAGGAGTACAATGCAGGTGCTCATGAATGGTTGAAACAGATTGCACCACATCACTGGAGCAGATCACATTTCACTGGTATATATCCTTTAATTCTGGTATTTTACATCACTAGCATATCATTTATAATATAGTTAGCTAAGTACATATGTTGTTTTCCTTGATACAGGTAGAGCACATTGTGATATATTATTGAACAATTTATGTGAGAGTTTCAATAGCAAATTGGTTGAAGGTAGAGATAAACCAATCATCACTGCACTTGAATACATCAGGGAGTACCTCATGAAGAGAATAGTGAATGTATCCAAAGTGATTGAGAAAGCAGATGGTCCTTTAACCCCAACTGCTACAAAATTGTTTGATTCAATCAAGAAAGCAGCTAATGATTACAATGTACTTTGGAATGGAGGTGACAAGTATCAGGTTAAAGGACCATGGCAGGATCAATGTGTTGTAGACATGAAGGAAAAAGTTTGCTCATGCAGAAGGTGGGAATTGACTGGTATGCCATGTAAGCATGCAGTGGCTAGCATGTTCAATATGGCAGCCAATGGACTACAAGTGGGTTTGCCTGAAGAATGGGTACATCCTGCGTATCATTTAAGTACTTGGAAAGATGCATATCAGTTTAAGATTGATCCTATCAAGGGGCCAAGCATGTGGCCAAAAAGTCAATGCCCATCCCAACTTCTACCACCACTGCATCATAAACAAGTTGGACGATCAAAGAAGAAGAGAAAGAGAACGGATGATGAGATTAGAGGCCAAGAGGCTGGGAAGGACTCACTTGTTTAAGGAGGTAAGCTTTCAAGGAAATGGAAGGGCATAACATGTACCAAATGCAAAAAAAAGGGTCATAATTCAAGGAGTTGTAGAGGACAAGATGAAGCTGGTGGATCTCAACCTTCACAAGTACGCAGGAATAGGAGCAGTCAAGTGCAACAAACTGAAGTTAGTGGTGTGGAGCAGGTGGCAAGTGGTGGAAGCAATCGGGCAGCTGCTGGAACAAGGAAGAGGGCGAGGGGCAAGAAGTCAGTTGGAGGTACTAACAACTGAATTAACTAGTATATGTTGTTAGCAAGGTTTAATATTTTCTTTTGGTTGTAGTAGAAGCTGTTTGATATGTATCTTTTGGTTGTTATATGCTGTTAAACAGAACTAAGGGCCACTGTATTTCCACTGTGTGGACATGATTTATCCTTTTGTTAATCATGTGGCATATGTATTTTGGGTCAAGACAATTGACAATGTGGCATATCCTTTTAGCCACTGTATTTATGACTAATATACATATATGATGCTTTGTGTGTTAAACACTGATCTGATCATGTGTAGTTTCATTACAATATGTTCAGAACATTATGTTCAGAATTGAATGCAAAGTAAACTTAAATTTTTGCTTTTCA
The DNA here is from genome assembly GCA_020465985.1 of Centrapalus pauciflorus. Taxonomy (NCBI): domain Eukaryota; kingdom Viridiplantae; phylum Streptophyta; class Magnoliopsida; order Asterales; family Asteraceae; genus Centrapalus; species Centrapalus pauciflorus. The sequence goes on along the minus strand of JAANYP010003001.1, from coordinate 23,646 downwards.
TAAATAAACATATTCAATGTTGACAAATGGTCCAAAAGACAACATACACTTCCATAAAGAAATACATTACATCCATTCATACCCCAAAAGACAACATACACTTCCAAAATAGATCATCTCCTTTCAAACCAAACCCATCGGTTCAGCTGAAAATTACAAGAACAAAAATTATAAAAAAAAACCCAACTACAAACCAAATACAACTTAAGCCTATTAACTTCATCTTTCCAGGTTTTGATCGTCTCTTCAAGAACATTTTTTGACCTCAGTTGCCCTACTATAATCTCCTTTGATCTACGAGACATTGGTGGATCAACCCATTCAATGAAACCACAATTTGATCCCTGTAATATTTGTAATAACAAAAAATTAGGGAATGAACCTTCAACCATTTAGGGGCAGCTACTGAAACTTAGAAAACTTACATTTCTAGAACAACGGTAGAATCGCCTCCCAGGATTATATGATGTCCATGATGTTTGAACAATACCAGGCATCCCACATGTGCAAATCACCATTGTTGTATCTTCGAGCTACTTTCGTGTTACCTGGAAGAAGCCTTCAAACGTTGAAGAAAGAGAGAGGGATAAATAAAATCTCGTAAAGGGTTAAATGGAGAAGAAATGAAGTATATAAAGTAATTTGACGAAAATACCCTTAGGTTAACGTGGAAAACTAACAGAGTTAGGGGCAGGGACCTAATCCGTAACAAAATGTTAACCACAATCATCAATATTGTAATTTCTTCTATAGAGGGACGGGATCCGTAATTTGCTATAAACCACAGGGACCAAATTTGTAATTTACCCTTTTATTTATTTAGCCACTGAAAATTGTCCCAATTTGGCCACTAAACTGTCATATTTTGTATCGATTTAGCTATTAGTTTTATTCATTTTTCCCAAAATAGAACATTAAACAAAGTTTAGTGGTCAAATCAGGACAAAAATAGTTTAGTGGCTAAATGAGACAAATTTGAAAGTTGGATGGTCAAAATGGTACTTAACTCTTAAATAAATATATTTTTTAACAGGGTTGGTCCTGAGGGTGTGCAGTAAGTGCGACCGCTCAGGGCCCAAGTTTGATAGGCCTCATCGGAAAATTGACCGGTGATCGGAAAAAATTGTGAAAAGCTAAAGTCTGTTTAAGTTTAATTATTGTGTCTCACGTTATTAACAAAAAAATATGTGAGTGTGAGGATGTATGATTAGTAAAAATAGGCGTACAACAATGCCCTTTCTGATAAATATAATTTCGAAATTAATTATTTTGTTTTATATGAACATGTCTTAATATCATTGTTTTAAATGTTTTTTTATGTATATAGCAATTGCTAGACTACTAATAACTAATAATTTTTATATAAATTTAAAAATTTTAACATTTTAAGAGCCTACTATGTAATTATCGTACGTGGCCACCAAAATTCACGGGACGACCCTGATTTTTAGTTTATGTTAAAACGATTGATTATTATCATTGGTGAATAATTCGGGTGTTAAGCTATTAATCTATAAAATACGTAAGGTGGTTTTTATTTTTCATTTTCTTTTTGGTTTCATTATTGTAAATTATTTAAGTAGGCGTGGGGGTAAGCATTGGTTAGGTTTTAGGCGAAACCAAACCCAAATCGAAATTTTTGGGTTTTTAGTTTGCATCCTTAGGTTTCTGGTTTTATGCATGCGGTTTGATTTTCCCAAAAAAACTTGGGACTTTTTTTTTTTCTAAAAAGAGTTTTTCTTTGTTAATATGAAATTTTAATTCAAAATGTAACTCCTAATTATCTTTTAATGATTTTTAGAAGCAAATTAATTATCATATCTTTAGTTTTCCGTAAATGCCCTTTGTGCACCATTGGTAGATTATCCGATGCACAAAAGTTCCTCGAGGTTCTCGATACATAAAAGTTCTCAATTGAACCTCTATATATATATATATATATATATATATATATATATATATATATATATATATATATATATATAGTTGAGTTCAATGGAAAACCTCTGTGCACCACCACAAATGCATCACAATTTCCCCGTGATGCATCATTATTTCCACGTGATGCATCGATTTCTACGTGATGCATTACGATTTTCTAGCGATGCATTGTGATTCTTCAAGGTTCTTCAATGCATATGGGTTCTCCATTGAACTATATATATATATATATATATATATATATATATATATATATATATATATATATATATATATATATATATATATATATATATATATAGGGTGAGGATAAAATGAGGACCGTGCTTAAAATGAGGACGATAAGAACCAATGAAATTGCTAGAATTGTGAATCAACCAATACAATGCAAGGTGACAATTTTGTAATTAAATAGACTTTTGTACAACATGGACAACCCTTCAAGGGTAAAATAGTCATTTGTGCACATTCCTATTTTCAACAAATATATGCATTTAATGAGGTGGATTCCGTTTATTTAAAACAATTTGGGGGTGTGGGCGATTCACGACAGAGAAGAAACCAAAACCGAGGAGGTGGGCGATTCACCACGGAGAAGAAAACCGAAGGCTGGTGGTTCACGGTGACAGACACTGAGGAGGTGGGTTTCTAAAGGCGTGTGGTTCATGGCTGGTGTTTAACGGCTGCAAGTTGCACACTATGAATACTTGATTCACGGTGGAGATGAGTGGTTCATGGCGACGGATAATTAGGATGTGGGCTTCTAAAGGCTGGTGGTTAACTGCAAGGTGCATGGTGAGTGATGAGTCTGCCTGGTAGTTAACGACAAGTTGCACGGTTCACGGCTGGTTGATTCATGGCAAGGTGCACACTACGAACTTTGATTCACAACGAAGGCGAGTGACGAGTGGTTCACACTGAGTGACGAGTCCAATAAGTGGTTCACAGCGGTACAGTTTGATAGAGTCAAAGTGGTTCACATGATTGAAATTTTGTGAACCCTCCAAATGTTCACAGCCGATATTACAATATATTAAGAAAGTGAATAAGAACATGATTGAAATTTTGTGAACCCTCCAAATGTTCACAGTCGAGATTACAATATATTAAAGAAAGTGAATTGGATTTAAATTTTGAGATTGATATATAAGTTTTTTAAAATTAAAAAATTCATTTTATTTAAAAATAATAATAAATGTAATCATGTTACCATATATAATAGTCAATTATATATATATATGGATCACGTGAGAAGGGATTTTATCGTGAAAAATGGTGAGAATGAGGGTTTTGCATTGATATTGAATCAACAAACTATTGATTCATAATTATTGATTCATTATCAATACTTTTGAACCAAATATATTGATTTGAATCATCATTTACGGGCAAAAAATGATGATTCAGTAATAATACATTTTTCGGTGGTCATGATGCACCAAAATTTTTATCCATGTTTTTTTGTGATCCGGGTTCGATATAATCAAATACATTTGATTCAACAATGTCTAAAATGAATTAATAATCATGAATCAATAGTTTGTTGATTCAATATCAATGCAAAAATCTCCTTCTCACCATTTCTCACTATAACATCCCTTCTCACGTGATCCGATATATAATATATATATATATGATATATCATATATATATAGCTATTCACATATATTATCTATAATATGGTTCAAGTGAGTATGCATTAGTTTTGCGGAGTACCAGAGGTACCTCGCTTAAAACCATTTTTTTGAAATTTTTTTCATAAAAATGTTTAAATTAATAATACAAAACTACTTGTAAAAAATCCCTAATAAACACACACTACAACTGTGAAAAATATTCATGTTCACATGAACTGCACTGTTATGTTCACACTAAACATGTTCACATGAATTTTTTCACGTCACCATGACTTTTAAGAAGCTAGGAATTGTGAATGTGTGTAATTCTTTTACAAAATAGCTTATATTATTTGTATTTAAATGACATTGAAAAAAAAACTGTTTTCGGGAGCATGTTCAAATCTGAAAACCGTGGTTCACAATACTCCACGTAACTTTGCATTTTTAGGTACTCACAGAACCATATTATATATATATATATATATATATATATATATAATATGTATAGATGGTGTGTGTGTGTGTGGTGGAAAGAGATCAAATGGGAGCTAATATATCCTGAGATGTGGAGCGCATTGAATCAGTTTTTACGTATTGATCATCAATTTTTAAATATGTAAATTACATCATGAAATCAAAGTTTAAGTGAGTCAACATTCACTACTGTTTATTTGATTCATAGTTTTTTGAATAATTAATGGAATCAAAAATTTAAAAATAAGTATCTCATGTACAAAATTTATGTGAATCATGTTAGTTTACAACGTCTCAATTGTGTGTGTCCTAGTATTTAGTAGAGTAATAAAATATATAATATATAGAATATATTATATTAAGATATATATATATATATATTGTATATATATAGATATAATAGATAGATAGAGAGAGAGAAGGAGAGAGAGAAGAGATAAGTTCCATGGGAGTCCAATATCAGATTGGAGTCCTGGAGTAGCCAATCACAGCCAATCATTTATTGTTTTTTGAAGTAATCATTTTAAAATGGGTTATTTTTAAAAAAATACATGGGTGTTTGGACAATAAGGGCAATTTTGGTATAAATTTTTAGAATGAAAACGTACAAGATCTGACAGGATCTAAAATATGAATTACCAAGACTAACTAATTTGAACTTATCAGAGTATAAATCAATAATCTTGCTTTGAATCAAAGTTTAATCAAGGAGTTTGCGGAATAACACTTAATTATTTTAACAAAAACTTTCAGAATCAATAATAAAATAAACACACAGGAATTAATCAGACGTTTGTATTGCTGATTCATCCATTACAATCACCTCTAATCTGTTTGAGTAGACGAAGCACATACTGTTCTTAGGGTGTTTTTTACAACTTAGAGGCTTAAGAAAACTTTAATCAACAAAGCAATTACAGACTCAAAATATGCAGAAACTCCTACACAAGAGAAAGACGTATGCTATGTTTTATAATTGCTTCTTGATATGTTTCCTTGACGAACTATGACTTCTCGGATGGTGATATGATTGAATCTTCATGTAGATATCGTTTCCCTGAAAATCCAGCACTTTTTGTTGCTGAAACTATTGAGCAGCTTGAATCTCTTGACAGCATGAACTGAGCAGCTTGAGTTGTTTTGCTCTGGCAGCTTGACCTTTTACACTGGCAGCTCGAGTTTCTTCAACTAGCAGCATGAACTTTGTATTTACATGTAAAATCTACTAACAGTCTGAGAAGTCTAAACTAACAGCTTGAATGACCCTATATTGTACATCTTTATCAATTCATCTCTGGTCAGCTTCTGTACTATCTGCGAAAAAGTGTCATACTCTTCTTCAGGTCCGGACTCTCTTCTGATTACAAACTTTATTCTCAAGTCACGGTCATCCAGTGACTTAGCAAACCAGTAGTTAATTTGAGGCTTTGTAAAATCATGCTGATCAATCAGCTTCTCTATCTCCATAGCCTTTTGTAGCTGTTGCTCAAAGAGCACTCTCTTAACCGATGAAGGAATAGGGACAGCTGCTTGATCAGTGGGAGTAGGTGCACTGGCACCAGCTTCAGTTTGGACTGATTGGGTTGTTGGTTGGACTTCTTGGGATGGTTGAGCTTCTGGAGAGACTGTTGTTCTCTGTCTTTTGTCCATCTCCTTATCATGAATCTCTTGCAGCCTTTCAGTAGACATGGACTGAGCCATTTTCTTTGGAATACCTGCTGCAAAGGCAAAATTGATAAGAAATCTTCTATGCTCAGCCTTGGAGTGCCCTGTTGGCATCTTTCTTTTCCTTGCTCCTTGCTTGACCACAAACCCCTTTAAGTAATCACCTAAAGTCTCATCATCATCCATTGGGGTTTGGGCTTGCTGCTCTAATTCTTTTGTCTTGATCTTCTGCTATTTTTCTGGCAACTTCAGCATCAAAGGCAATTTGGGCTTCTTTTGAGGAAAATTTATGCTTTGGAGACTCAATGAGAATGCCCTTGCCCTTGTCTTTTGTAGCAGATGTTGTAGCTTGGACTGTGCTTGATGGAGCTTGAATTCCTTCTCTGATCACAACTCCAGTGGCTTTTGAAGGAACAGCTTGAGTTTCTAGGCTAACAGCTTGAGAAGCTGTTGGGACTGCTAGCCTAGAAACTGGAACTGTTGGTGCTGCTTGGACTGTTGTTGTTGGTGCTGCTTGGACTGATGTGGGAACCTCCTGATTCTCCCCCTTTTTGGAAGCATTGGTTTGGTCAGAAGAAACCACAACCTTTGCCCCTTGGGTTTGAATCATCTGCTCTAACTTCATAATTTTATTTCCACAGAGTGTGAAGCCTCTGTGAAGATAATCCATTCGCTTATTTTGAGCAGCATCTGCCTGCTTGAGAGCAAAAATTTAAGCCCCCTTTGCAGCAATGATGGACATTTGATGGTCCAACATAGCTACAACAGGTTTGAGTCTGGGATCCGTTAAGAGCATTTGTTGCAGACTAGCCTCAAGATCAGAGAACACCTGAGGTGCTTGTGATCTATCACTGACATTAAGACCAGAGGTAGAAACTTCTGGGCCCCTCTTTTCATGGTTCTGGGGACTTCCAGCTTGTGTTTGCACACTTGATGTTGCCATGGGCGTGGTCTTAGCTATGTTGGCACTGTCCTGTGCCTCTTGTGCAGAGACATCAGTAGTGCCAGCCACAGAACCCATATGAACCATCTCTGAAGAGATGTTCACCTCCTGAGAGAGAATGGGAGTGTCCTCAACTGGTTCCCTTTGGATATTCTGTGCAGGAGTATCCTCCTGCACAGGGATATATGGCTCTTGCTGATGGGAGGAGGAGGAAGGAGCTCCTGGTCCCCTTTTTCTTTTGTATAAGTATCTGAGTGGGCGTGTTGGCTGTACAAAAGGATCAGAGGGAGTTTGTGTATCGTGAGGAGGGGGTTGGGGTCCTGGGGGTGTACCAGTGATGATAGGCTGAGCCTGCTCAAGACCCTCTCCTCTGTGTTGTGGAATAATGTTCATCATTGCAAAAGGCAATGGAACATCAACACTCAAAAAGTTGGCACTATGTTTCAAAAGTCTCTTAATAGAGGATAGTGAGTGCCTGTGGGAAACATGTATCCTTTTATGTGTATGAGAAGATGTGCAGGTGTGTGCAATGATTTTTGCTAAAAATCTAGGATACATCAAAAATTTCCCACTCTTTAGGGAATGATGCCTTAACATCCCCTGAAAAATCATGTTGGAAAAATTGAACCGTTGGCCTGTGGAAAAGCACACTAAGGCAGTGGCAATGTTAGATGAAAATTCAGACCAACCAGTTCTTTTGGGGCTTATGCACTGCTGAATGATATGTACAAGATATTTCCATTTAGGAGAGAAATGGGCTTTTAAGAAAGTAAAAGAATCAGCAGGACCCCTATAACCGATATTAAAAAGACCTGTATGTAAAGCATCAAGGGTTAGGTCAGTTATACCTGTGGCATCTTGAAGATGCAAGTGATGTCGGATGGATTCCTCAGTGATATGGATATCAGTTCCATCAATCTTGAAAAGGAGGGTAGGCACTCCATTGATGGTTTGAACAGATGCATGGTTCCAAAACTGTTCTATATGGGAGATGTATATAGTAGGGTTTATGGATAGTGCATGATGGATATGGGAGTGCCTGAGGAAATCCATTATTGCATGGAACGGTTGGAGTTCAGCGTGTTTCAGAGTGTATGGGAGGCAGTTGTGTTCTTTTACGAACTCCATGGATGAACAAACGATGGTTTTAGGGTTTGAAAGAAGAATGTGTGATTCGTTCAGAGAGAAAGCAGAAGTCCGTGGAAGAAGAATATGTAACTGGTAGTTACAACTGAACGAAACCGGGACCTTTAAAGGTTTTGAAAGGTTGGGTCCCGCACACACATTTTGAAGATTACCCAAATACCCTGCACACTTTGACAGATCAAGTGAAAATAACTAGCAGTCCGAGAAAATGAACTAGCAGCATGAGAAAATACTCATGCTGTTAGTGTAAAATTGTGCAACTTTTCAATGGAACAGTGTCTCCCCCTTAAATTAGCATACTGAGTCGATAATAATGAAAACCAATTAATCCATGTTTACCATACCAATATTTGATATTAGGAAAGTGAACCTTCCCACATCAAAAGGTTTTGTAAATAGATCAGCTAGCTGATCATCTGTATGTATTTTGGTAACTTGGATTAATTTTTTTTCATTACAATCTCTGATGAAGTGAAACCTGATTTCTATATGCTTGGTTTTTGGGAATTTCACTGGGTTTTGCACAATGCTAATTGCACTTGAATTGTCAATATAAATAGGAGTGGATAAGAAATTCATACCATAGTCTCTTAGTTGATTTTGAATCCACATTACCTGGGAGCAGTAGCTTGCAGCTGCTACGTATTCTGCTTCAGTGGATGATGTGGAGACAGTTGTTTGCTTTTTGCATTGCCAGGAGACCAGTCTTGCTCCTAAGTATTGACATCCACCAGTTGTGGATTTCCTGTCAATGTTGCATCCACCATAGTCACTGTCAGAATAAGCAGTTAGTTCAAAAGGAGAGTCCTTAGGATACCATAGGCCTAAATGTGGTTGGCCTTTAAGATATCTAAAGATTCTCTTAACAGCAACCAAGTGAGAATCCTTTGGAGAGCATTGAAACCTAGCACACACACAGACAGCAAACATAATATCAGGTCTTGAAGATGTTAGATACATGAGAGATCCAATAAGAGATCTGTATAGATGAATATCCACATCTATGCCATCTTTGTCTGTATGGAGCTGTTTATGAGGATCCATTGGAGTGCTTGCAACCTTTGTGTCTTGATAGCCAAACTTTTCCAATATGTCTTTGACATACTTTGATTGACTTATGAATAGACCAGTAGGCTTCTGTTTAACCTGCAGCCCTAGAAAGAATGTGAGTTCCCCCATTGAACTCATTTGAAACTTTTTGTGCATTAGGGCCTCAAATTCTTTGCACAAACTATCATTAGTTGAGCCAAAGATGATGTCATAAACATAGATTTGGACAAGTAGAATCTCAGCTTTGATGGATTTAGTGAAGAGTGTTTTGTCCAGAGTGCCTCTCTTGAATCCATTCTGTAGAAGATATGATGACAGTGTGTCATACCATGCTCTGGGGGCTTGGTGAAGACCATAGAGAGCTTTGTCTAGCTTGTACACCCTGTCTGGATACTTGTAGTCTTCAAAACCAGGAGGTTGACACACATATACTTCCTCTTCAATTTTCCCATACAGGAAAGCAGACTTAACATCCATTTGATACACTTTAAATCCTTTGAAACTTGCATATGCTAGAAATAGTCTGATGGCTTCAATTCTTGCTACTGGAGCAAAGACATCATCATAATCTATTCCCTCTTCTTGAGTGTACCCTTGTGCTACTAGTCTTGCTTTGTTCTTGATGACTATCCCTCTCTCATCCTTCTTGTTTCTGAACACCCATCTTGTACCTATTGCTCTTTTTTCTTTAGGAAGATCCACCAGAGTCCATACATTCTGAATTTTGAACTGTAAAAGCTCTTCTTGCATGGCTTCAATCCAGGATGAATCTTTTAGTGCTTCTGATGCCTTTTTGGGTTCTAGTTGAGACATAAAACAGGCATGTTCAAAAGCAGCTAGACTGAATTCAGAAACTGCTTGTTCAGCAGCAGCAGTGTCATTGTGAACCATTTTCCTTGTTTGAACAGGAGTGCTTGGATCACCCAGTATTTGATTGAGAGGGTGATACTTGTGAACTCTTAGTGTGGGCTCTCTCTCTGTTTGAAAAGAAGTTCCAAGGTTTGTATCATCTCCATCAGAACCAGTGAATGGTTCAGTTTCTGGAACAGCTTGAGTTTCTAGGCTAACAGCTTGAGAAGCTGTTGGGACTGCTAGCCTAGAAACTGGGACTGTTTCCTTGTGTGTTGGAGCTGTATTGTCAGGACTTGGGAATGGCACTTCAGTGTCTGGATTTGCATTAAGTGGAGCATTCAGGACCCCTGGAGGATCACATGACAGAAGTGGTAGAGTGGTGAAATCATCCCAACTTGTTGAATCTGCAGCAGTCTGAAACTTTGTGCCAACAGCATGAGAAATTGTATTGGCAGCATGAGAATTCGTGTTAGCAGCTTCAACCCTGTATGCATCAGCTTCTGCAATATACTCAACAAAGCTCAGAGAATTTGTTAGTGAATCTAAATCAAACAACCAATCAGGACCAGTGCCTTTGATATTAGCAGTATTTTCATTAAACTCAACATTGGCACTTTCTTCAATTGTTTTAGACACACTGTTGTATACTCTATAGGCTTTGCTTTGAGTTGAGTATCTTACAAAGAATCCTTCTTCTGCCTTACTTTCAAACTTCCCTAAGTGAGTCTTAGTGTGAAGGATAGTACATGGGCATCCAAAGGGCTTGAAGAAAGCTATTAGGGGACTTCTGTTATGGAATAACTCATAGGGAGTTTTTCCTTGAGATTGGACAACTTGAACCCTATTTAGAACATAACAGGCTGTATTAACAGCTTCTGCCCAGAAAGTCATTGGCAGATTTGAATCAGCTAGCATTGTTCTAGCAGCCTCAATTAATGTTCTGTTCTTTCTTTCAGCTACACCATTTTGCTGTGGTGTTCTTGGTGCACTATATTGTCTAGCAATGCCTTTGGGCTCACAAAAACTGTTTAGAATGTGATTTTTAAATTCAGTTCCATTGTCTGATCTTATCACCTTAACTTTGGAATTGGATTGGTTTTCTATCTTAAGGACAAAAGACTTAACTAGCTCAGCAGTTTCATCTTTGGACCTAAGAAAGTATACCCAAGTAAATCTGGTGAAATCATGAACAATGACTAAACAGTATGCCCTTTTATTCAAACTCAAAACAGATGTTGGACCAAATAGATCCATATGTAGCAACTGAAGAACAGATGAAATTGAATTTACTTCTTTGGTCTTATGAGAAGTTTTGTGTTGCTTACCTTTTAGACATGCTACACAATGATCATCACAAATGAACTCCTTTTGTGGTAATCCTCTTACCAGATTCTTTTTAACTAAAGCATTCATGGACTTGAAGTTCATGTGACACATCCTTCTATGCCAAAGAGCAGACTCATTTGATGATGCTTTGGATATTAAACAGCTTAAAGTATTTGACTTAGGCAAAAGATCTGTGTCCAGGCAGTAAACATTGTCCTTTCTTGGTGTTCTAAGATTTTTAGGAACTTTGAAATCCTTTGAAAGAACAATGCACTCAGAATCTGTGAACAGAACAATGTTTTGTTTGTCACAGATTTGAGAGACACTCAATAAATTGTACTTAAGCTGTTCAACATACAGAACATCATGGAATGTCATGTTGCCTGCATTAACAGTACCTTTATCTGTAACCTTACCTCCCTTTGAGTTGCCTCCAAATGCAACAAAACCTCCATCAAGATCTTTGAAGTTTGACAAGCATTCTGAATTGCCTGTCATGTGCCTAGAGCATCCACTGTCCAGATGCCATCTTGATCTATGAGGAGACCTGTGGTTGCCCTGCACAAATAACAGCTTAGTTAGTAGTGGAGTAAACCCAAACCAAATTGGTTTTGGGTTGGCCTTGTACATTGACATAACTAAAAACTGTTTTTGACTTCTTATATTTAGTGAGATCAACTGATGGAGTCTTTGGAGAGTATTTAGTGATAATATGAGGTATCCAACTATTTTGATCATCTTTTCTTCTGACAGTCTCAGATAATTCACTAGCAGCTCCAGATTGATGCCCAGCAGCTTGAGTTGTGTTTGTAGTGCTAACAGTTTCAGTTTTTGCACTAACAGCATCAGATTTTGACTTAGCAGTCTGATCTTTTGCATTAGCAGTTTGAGCAACAGATTTGTCCTTGACACACCACATTTGTTTAAAACTTGATTTAGGCTTTGCCAAACTTGTTTTTGATGTGTGGACTGTTTTTTATTAACTTTTGAGAATCTGTGATCAACTGTTTTCTTTGGAGCTGCTGTGGAAGGTTTCACTTTTGAGTGCTTTGCCTGATTAGGATTTGATTTTGTGTGATGCACAGTCTGTTTTACAACAGCTGGTTTGTAAAAACAATCCTTGGCTAAGTGATTCTTCCTTCCACAGTGAAAGCATCTTTTGACAGTTTGAATTGGAAAACCAGACTTTTCTGTCAATTTCTGGTTCTTGTTTCTCTGGTTTCCTCTTACCTGCTGTTGTTTAGGAAACTTTTGAACACCATGCTTTTGGCATGTGCAGATAGAAACAGTTTTACCTCTTTTAGTTCCTTTTGATGAAGATGCAGTGTTACAGTTAGAATGTACAGAAACTTGTGGAGTAGCATTGTATACACTCATCTTCTCTTTTCCTTTCTTACTGGGAGCTTGGACTTCTATGGGTGCACTCTTTGTGTCACAGTCTCTATTTTGACTCTTATCTTCTTTTAATTCAGGACTGTTATCAAGGATAGGTTCTACAATAGTCATAGACTCATCTAGTGGTTCATTGACAAGTCTATCAGCAACCTCACTCATTGGATGAATGTACTTGTTATTGTATGGAGGTGGAGTAGCTTTATATCCTATTCCTTCTTTGGGATTGACCTGAGATTTCACTCTATCTTTGAATTGAACTTCCATTAGGTGTTCTAGCTTTTGATTTGCTAACTTGAAGTTTCCTAGATCTATGTTAACAGATTCTAGCTTCTTATTAGCCTCAAACACCTTTTGTTCAGTCTCTTCTACCATTTTATTTAGAGATTCTATTTTCTTATTTAGCTCCTTTTTCTCCCACTCATGATAGGTTCTATCATAACCCATTTGAATCTCATTGTCCTTATAATCATTGATCTGTTTTTCCAGATCTTCTATGGCTTGCATGTATTCATATCTCCTTTCTTCCATCTTAGCTAGAGTTTTGCACATGCTCTCATTATGATCTCTGTACTTTTTAACCATATTTTTGCATGATTGAGAGCAGAGCTTAGAATTTACCTCAGATGGTAGTTCAGTGGAGGAGACCTTTGATGTTTCTGCCATAAGTGCTTGATTTTGAAATTCTTCCTCTGTCTGATCACTCCAGTCAAACACATTGTCTTCTTGAGAGACAAGTGCTGTTGATGATGACGCTTGGATGGGTTGTGAAGTCCTTGATGGCTGTTGACCTTGAGATCTACATTCTCTGGCAAAGTGACCAAGCTTATGGCATTTATAGCATTCCACTTTTGATTTATCAAAAGATGGTTTGCCTTCTGTCTTGGCTTGAAAGTTGGCCCTACCAGTTCTTTTCAGAAATCTTTTGGCTCTCATGGTCAGCATTGCATGTTGCCACTTTTAATCCATCTCTTCAAGATCATCTGGATGAATTTGTTCCAAGTCTTCAACATTTAGAGCAAATAATCCATCATTGGCAACAAAGGCCTCATAGTGAGTTTCAGCAGAGTTGCCATCACCACCTGAGAAAGAATCACAGTTATTAGATTTTTCAGAAGATAGAAGAGCAGTATTGTGATTATAAGAAAAAGATTTCTTTTTAGCATCAATCTCAGTCTCAAACACTCTTAAACTGTTATACAGATCATCCAATTCTATCTCATCAAGAGTGTCTTTTGTTCTCCATTGTGCAGCATAGACTGTCCATTCTTCTCCAAGAGATCTGAGAAACTTTCTGTTGACTTCATCTTGATCCAGATTGACCTTTGCACTTTCCAGTTCACTTATCAGTTTGTTGAACCTGTCAAAGATTTGAGTGAGGTTTTCATTCTTGCCACCAGAAAAGTTTTCATACTGCTGTTTCAAGAGGTCTTTTTGATTTCTCTTGGTACTGGCATTACCAGCAAACCTCTTCTCTAAGGCATTCCAAAGAGAGTGAGCAGTATAAAACTTTTTGAACTGATGTTGATAAGCATTAGGAATGGCTATTTGTAATAGTGTGAGTGCTTTCACTTCATTCATTCTAGCCTTCCTTTCAAGTTCAGTTTTTGGAGGAGTTTTGACTGGTTTTCCCTCATCATCAAGTTCTGGATCAACTACAGGAGGGAATTCAACAGCTTCCCATATGGCATAATCAATGAATTGAATATGCTGTTGAATCCTGAGTTTCCACATCTCAAACTCAGTGGGCTTGAGCATAGGCACTTTGAGTCCTTACCCAGATCCACTGCTGCTATTTTCAAATTCCATTGTAAAAAGATAAAAAAAAAAGTTTTTGACTTTGAAAAAACAAAGAGTAACCTGGTTTGAAAAACCTGATTTGAATAACCTGGTTTGACAAACCTGGCTTTGATACCACTTGTCAGGATCTAAAATATGAATTACCAAGACTAACTGATTTGAATTTATCAGAGTATAAATCAATAATCTTGCTTTGAATCAAAGTTTAATCAAGAAGTTTGCGGAATAACACTTAATTATTTTAACAAAAACTTTCAGAATCAATAATAAATAAACACACAGGAATTAATCAAGACTGTTTGTATTGCTGAATTCATCAATTACAATCACCTCTAATCTGTTTGATTAGACGAAGAACACAGACTGTTCTTAGGGTTTTACAACCTTAGAGGCTTAAGAAAACTTAATCAACAAAGCAATTACAGACTCAAAATATGCAGAAACTCCTCTACAATAGAACGACCTATTCTCTGTATTTATATTGCTTCTTGATATGTTTCCTTGACGAACTATGACTTCTCTGATAGTAGATATGCTGGAATCTTCATGTAGATATCGTTTCCTGAAAATCAGCACTTTCTGTTTCTGAAACTGTTGATGTTGGGAATTAGTTTAAGTAAGGTTCAAGCTGTTAGTTAGACTTCTCAAGCTGTTAGTAGATTCTCTGTTTAAATACAAAGTTCATGCTGTTAGTTGAAGAAACTCGAGCTGCCAGTGTTAAAGTTCAAGCTGCTAGAGTAAAACTGCTCAAGCTGCTGTGTTCAAGCTGTCCAACGACTCAAGCTGCTCAACAGTTTCTCAAACAGAAAGTGCTGATTTTCAGGGAAGATATCTACAAGAAGATTCCAGCATATCTACTATCAAAGAAGTCCTAGTCCTTCAAGGAAATATGTCCATAGAGCAATATAAATAGACAGAATGTTGTATAGAAAACAGACGCATACACATACGCACATAGAAGTTTTCTGCATTATTGAGTCTGTAATTGCTTTATTGTCAAAGTTTTCTTAAGCCTCTAAGGTTGTAAAACCCTAAGAACAATCTGTGTTCTTCGTCTAATCATAACAGATTAGAGGTGATTGTAATCATTCAATTCAACAATACAAACAGTCTTGATTACTTCTTATATTTATGCTTTATTGTTTCTGAAAGTTTTTGTTAAAATAATTAAGTGTTATTCCGCAAACTTCTTAATTAACTTTGATTCAAAGTAAGATTATTGATTTATACTCTGATAAATTCAAATCAGTTAATCTTAGTGGCTCATAGCTTTAGATCCTGTCAAGTGGTATCAGAGACAGGTTGTTCTTTGTTTTTCAAAGTCGAAAACTTTCTTTAAAATTTTAATCTTTTTCAATGGAATTTGAAAGTAGCAGCAGTGGATCTGGGCAAGGACTCAAAGTGCCTATGCTCAAGCCCACTGAGTTTGAGATGTGGAAACTCAGGATTCAACAGCATATTCAATTCATTGATTATGTCATATGGGAAGCTGTTGAATTTCCTCCTGTAGTTGATCCAGAACTTGATGCTGAGGGTAAACCAGTTAAAACTCCTCCAAAAACTGAACTTGAAAGGAAGGCTAGAATGAATGAAGTAAAAGCACTCACATTATTACAAATAGCCATTCCAAATGCTTATCAACATCAGTTCAAAAAGTTTTATACTGCTCACTCTCTTTGGAATGCCTTAGAGAAGAGGTTTGCTGGTAATGCAAGTACCAAAAGAAATCAAAAAGACCTCTTGAAGCAGCAGTATGAAAACTTTTCTGGTGGCAAGAATGAAAACCTCACACAAATCTTTGACAGGTTCAACAAACTGATAAGTGAACTGGAAAGTGCAAAGGTCAACCTGGATCAAGATGAAGTCAACAGGAAGTTTCTCAGATCTCTTGGAGAAGAATGGACAGTCTACGCTGCTCAGTGGAGAACAAAAGACACACTTGATGAAATAGAATTGGATGATCTGTACAACAGTCTAAGAGTGTTTGAGACTGAAATAGATGCTAAAAAGAAATCCTTTTCTTATAATCATAACACTGCTCTTTTGTCCTCTGAAAAATCTAACAACTGTGATTCTTTTTCAGGTGGTGATGGAAGTTCTGCTGAAACACATTATGAAGCATTTGTTGCCAATGATGGATTATTTGCTCTAAATGTTGAAGACTTGGAGCAAATTCATCCTGATGATCTTGAAGAGATGGATTTAAAGTGGCAACATGCAATGCTAACCATGAGAGCCAAGAGATTTCTGAAAAGAACTGGAAGGACCAACTTTCAAGCCAAAACAGATGGCAAACCATCTTTTGATAAATCAAAAGTGGAATGCTACAAATGTCATAAGCTTGGTCACTTTGCCAGAGAATGTAGATCTCAAGGTCAACAGCCATCAAGGACTTCACAGCCAATCCAAACTTCCTCATCAACAGCACTTGTCTCTCAAGAAGACAATGTGTTTGACTGGAGTGATCAGACAGAGGAAGAATTCCAAAATCAAGCACTCATGGCAGAAACATCAACTGTCTCCTCCACTGAACTACCATCTGAGGTAAATTCTAAACTCTGCTCTCAATCATGCAAAAATATGGTTAAAAAGTACAGAGATCATAATGAGAGCATGTGCAAAACTCTGGCTAAAATGGAAGAGAGGAGGTATGAATATATGCAGGCCATAGAAGATCTGGAAAAACAGATCAATGATTATAAGGATAATGAGATTCAAATGGGGTATGATAGAAACTATCATGAGTGGGAGAAAAAGGAACTTAATAAGAAAATAGAATCTCTGAATAAAAAGGTAGAAGAATCTGAACAGAAGGTGTTAGAGGCTAATAAGAAACTAGAATCTGTTAACATAGATCTAGGTAATTTCAAGTTAGCAAATCAGAAGCTAGAACACCTAATGGAAGTTCAATTCAAAGATAGAGTCAAATCACAGGTCAATCCCAAAGAAGGAATAGGATACAAAGCTACTCCACCTCCATATAACAACAAGTACATTTATCCAATGAGTGAAGTAGCTGATAGACTTGTCAAAGAACCACTAGATAAGTCTATGACTAAAGTAGATCCTATCCTTGATAGCAGTCCTGAACCAAAAGTAGATGAGAGTCAACATAGCGACTGTGACACAAAGAGTACACCCATAGAAGCCAAAGTTCCCAGTACGAAAGGAAAAGAGAAGATGAGTGAATGCACTGCTACTCCACAAGTTTCTGTACTTTCTAACTGTAACACTGCATCTTCATCAAAAGGAACTAAAAGAGGTAAATCTGTTTCTATCTGCACATGCCAAAAGCATGGTGTTCAAAAGTTTCCTAAACAACAACAGGTAAGAGGAAACCAGAGAAACAAAAACCAGAAATTGGCTGAAAAATCTGGTGTTCCAATTCAAACTGTCAAAAGATGCTTTCACTGTGGAAGGAAGAATCATTTAGCCAAGGATTGTTTTTACAAACCAGCTGTTGCAAAACAGGCTGTACATCACACAAAATCAAATCCTAAACAGGCAAAACACTCAAAAGTGAAACCTTCCACAGCAGTTCCAAAGAGAACAGTTGATCACAAATTTTCAAAAATTAATAAAAAACAGTCCACACATCAAAAACAAGTTTTGGCAAAGCCTAAATCAAGTTTTAACAAATATGGTGTGTCAAGGACAAATCTGGTGCTCAAACTGCTAATGCAAAAGATCAGACTGTTAAGTCAAAATCTGATGCTGTTAGTGCAAAAACTGAAACTGTTAGCACTACAAACACAGCTCAAGCTGCTGGGCATCAAACTGGAGCTGCTAGTGAATCATCTGAGACTGTCAAAAGAAAAGATGATCAAAATAATTGGATACCTCATATACTCACTAAATACTCTCCAAAGACTCCATCAGTAGATCTCACTAAATACAAGAAGTCAAAAACAGTTTTTAGTTATGTTGATATACAAGGCCAACCCAAAACCAATTTGGTTTGGGTTTACTCCACTACTAACTAAGCTGTTATTTGTGCAGGGCAACCACAGGTCTTCACATAAGACACGATGGCATCTGGACAGTGGATGCTCCAGGCACATGACAGGCAATTCTGAATGCTTGTCAAACTTCAAAGGATTTGATGGAGGTTTTGTTGCATTTGGAGGCAACTCAAAAGGAGGTAAGGTCACAGGTAAAGGTACTGTAAATGCAGGCAACATGATATTCCATGATGTTCTGTATGTTGAACAGCTTAAGTATAATTTATTGAGTGTCTCTCAAATCTGTGATAAACAAAACATTGTTCTATTCACAGATTCTGAGTGCATTGTTCTTTCAAAGGATTTCAAAATTCCTGAAAATCTTGTTTTACTCAGAACACCAAGAAAGGACAATGTTTACTGCTTAGACACAACTCTTTTAACCAAATCAAATACTTTAAGCTGTTTAATATCCAAAGCATCATCAAATGAGTCTGCTCTTTGGCATAGAAGGATGTGTCACATGAACTTCAGGTCCATGAATGATTTAGTTAAAAAGAATCTGGTAAGAGGATTACCACAAAAGGAGTTCATTTGTGATGATCATTGTGTAGCATGTCTTAAAGGCAAGCAACACAAAACTTCTCATAAGGCCAAAGAAGTAAATTCAATCTCATCTGTTCTTCAGCTGCTGCATATGGACCTATTTGGTCCAACATCTGTTTTGAGTTTGAATAAAAGGGCATACTGTTTAGTCATTGTTGATGATTTCACAAGATTTACTTGGGTTTACTTTCTTAGGTCCAAAGATGAAACTGCTGAGCTTGTTAAGTCTTTTATCCTTAAGATAGAAAACCAATCCAATTCCAAAGTTAAGGTGATAAGATCAGACAATGGAACTGAATTTAAAAATCAAATTCTAAACAGTTTCTGTGAATCCAAAGGTATTGCTAGACAATATAGTGCACCAAGAACACCACAGCAAAATGGTGTAGCTGAAAGAAAGAATAGAACATTAATTGAGGCTGCTAGAACAATGTTAGCTGATTCCAATCTGCCTATGACTTTCTGGGCAGAAGCTGTTAACACAGCCTGTTATGTTCTAAATAGGGTTCAAGTAGTTCAAACACAAGGGAAAACTCCTTATGAGTTATTCCACAACAAAAGTCCCCTAATAGCTTTCTTCAAGCCTTTTGGATGCCCATGTACTATCCTTCACACTAAAACTCACTTAGGAAAGTTTGAGAGTAAGTCTGAAGAAGGATTTTTTGTAGGATACTCAATTCAAAGCAAAGCCTATAGAGTATACAACCGTGTGTCTAAAACAATTGAAGAAAGTGCTAATGTTGAATTTAATGAAAATACTGCTAACATCAAAGGCACTGGTCCTGATTGGTTGTTTGATTTAGATTCACTAACAAATTCTCTGAGCTTTGCTGAGTTTCCTGCTGAAGCTGATGCATACAGGGTTGAAGCTGCCAACACAAATTCTCATGCTGCCAATACAATATCTCATGCTGGTAGCACAAAGTTTCAGACTGCTGCAGATTCAACAAGTTGGGATGATTTCACCACTCTACCACTTCTGTCATGTGATCCTCCAGGGGTCCTGAGCACTCAACATGAGGCAAATACAGACACTGAAGTGCCATTCCCAAGTCCTGACAGCACAGCTCAACCAGAAAAGGAAACAGCTCCAGTTTCTAGGCTAGCAGTCCCAACAGCTTCTCAAGCTGTTAGCCTAGAAACTCAAGCTGTTCCAGAAACTGAACCATTCACTGGTTCTGATGGAGATGACACAAACCTTGGAACATCCTTCCAAACAGAGAGAGAGCCCACACTACAAGTTCATAAGTATCACCCTCTCAATCAAATACTGGGTGATCCAAGCACTCCTGTTCAAACAAGGAAGATGGTTCACAATGAGACTGCTGCTGCTGAACAAGCAGTTCCAGAATTCAGTCTAGCTGCTTTTGAACATGCCTGCTTCATGTCTCAATTAGAACCTAAAAAGGCATCAGACGCACTAAAAGATGCATCCTGGATTGAAGCTATGCAAGAAGAGCTTTTACAGTTCAAAATCCAGAATGTATGGACTCTGGTGGATCTTCCTAAAGGTAAGAGAGCAATAGGTACCAGATGGGTGTTCAGAAACAAGAAGGATGAGAGAGGGATAGTCATCAAAAACAAAGCAAGACTAGTAGCACAAGGGTACACTCAAGAAGAAGGAATAGATTATGATGATGTTTTTGCTCCAGTAGCAAGAATTGAAGCCATAAGACTATTTCTAGCATATGCAAGCTTCAAAGGATTCAAAGTGTATCAAATGGATGTAAAGTCTGCTTTCTTGTATGGGAAAATTGAAGAAGAAGTGTATGTGTGTCAACCTCCTGGTTTTGAAGACTACAAGTATCCAGACAGGGTGTACAAGCTAGACAAAGCACTCTATGGTCTTCACCAAGCCCCCAGAGCATGGTATGACACACTGTCCTCATATCTTCTACAGAATGGATTCAAGAGAGGCACTCTGGACAAAACACTTTTCACGAAAACCATCAAAACTGAGATTCTTCTTGTCCAGATCTATGTTGATGAAATCATCTTTGGCTCAACTAATGATAAGTTGTGCAAAGATTTTGAGGCCCTAATGCACAAAAAGTTTCAAATGAGTTCAATGGGGGAACTCACATTCTTTCTAGGGCTGCAGGTCAAACAGACGCCTACTGGTCTATTCATAAGTCAATCAAAGTATGTCAAAGACATACTGGAAAAGTTTGGCTATCAAGACACAAAGGTTGCAAGCACTCCAATGGATCCTCATAAACAGCTTCATACAGATAAAGATGGCATAGATGTGGACATTCATCTCTACAGATCCCTTATAGGATCTCTCATGTATCTAACATCTTCTAGACCTGATATAATGTTTGCTGTTTGTGTATGTGCCAGGTTTCAATGTTCACCAAAGGATTCTCACTTGGTTGCTGTTAAGAGAATCTTCAGATACCTCAAAGGCCAACCACATTTAGGTCTATGGTATCCCAAAGACTCTCCTTTTGAACTAACCGCTTATTCTGACAGTGACTATGGTGGCTGCAACATTGACAGAAAATCCACAACTGGTGGATGTCAATACTTAGGAGCAAGACTGGTCTCTTGGCAATGCAAAAAGCAAACAACTGTCTCCACATCATCCACTGAAGCAGAATACGTAGCAGCTGCAAGCTGCTGCTCCCAGGTAATGTGGATTCAAAATCAGCTTAGAGACTATGGTATGAATTTCTTATCCACTCCTATTTATATTGACAATTCAAGTACCATAAGCATTGTTCAAAATCCAGTGAAATTCCCAAAAACAAAGCATATAGAAATCAGATTTCACTTCATCAGAGATTGTAATGAAAAGAAGTTAATCCAAGTTACCAAAATTCACACAGATGATCAGCTAGCTGATTTATTTACAAAACCTTTTGATGTAGGAAGGTTCACTTTCCTAATATCAAACATTGGTATGGTAAATATGGATTAATTGATTTCTATTACTATCAACTTAATATGCTAATTTAAGGGGGAGACACTGTGTTAGTGAAAAGTTGCACAATTTTACACTAACAGCATGAGTCTTTTCTCATGCTGCTAGTTCATTTTCTCATGCTGCTGGTTATTTTCACTTGATCTGTCAAAATGTGCAGGGTATTTGGGTAATTTTTCAAATGTGTGCGCGGGACCCAACCTTTTCGAAACCTTTAAAGGTCCCAGTTTCGTTCAGTTGTAACTACCAGTTACATATTGCTTCCAAGGCCTTCTTCTTTCTCTCTGAACGATACACACATTCTTTGCAAACCCTAAACCTAAACCGTCGTTTCTTTACCCATGGAGTTCGTAAAAGAACACAACTGCCTTCCATATACCCTGAAACACACTGACCTTCAACCATTCCATGAGATGATGGACTTCCTCAGGCACTCCCATATCCACTATGCTCTCCATATTAACCCCACTATCTACATATCTCATATTGAGCAATTCTGGAATCATGCCTACCTTCAAACCATCAATGGAGTGCCTACCCTGACTTCCAAAATCGATGGTACTACCATCAATATCACCGAGGAATCCATCAGCAATCATCTGCATCTTCAAGATGCCACAGGTATAAAAGACCTATCCCTTCAAGCTTTATATCTTGGTCTTCAAAATATTGGTTATAGGGGGCCTGCTGATTCTTTTACTTTTCTTAAGGCACACTTTTCTCCTAAATGGAAATATCTTGTGCATATTCTTCAGCAGTGTTTAAGCCCCAAAAGAACTGGTTGGTCCGAATTTTCTTCAAACATTGCCACTGCCTTAGTGTGCTTTTCTACTGGCCAACAGTTCAACTTTTCAAACATAATCTTTCAAGGAATGCTAAGGCACCATTCCCTGAAGCATGGGAAATTTTTGATGTATCCTCGATTCTTGGCAAAAATAATTGCACACACCTGCACTACTTCCAACTTACATAAGAGGATACATGTTTCCCATAGGCACTCCCTATCTTCACTCAAAAGGCTGCTAAAGCCAAGTGCCAATTTTGTTAGTATAGATGCTCCATTGCCCTCTGCAATGATGAGCATCATCACAAGAAACAGAGGAGAGGGGCCTGAGCAGACACAGCCTAACATCACTGCTTCAACCCCAGGACCCCAACCCACTCCTCATGATACAAACATATCCTCTGATCCTTTTGAACAGCCTACACGCCCACTCAGATATCTGTACAAAAGAAAAAGGGGATCAGGAGCTCCTTCCTCCTCTTCCCATCAGCCACAGCCATATATCCCTGTGCAGGAGAATCCTTCTGCACAGAATATCCAAAGGGAACCAATTGAGGACACTCCCAACCTCAATCAGGAGGTGAACATCTCTTCTGAGACTGTTCATATGGGTTCTGTGGCTGGCACCACTGATGTCTCTGCACAAGAGGCACAGGAAAGGGCCAACATCTCTAAGACCACACCCATGGCAACAGCTAGTGTGCAAACACAAGCTGAAAGACCCCAGTACCAAGAACAGAGGGGCCCAGAGGTTTCTACTTCTGGAATTCATGTCAGTGATAGACCACAAACACCCCTGGTGTTTTCTGATCTTGAGACTAGTTTGCAACTCATGCTTTTGACGGATCCCAAGCTGAAACCTGTTGTAGATATGTTGGAATACCAAATGTCCATCATTGCTGCACAGGGTGCACAAATCATGGCTCTAAAGCAATCAGAAGTGGCTCAAAAACAGAGAATGGATTATCTTCATAAGGGGTTTACCCTTTGTGGAAATAAGCTCATTCAATTAGAGCGTTTGATTCAAACCCAAGGGGCAAAGGTTGTAGGTCCTCCTGTCCAAACCAATGCTTCCAAAAAGGGGGAGAATCAGGAGGTTCCCAAAACAGTCCAAGCAGCTCCAACAACAACAACAGTCCAAGCAGCACCAACAGTCCCAGTTTCTAGGCTAGCAGTCCCAA
>JAANYP010002998.1:142059-524520 GCA_020465985.1 Centrapalus pauciflorus | reverse complement strand
ATCCAAGTACTCCTGTACAAACAAGGAAGATGGTTCACAATGAGACTGCTGCTGCTGAACAAGCAGTTCCTGAATTCAGTCTAGCTGCTTTTGAACATGCCTGTTTCATGTCTCAACTGGAACCTAAAAAGGCATCCGAAGCATTGAAAGATTCATCCTGGATTGAAGCAATGCAAGAAGAGCTTCTACAGTTCAAGATTCAGAATGTATGGACACTGGTTGATCTTCCTAAAGGAAAGAGAGCAATTGGTACAAGATGGGTGTTCAGAAACAAGAAAGATAAGAGAGGGATAGTCATTAAGAATAAAGCAAGGCTAGTAGCTCAAGGATACACTCAAGAAGAAGGCATAGATTATGATGATGTATTTGCTCCAGTAGCAAGAATTGAAGCCATCAGACTATTTTTGGCCTATGCAAGCTTCAAAGGTTTTAAAGTGTATCAAATGGATGTGAAGTCTGCTTTTCTATATGGGAAAATTGAAGAGGAGGTGTATGTGTGTCAACCTCCTGGTTTTGAGGACTACAAGTATCCAGACAAAGTCTACAAGTTAGACAAGGCTCTCAATGGTCTCCATCAAGCCCCCAGAGCATGGTATGACACTCTGTCATCATATCTTCTACAGAATGGGTTCAAGAGAGGCACTCTGGACAAAACACTTTTCACTAAGACCATCAAAGCTGAGATTCTGCTTGTCCAAATCTATGTTGATGACATCATCTTTGGCTCAACAAATGATTGTTTGTGCAAAGAGTTTGAAGCTTTAATGCACAAAAAGTTTCAAATGAGTTCAATGGGAGAACTCACTTTCTTTCTAGGATTGCAGGTTAAGCAGAAACCCACTGGTCTCTTCATAAGTCAATCAAAGTATGTTAAAGACATACTAGAAAAGTTTGGGTATCAAGACACCAAAGTTGCAAGCACTCCAATGGATCCTCACAAGCAGCTCCATACAGACAAAGATGGCATAGATGTGGACATTCATTTATACAGATCTCTGATAGGATCACTTATGTATCTAATATCTTCTAGACCTGATATTATGTTTGCTGTCTGCGTGTGTGCTAGGTTTCAATGCTCTCCAAAGGATTCTCATCTGGTTGCTATTAAGAGAATCTTTAGATATCTAAAAGGCCAACCTCATTTAGGCCTCTGGTATCCTAAAGACTCTCCTCTTACATTAACAACCTACTCTGACAGTGACTATGGTGGATGCAACATTGACAGAAAATCCACTACTGGTGGATGTCAATACTTAGGAGCAAGATTGGTCTCTTGGCAATGCAAAAAGCAGACAACTGTTTCCACATCATCCACTGAAGCAGAATATGTAGCAGCTGCAAGTTGCTGCTCACAGGTAATGTGGATTCAAAATCAACTGAGAGACTATGGTATGAACTTTTTATCCACTCCCATTTATATTGACAATTCAAGTGCAATCAGCATTGTGCAAAACCCAGTGAAATTCCCAAAAACCAAGCATATAGAAATCGATTTCACTTTATAAGGGATTGTAATGAAAAAAAGTTAATCCAAGTTACCAAAATACATACTGATGATCAGTTAGCTGATCTATTTACAAAACCTTTTGATGTAGGAAGGTTCACTTTCCTGGTATCAAATATTGGTATGGTAAATATGGATTAATTTGTTTTCATTATTATCTAATTCCTATGCTTTGTTAAGGGGGAGTCACTGTTTCATTAAAAGATGCATAAGTTTCAACTAACAGCTTGAGTATTTTCTCAAGTTGCTAGTTCATTTTCTCGGACTGTTAGTTATTCACTTGATCTGTGAAAGTGTGCAGGGTATTTCGGTAATTTCAAATGTGTGTGCGCGGGACCCAACCTTTTTCAAAACCTTTAAAGGTCCCCGTTTCGTTCAGTTGTAACTACCAGTTACAAAATTTCCTTCCACGGCCTTTCTTTTCTCTCTGAACGATTCACACACTCTTCTTTGCAAACCCTAAACCCTTCGTTTGATCTTCAATGGAGTTTGTTAAAGAACACAACTGCCTTCCCTACTCTCTAAAGCACTCAGAACTTCAACCGTTCCATGACATGATGGACTATCTTCGACACTCCCATATCCATCATGCACTCAATATCAATCCCACCATATACATCTCTCATATTGAGCAATTCTGGAACCGTGCCTCTGTCCAAATCATCAATGGAATTCCTTCTATACTATCCAAAATTGATGGCACTCCCATCACCATTACTGAGGAATCCATTCGACGACATTTGCATCTTCAAGATGCCACAGGTATAACAGACCTAACCCTTGATGCTTTACATACTGGTCTTTACAATATTGGATATAGGGGTCCTGCTGATTCATTTACTTTCTTGAAAGCACATTTTTCACCTAAGTGGAAATATCTTGTACATATCATTCAGCAGTGTATAAGCCCCAAAAGAACCGGTTGGTCAGAATTTTCTTCCAACATTGCCACTGCCTTAGTGTGTTTTTCAACGGGCCAACGGTTTAATTTCTCAAATATGATTTTTCAGGGGATGTTAAGGCATCATTCCCTAAAGAGTGGGAAATTTTTAATGTATCCTAGATTTTTGGCAGAAATAATTGCACACACTTGCACCACTTCTCATTTACATAAGAGGATACATGTTTCCCACAGGCACTCACTATCTTCAATCAAACGACTTTTAAAACAAAGTGCCAATTTTTTGAGCGTAGATGTTCCATTGCCTTCTGCAATGATGAACATCATTCCAAGAAACAGAGGAGAGGGTCCTGAGCAGGCTCAGCCTATCATCACTGCTACTCCCCCAGGACCCCAACCCCCTCCTCATGATACACAAATTCCTTCTGTTCCTTTTCATCAGCCAAGACCCACACTAAAATTTCTATATCAAAGGAAAAGAGGACCAGGAGCTCCTTCCTCCTCAGCCCTCAGACAAGAGCCATATAGCCCTGTGCAGGAGGACACTTCTGCACAGCATATCCAAAGGGAACACATTGAGGACACTCCCATCCTCACTCAGGAGGTGAACATCTCTCCAGAGATTGTTCATATGGGTTCTGTGGCTGGCACTACTGCTGTCTCTGCACAAGAGGCACAGGACAGTGCCAACATTACTAAGACCACGCCCATGGCAACAGCAAGTGTGCAAACACAAGCTGGAAGTCCCCAGAACCAAGAACAGAGGGGCCCAGAGGTTTCTACTTCTGGTATTAATGTCAGTGATAGATCACAAGCACCACAGGTGTTTTCTGATCTTGAGGCTAGTCTGCAAATCATGCTTTTGACGGATCCCATGATGAAACCTGTTGTAGCTATGTTGGAATACCAAATGTCCATCATTGCTGCACAGGGAGCTCAGATATTTGCACTAAAGCAGGCAGAAGCGGCTCAAAATCAAAGAATGGATTATCTTCATAAAGGGTTTACCCTCTGTGGAAATAAAATCATGAAATTAGAGCGGTTGATTCAAACCCAAGTGGCAAAGGTGTTAGGTCCTCCTGACCAAACCAATGCTTCCAAAAAGGGGGAGAATCAGGAGCTTCCAAAAGCAGTCCAAGCAGCCTCAACAGTTCCACCTTCTAGGCTAACAGTCCCAACAGCTTCTCAAGCTGTTAGCCTAGAAACTCAAGCCGCTGCCTCCTCAAAAGCAACTGGAGTTGTTATAAGGGAAGGTGTTCAAGCTCCATCCAGTACAGTCCAAGCTACAACCTCTGCTGCAAAAGACAAGGGCAAGGGCATTCTCATTGAGTCTCCAAAGCACAAATTTTCTTCCAAAGAAGCCCAGATTGCTTTTGATGCTGAAGTTGCCAAAAAGTTAGCAGAAGAACAGGATAAAGAGTTAGACCAGCAAACCCAGCCCCCAATGGACGATGATGCAACCTTAGGTGATTACCTAAAGGGGTTTGCGGTCAAACAAGGAGAGAAGAAGAGGAAGCTGCCAACAGGGCACTCCAAGGCTGAGCACAGAAGATTTCTGATCAATTTTGCCTTTGCAGCTGGCATTCCAAAGAAAATGGCTCAGTCCATGACCACTGAACGGCTGCAAGAGATCCATGACAAAGAAATGGACAAAAGAAAGAAAACAAAAGTCTCCCAAGAAGTCCAACCATCACAAGAACCAGTTAAAACTGGTACAAGTCATATTCAAGCTGCTGCCAGTGCCCCTGCTCCTTCTGATCAAGTTGTTGCTTCTATTCCTGCATCTGAGTCATCATCACAAGCAAAGCTGCATCAAGTTAAAAGGGTGTTGTTTGAGCAACAACTACAAAAGGCCATGGAGATAGAGAAATTGATTGATCAGCATGACTTTACAAAGCCTCTTATCAACTACTGGTATGCCAAGCCACTGGACAACATTGATTTAAGAGTTCAGTTTATAGTGAGAAGGGAATCTGGTCCAGAAGAAGAGTATGATACATTCTGGCATATGGTTCAAAAGTTGACCAGAGATGAGCTAACAAAGATGCATAATATTGGGTCTGTGACACAAGTAAGATCTGCTCTACCACAAGTGAAGCAAGTCATCAAAGATCTGAAGTCCATTTTTGATCCTGAGTCTATAAGGGAAGAGATAGAAGATGCCAACAAGAAAGGAAAGAAGATCAAGCAAGTTGATCTGTTTGTCAAATCAAGGACTTATAGAATCAAATTTTCAGATGGATCTGGTATGTTCTTTAATCTTGAATTTTGTGATCTACCAAAGGAAATGCTACTCCAGATAAAATCTGTTAGGATATCTTGTGATAGAGATGAGATGAAGAAAGAATTTTTGAAGGCTGTAGATCAGAAACTTGCACAGTTATAAGTTTTTGAAAGCCTTGGTTTGTAAATAACAGTTTACTTATTCATTTCCATTTTTGTATAGAACTTAAAGTCTTGTGTAAAGAATTTAAGTTAGGGGGAGATTGTTGGGAAATAGTTTAAGTAGGTTCAAGCTGTTAGTTAGACATCTCAAACTGTTAGTAGAGTTTATATGTAAATCCAAAGTTCATGCTGCTAGTTGAAGAAACTCGAGCTGCCAGTGTAAAAGTTCAAGCTGCCAGAGTAAATCAACTCGAGCTGCTCTGTTCAAGCTGTCAAGTGATTCAAGCTGCTCAACAGTTTCATAAACAGAATGTGCTGATTTTCAGGAAAAGATATATACACGAAGATTCTAGCATATCTACTATCAGAGAAGTCATAGTCTTTCAAGGAAACAAATCAAGAAGCAATATAAATACATAGAATAGGTCTTTCTATTATATAGGAGTTTTCTGCATATTCAAGTTTGTAATTTGCTTTTTGTTTAAGTTTTCATAAGCCTCTAAGGTTGTAAAACCCTAAGAACAGTTTGTGTTCTTCGTCTAATCAAACAGATTAGAGGTGATTGTAATCATTGAAATCAGCAATACAAGCAGTTTTGGTTATCTCTTGTGTTTAACTACTATTGATTCTGAAAGCTTTTGTTAAAATAATTAAGTGTTATTCCGCAAACTTCTTAATTAAACTTTGATTCAAAGTAAGATTATTGATTTATACTCTGATAAATTCAAATCAGTTAGTCTTGGTTAATTAGTTTTAAATCCTGACAGTAATTGTGAATTAATGTCAGTATTTGTTTAAATCTTAAAATCTACAAATTAAGTGAAATTGGAACTGAATTCGGACCACATCCGAATTCGGATGGTCCGAAATCCGGATGGCCCGAATTAGGGTGGTCCGAAATAGAGTATGGTCCGAAATGGGGCTTCTGGTCCGAAGTCTTTGTGGTCCAAATTGGGATGGGGGTCCGAATTGGGACAGGGTCCGAACTGACCTTTGGTCCGAAATGGATGAAGGTCCGAATTTGGAGGGATCCGAATTCGGATGGATCATCAGTCCGGTTTCATACTTAATAATTTCCAGATTTTCCAGATTATACATTCTGGTCAGTTTATGCATGTTTTTGAGTCTAGCATTGTAAATATGAACTTATATGCTATCTTTTAACTTAAATCATAACACTAATGTACCAAAAATCTCATATTTGTGTCCATTTTTCTACAAGTTCGAAGAACACACACTAAAACACACACTAATTCCAAAATCATACTTAGAGTGTGAATCTGATTCTGAAATTTTGTACATTGCATCACTAACACTCGATTTAAACATTCCCACCATTAATTCCAACATGCATTAACATTTGCAACATAAATCTTAGAAATCGGTTCTTATAAAACCGAACCAAAACCATCAAAAATTCGAAATATTTAATGTTGTTTACCTTGATTTGAAGCTTGCAGTTGTTATAGTTCCTAATCTGCAACTTGAATCCAACTTTTGCACTTTAAATTTGTTGATTTCTTGGGAATTTTGATGAAGAACCCGTAGGTTCTTAGTGAGAGAAAGAGAGAGACGAGAGAGTGTAGAGAGAGAGTGAGATTTTGATAAATGAATGGCTTTTCCACCTTTTTATTTGTCACTTTCATCTATTTGCTCATTATACCCCTCATCTTCGTATTTTCTTATTTAACTGATATAATGATCGAAATTGACTTAAATTAACATAATAATCCATTAATACAACCATTAAGTCCAAATAAATTGTAAATTACATAATCTTAAATTTTGGGATGTTACAGCATGGGCTCCACCACGCCTATACTTCGTCCGCGAAGTCATGCTGCTCTAAACAAACTTGGGTATTTGTTCTTCATGTCTTCTTCTGATTCCCAAGTATGATTAGCTCCCCGATGATGCTTCCACTTGACCAGCACCATCCTGATTTCCTTATTGCGGAGTTTCTTGCCTTTGTTTCCAAAATGCATTACGGCTCATCCACGAAGCTTAGCCGTTCGTCAATCTTAATGTCTGAATGGTCAGTCCATGGTTCCCTCTCGGGCACCAGACTCTTTCTTAAGTAGCCCACATGAAATACCGGGTGAACACCTGATAACTCTTCCGGCAAGTCCAAATAGTAGGACTGATTCCCAATTCTTCCTAGTATCTTGAAGGGTCCTATGAACCGAGGTGATAGCTTTCCTCGCTTTACAAACCTTGTAACACCTTTCATTGGAGAAACCTTTAAGTATACCCAATCATCCTTCTGAAACTCTATCGCTTTATGACGGCGATCGTGATAATTCTTTTGCCGGTCTTGTGCCGTTTTCATGTACTGCCGAATGAGTTGGATCTTTTCATTGGTTTCTTGCAATAAGTCAGGACCAGCTATTGGAGTTTCTCCTGTTTCCCTCCAACAGGTTGGAGTCCTACACTTTCATCCGTACAGGTGCTCGAATGGTGCCATTTTGATTGTGGAATGGTAACTGTTGTTGTAGGAGAATTCAACCAATGGAAGGTGATCGTCCCAGTTACCACCCAAATCCATGACACAGGCTCTGAGCATGTCTTCCAAAGTCAGAATTGTTCTTTCACTTTGCCCATCAGATTGAGGTCTATAGGCAGTACTCATTGCGATACGAGTACCAAGTCCATTTTGCAGAGCAGCCTAGAAGTTGGAAGTGAATCTACTATCTCGGTCAGAGACAATAGACTTAGGCACACCATGCCTAATGACAATTTCATTTACGTAGATCTGGGCAAGACGATCCAATGAATAGGTTTCTTGAATAGGAATGAAGTGCGCAGATTTTGTTAGACGGTCAACGATGACCAAAATGGCATCATGTTGACGACGAGTCTTGGGCAGCTTTGTTACGAGATCCATAGTAATATGATCCCACTTCCATTCCGGGATAGGAAGAGGTTGCATACTACCATAGGGCTTTTGGTGTTCTGCTTTGACTAGACGACAAGTCCTGCACCTTTCTACAAATTGCCCAACGTCTCTTTTCAACCCTGGCCACCAGAAGTCGGCTTTCAAGTCGTTGTACATTTTTGTGCTTCCAGGGTGAATTGAGAACTTGGATTGATGAGCTTCTGCAAGAATTTCTTCTCGCATGTTCCCGAACTTAGGAACCCAAACTCTGCCGTAAACACCCTTCAGTCCGGTTCCATCATCTTGCATTAATGGCAGTTGAACTCTGATATTTTCGTCCTTTACATTCTCCTCCTTTAAGGCCTGCAACTGAGCAGCCCTTACATCGTGTATGATAGTGGACGTCAGTATTGTGGAAGTCAAGGCATAGCAATATGCCTTGCAGTAGGCCTTTCTGCTTAGGGCATCAACCACTACGTTGGCTTTCCCTGGATGATAGAGAATCTCACAGCCGTAATCTTTAATCAGCTCCATTGACCTTCTTTGCCTCATATTCAAGTCCTTCTGACTGAATATGTACTTCAAACTTTTATGATCGGTGTAGAGCTGACATTTGGTTCCATACAAGTAATGCCTCCAAAGTTTGAGAGCGAAAGTCACAGCAGTTAGCTCTAGATCGTGAGTAGAGTAATCTTTCTCATGTGGTTTGAGTTGTCTAGAAGCATATGCTATGACATTTCCTCTTTGCATCAGAACAGCACCCAAACCCATGCCTGATGCATCTATATAGACTACGAAGTCCTCGTTCCCTTCAGGCAGGGCTAATACTGGTGCTTCACTTAGCAGTCTCTTCAATCTGTCAAAAGCCACTTGTTGTTCTTCGTTCCAAAAGAAGGTTGCGTTCTTGCGAGTTAACTTGGTAAGAGGAACGGCTATTTTGGAAAAGTCCTTGATGAATCGGCGGTAGTAACCAGCCAATCCCAGAAAGCTACGAATTTCTGAGGCGTTGCGGGGTGATTCCCAGTTCTGGATAGCCTCGATCTTTGCAGGATCAACAGCAATCCCAACACCAGATATCACGTGCCCCAAGAATTGGATCTGAATTGAATATTGAGTAGGTACAAGTTAAAAAAGAGTTTATAATTGAGTATAAGGATCATGAAATTGTTTCGAATGTTGAGACTACCTGCCTAAACCAGAACTCACACTTAGAGAAATTGACATAAAGTCGCTCTTTGCGCAGCAACTCTAGCAATTCTCGCAGATGTGCTGCATGATCCTCTTCGGTCTTTGAATAGATGAGAATGTCATCGATGAACACGATGACCGATTTGTCGAGCATTGGCCGGCAGACTCGATTCATGAGATCCATGAAAGCAGCCGGTGCATTTGTGAGACCGAATGGCATTACCAGAAACTCGTAGTGTCCATAACGAGTTCTGAAAGCCGTTTTAGGAATATCATCTGGATGTACCTTGAGCTGATGGTAACCCGAACGAAGATCAATCTTCGAGAAGTAGCTTGCGCCTTGTAACTGGTCGAAGAGATCATCAATCCGGGGCAACGGGTACTTGTTCTTGATTGTGACTTTATTGAGTTTGCGGTAATCGATGCACATACGTAATGTGCCATCTTTCTTTTTAACAAACAACACAGGAGCGCCCCATGGAGAAGAACTTGGGCGTATGAAACCCTTATCGAGCAACGCCTGTAATTGTTTCATCATTTCCTGCATTTCAGCAGGGGCTAATCGATAAGGAGCCTTTGCTATTGGAGCAGCTCCGGGAATGAGATCAATGCGGAATTCCACTTGGCGATCAGGTGGCAATCCCGAGATATCTTCTGGAAAGACATCTGGAAATTCAGAAACAACGGGAACGGTGAAAGGAGATTGAATTTCAGCCTTAGCATCGACAGCGTAGGCTAAATATGTGGGACAACCCTTGGCAACATGCTTTCAGGCTTTTGCAATTGAAATAAGGCACAAGTCGCCTTTGTGTCTATCACCATAAATGCAAATGTGTCGGCCCTCTGGAGTGGTAATCTTAATCATTCTCTTCTTGCATACAATCTGGGCCTCATTGTGAACCAACCAGTCCATGCCTACTATAATATCAAATTCCCCGAACTCCATGGGAATTAAGTCTATGTTGAATACTATATCTTCTACTAATAACGTGCAGTTCCTATACACTTTGTCTGCTTTAACTAACATGTTGCTAGCAGTCTCTATGTCAAGTACAAATTGCAGTTTCGAAGTAGGCATATTGAATTGACGAGCAAATGATGTGGAGACAAACGAACGATTGGCTCCGGAATCAAACAGTATACGTGCAGGAATAGAATTAACATAGAACGTACTAGTGACCACCTCCGGGTCATCCTTTGCTTCTTCAGCAGTGATTTGGAATGCCCTTGTTGGAGCCCTTTGATATTGATCCCTGCGAGCAGTGGAAGCTGCAGAAGATCTTGTCGTTGATTGCTGAACACATTGATCTCGTGGGGGTTTCGGGCAGTCCTTTGCAAAATGGCCAAGTCTATGGCAGTTGTAGCATGCATCGTCTTTTCGAGGACAATGCTCCCAATGATGGCCTTTCTGCCCACAACAGAAGCAGTACATGTCTTGAGTCTTGCACTCCCCAGAGTGCGCTTTTCTGCATCGCCTGCAGTCTCTCATTTCAGAACTGGCCGAAAAGGCCCTTCCCTTCTTGGGTGATGAAGATTGTTGATGGGATTGAGGAGAGAATCGAGATGATCCAAACTCCCGCTGCCTTTTTGGCGGCGACGGTTGAGTCGGTGTTGCGGCGGCTGACCCGATAACATACCCAGATAATAAGACGATCTGCTCCACATTCCGAGCAGCTTCTAGCAAACCAGCAAAAGTTGTATACCGAACCGCACTCATGGTTCGGCGAATTTCATAATCTAAACCGGCCTCAAACCGGGCTATCTTTCTTTCCTCTATGTCGACTTGATGAGGTGCGAACAGGCTTAAACGAGTGAACTCGATGGCATATTGTGTAACCGTCTTTGTTCCTTGAGTCAGGTTCAGAAACTTCACCTCTAGACGACGCTTCTCATCGGTAGGACAGTATTGCTGGGAGAATACTTCCTTGAACTCGTTCCAAGTCATGTGTGACACTACCTCCATCGTCAACACATGTGTCATAGCATCCCACCACATCACTGCGTCCCTTGCAAACATAGTGGTTGCAAAGCGGACCATGTCCTTGTCAGCGCAGTCGCTGATTCTGAAAGTTCTCTCCGTGATGGTGATCCATTCCAATGCTGTGACGGCATCTCCAGTTCCATCAAAAGTAACGGCCCCGTTACTTTTGAAATCCTTAAACCTACAACCCCTTGACTTGCTAGAAGACCCAGTGTCTCCTTGTCTTTCCTCTTGATCATCCTGTTGTTGTTCCTTGTTCTTTCGTTTATCAGCCTTACGTTTCATTTCGGCCGCATCTCTGGCCCTTAATTAGTCAGCAAATGACTGAGCCTGCTCAGCCGTTCTTTTGGATTGTAGTTCATTGTTTTGTTCCATAAGAGCTTGCATCATCTGGAACATTTGTTGAGGAGTCATAACGTCTCCTGACATGTTCTGAAATATAACAATTTATATTTAGAACATTTATTTGTAAGTCCTAAGTGTTTACACTTACCCTTTATTTGTCCCCATGTGCATGTCAACCCTATCTTAGTTCGGATCATTTCCTAGGAGTCCATTCTAATATCATAACCTAAGTTTGAGTCCAAGTCCTCGCGGACACTTGAAACCTCAAACTAATGCTCTGATACCAAACCCTATAACGCCCTCTTGTTTCGATAGTATAGATGTAATCACCAGGATCAACAAACAACCCAATGTTTTACATGATAATTGAAATTGAATACTTAAAATAGATTTAAGCAGTTCCACACTAAAGCAATGAAAGTACATGTCTACAGTGATTAAGTCTAACTATTACAACATCATAATTGTTTTACAAGTCATAAATCCCAGCCCAAAGCTACAATATCTGTATACCAATAGCTTCTAAGTCTCCGGGATATTGAATTGATATGCTTAAGTAGAAGGTCCAGCTACACTTTTGCCTTTGCCTGAAAACATTGTGAGTCAACTGTAAGCTAAAGCTTAGCGAGATAACAGATTATGCAAACAACAAATATTTCTTGGGGAAATTGCGCAAAAAACCTCTAAGTTGGACCATTTTTGCGATTAAAACCCCCAACCATTTTTCATTGCACAAAAAACCTCCAACCGGTTAAAACTTTGTAAATTTGGGCTTTTTTCAAAAAATCTGACTTGCAACCGGTTTAGCCGGTTGCAACTTGATGACGTGTAAAACTTTTAAATAGATTTTTGCGTAAAAAACCTCCAACTTGTTTAGTTTTTTCAATTGAAACCCCAAATCATTTTTAATTTGATAAAAAACCTCCAACCAACAATAATAATTAAAATTGAGTATTCACTAATTGCATTGTGATGACATGGATATTTATTAAACTTTTATTTATCAAACAAAAATTCGTTTCCCAATGTAACCTCCACCCTCTAGGCTAGCGAACCTCACTGCTTTGGCTGATCATATTCAGATGCTAAAATGAACTATAAATAAATGAAATTGAACATAAAGTTGAACCTAAAAATGCAATTCGTGAACACAAAATGAAATTGATTCCATCGGCACAATTGAAGTTAAAATTCAAGATTAAACGACAAAAGTTAATCGAACATACATACATAAAATAAACAACACTGAACATAAAGAGGAGATATGGTAATCGGAGTTGCTAGAGGTAGAGAAAAAAAAGAAAGGTAAATATTATTTTTGGTTAAAGGTGAGAAAAATATAGTAAAGGGTTTTAATCGAAAAAGTCACCAATTTCGGGGTTTTTTATGCAAAAATTCAGTTTGAGAATTATACATGAAGTGCCACGTAGACGTAAGTCAGGTTTGCCATGTGAACGCCACATGTGTGCCATGTAAGCATAGCAACCTATTATAACCGGTCAAGTCCTAATTTCAAAAGATTTTATCGGTTAGAGGTTTTTTGTGCAACAAAAATTGGTTAGGGGTTTTAATCACAAAAATGGTCCAACTTTAAGGTTTTTTACGCAATTATCCCATATTTCTTTACAAGAATTGCATAACCATGGGCAGTGTAAGCCCCAATGTGTGTGTGTACAGGCAGTGCAAGCCTCGTAGTATGTGAAAAACCATGTAGTGCAAGCATGGGGTTGGCAGTTCAAATGCTGATCGGGGATGTGCCGAACCTGACCAGGATAACGAGTGGGATGATCAGTCCCCGACAGTGGCCTGCTGTCAGCCCCAGTCCAGGTCGCATCAGATTATGAAATAATGATCATGCAGTGCAAGCATTATGTAAATAGATGCACTTTCAAATGAACGCTGGCTAGATGTGTGTTACTGTTGGGAATAAGTAATAGAGATGAAACAATTATATTGTATATAATTGTAATTACTCAATAGTATAGGGGTTGGATTGTAAATACTCAAAGCTTGAGTATTAAGTATAAAAAGAGGTATCTGTGTACTGTTGATAAAAAGTAGGAATCTCAGATTACACAAAAACACATACACATATACGGATCTGATTGATAGAGAGAAAAAGTGTTGTGCAAGTCACCAAGAACATGAATGTAATATTTCTCTCTTTAATCATTCAATAGATTGTGTTACATTGTTATAATTGTTCATATTGTGTTTTATGTTGTATGAATTGCATGAAATATTGAATTAACAATTGGTATCAGAGCCTAATATGGCTGAATATGAGTGAATTTTGAATCTGAAATAAATTTTTTTTAATATACTGTTATATTCATTTTTTTTGAAAATCCGAAAATCAATTGAGGATTTTGATTTTGTGGATGAAATAATCTGAATTTTGGATCGAAGGTGTGAAATTTAAAGGCGAATCTGATGATATAAACATCAAATATTATCTCAAAACACACAGAATTTAACTGAGAAATTTCAGATTTTTTGAAAAAGTGTGTGTTCTTGAGGTTTTTGATCGATTTTTGGTTTTTAATCAAGAATTACCTAAAGTGATTTCACAAAAGTTGTTTCTGCTATTAAAACGAACCTTCGAAATCAATTTGAGGTCAATTCATGGATTTTTGTTGAAAAAGTTTGAATCTGATCTTGTTTTTGTTGAAAAATGATAAAACTCGGACATAACTAAATTCATAGTGTCATTCGAGTTTTATAAAGAAGGCATTCGAGTTTTATGAAATCTTTATTCGAGTTTTATTAAAGCTTTATTCGAGTTTTATGAAAGCTTTATTCGAGTTTTATTAAAGCTTTATTCGAGTTTTATGATAGCTTTATTCGAGTTTTATGAAGCTTTGACCGAGTTTTATCAATGCTTTGACCGAGTTTCATCCATTGTTATTCGAGTTTCATACTTCTTTGACCGAGTTTCATCCATTGTTATTCGAGTTTCATACTTCATTGACCGAGTTTCATGAAGCTTTGATCGAGTTTAACTTCTTTGTAATTCGAATTGATTTCTATTTCATTCGAGAAAGTTCAAGGGTTATTCGAGTTGAATCCTTTCTCATTCGAGTTTCACACTCAATCATTCGAGTTTTATACTTCTTCATTCGAGTTTGGTGATTCTTTATTCGAGTTTGATACTTCATCATTCGAGTTTGATCATTACATATTCGAGTTGAGTCATTATTCATTCGAGTTTCATCATACTCTTGACTATTTGACCTTTGCTGCTTAAATTGACCATAACTTTTGACTGGAACATCGTTAGAAGGCCTACCATACGTCAAATCGAAGCTTGAAAAGAGATCTACATTTCTAGAACACGCGTAGCCAGTTCGGTAAATTTTGGAGGCCCAATTCCACTCCAGAAAAAAGTTACGGGCAATTTTATGCAGAAAATCTGAAATTTCAACGTCAAAAAGTCATTTCAGAGCTGATTTTTCACTAGTTATCATTAACTGAAATAGCTTTTCAAAGTGTTATCAGAATTCACTCAGTTTCTCCATAAAAGATCTTGGAAGATTCAATTTTTCTGCAATTCATAATGGAATATGAAAAATTTTCAAAGTCTGAGGTAATTGCAAAACTTACTGAATCTGAAAAGATTCGTAAGAACAATTACGACATTCTCATTCAGTTAAATACTGATAAACATTTGGCGTTACGTGACGTACAAATACTGAATGAAGAAATTCAAAGCTTAAAAGAAAAACAAAACTCTGAGAGTTGTGCTCATCAATTGAAAATATCTGAATTACTTAAAGAACTCGATGAGCTGAAACAAGAAAATTTTCAGAATGCAACTCAACTGAAATATCTTTTGCCTGAAAGATCTGATCTTTACAAGAAAGTTCAGGATCTTGAAGATACACTTTGTAAGACAAAACCAACTGATCAGAATTGTATTTTAAACAAAAATGAAGAAATTTTTGCTCTTCAACAAGAGTTGTCTTTAACTAAAGATTTGATTGAGAAGGAAAGACATGAGTTCTTACTTAAAGAACAAGATTTTAAATCAAAATCTGAATTGTTTGAAGATGAAAGACAAATGTTCTTAATCAAAGAACAATCTTTTAAATCTGATTACCAATCATTTGATCATGACAGAAATTCAAATTTAGTCATTATCAAAAGTTTGGAAGATCAGATACTTCATCTTACAAAACAATTACATGTATTTACTTCATCAACTGAGTCAAAGGATAAGACCCCTTCTTCAGTGTGTTTAAAATCCAATGTTAATCACTCTGGTTTGTCTTCTGAAAGTGAAGTGAATCTAACTAACTCTGCTAAGTTTGATTCTTCTTCAGATCTTAAACTTAAGTATCTGTTAAAGATACACAGCGGCAAAGATAAAATTGTTGAACAACTTCCGGTCAAGATTTACACCGGTGAATCTTCGAAGTCAAATTTTCTTAAAGTTTCTGAAAATACTGGTCATTCTAATCAGAAAACATTTTCACAGAAAAATACCAAGTATTATCAGAAACAGGCAAGAACCGGACAGTTTTTCAAAAAGAAGAGTTCGCAAAAGTCTGATCATTCAAATTCAAGTTTCTTTAGAAATTCAGATATTCAATTTTCTCATACTCAAAGAAATTTGTTTTCTGCGTTTGAAAGAGAAGCTGATAGTTATAACATGCAATGGGTACCTAAACCCAAGTACAAGTGGGTACCAAAACCTGTTTTGAAATGGGTACCCAAGAGCGCTAACAAGTCTGGATCCAAATCTGTTTGGATACCAAAGACATCTTAAATTCTGCAGGTTATAGGTTTCTTATCATTTCAGATAAGGACCCGTTCTTCATTTCAATAGGCTCTTGATTACATCAGATCAAGACCCGTGTTTCAAATCAAAATGGTTTCTAATAAATTCAGACTTGAACCCAGACTTCAATGAACCAGAGTCAAAGGCTTTCAGTTACATCAGACTGAAACCCGAGTCTGAGAGACAAATCTTACTGGAATTCTTGCCCTGAATTCAACTCCGAAGCTGAAATTGACAAAGAGGGAGTTTTATTTTTATAATTTTTTGCTCCTGATTTCATTTCTATGAGTTGACTAGCTGCGTGTGCTTATTTCCAGGGGGAGTTTCAGACATTCTTTGACGATGACATTCTTCAAAACTATGTGTGATTTTTCACGAAAATATTTGAC
This sequence comes from Centrapalus pauciflorus, assembly GCA_020465985.1. Classification (NCBI taxonomy): domain Eukaryota; kingdom Viridiplantae; phylum Streptophyta; class Magnoliopsida; order Asterales; family Asteraceae; genus Centrapalus; species Centrapalus pauciflorus. Next base: position 508,172 of record JAANYP010002998.1, on the reverse strand, counting down.
ACACACATAAAAAGAGTTTTTGAGCTGAAAGAAATTTTTTTTATGAATCTCTGAATCTATCATTGAGATTAATTGATCTAATCTCTTTGATTTTCATAATCTCATTTCTTCTGAGATTCTCTTTGTTATAACTCTTCCAATTTATACTGGATTCTCCCGTTATCTCCCAAATGCTAATTCTTTCAAGAAAGTCTGGTTCTTTTCATATCATATATCAGATTTTCTATTTCATTCTGATATCTCCCATATTATTTGAAAATAATCTCTCTGATATCTCTTGAGCTTCAAAGCTGAAAATCTTTCTGCTGACTCCAATTATGCACCAATCTGAGTGATAGGCATAAATATCGCTTCTATGGTCTAACCAGAACCGGAAGACCTACCCAAGAAGCAAACCATCTATAGATTGTGCGGGTGAGGGTTCTTTAGGTTTATTAGTTGAGAAGTGTCAGTTATCACGGGATACTGACAGGGTCGAGCAGAGATAAAATGTAAATGAGAGGGATATTGAGATTGAAAGGAGATGGTGGTGCATCAGATCATGCTTTTGCTATAAAGCTGACTGAATTCGTTTCTCAAAAGTGAGCCGGAGGGAGCTTAGTTGAAAAATGCTGAGTGCTGAGAGTTGAGAAAGGATTAAAAGAAAAGTAAATCCTATCTACACTGTGTCTGCTGGGTAAACCACATAATCTATCAAGCCCTATGCGACTTGCTATTGAAAAAGACGTCATGGACCCAGTGACGCATGCACTTAACCCCACCAACTACTCAGTTATCTCTCAAAAGATTTCTGTTTCAATAATCACGGAGATATAACACATTTCTATCGATATATCATTTGGATATTTTTGATATTGAAACAAGGAAGACAGTTGCTCCGGTCTCCAATTTCATTTGATGCACATTGTGTCTAGAGCTAATTATATACACTTTTAGGACACATCGAGTCTAACAGTCTGCGTGACTATAAACTGCTAGTCCAAAGTGACTAAGCCGGAACAAATATGAGTGATTCTTTCATGATAAAGGATTTCACGATGACTATTTGGAAATCCTACCAGTATTAACATCACGCCAGCGCTGAACGTAGGTCACATATATTTTGTCTATTGTGTAAACAGGAATCCTATGTGGACCTGGACTCATTTTCTCACAAAATGAATGTGTTTCATTTTCCCCAAAGTTGTAAAGCTTTGTTAGTGAACTTTTTGAGGGGGTGAGATAAATCTGTTTTGTATAGGGGGAGAGATATCAGTTTAAGGGGGAGAAAATCAATTTGTAATAATTTCTGAGGTGTAATTGTTGGTGTATTTCTTCTACTGTAATTTCATTGAATTAATGTTTCTGAAGTTTTTGCATGATGTTCATAATTTTTTATGATCATCATGAGGGGGAGAAAAGCTGAATTTCAGAAACAACTGTTGAGTAGTTTGAAATCAACTGAAGGCAATTACTACATCATCTCAAGACAATTGATCAAGGAAGAGATTTAAAAGCTATTCATGATCCAAGGGGGAGTGTGCTTACAAGAAAAGAGAAGATCAGAATAGAAGAGATGTGAAGATCAGAGTGAGACAATAAAGAAGAAGATTCAGAGATCGAAGAGAAGGTGCAAGAAAAGTTTCAAGAAAGAATGTTCAAGTTCCCTGCAATGATCTTTTATCGGAATATTGATTTCATCTCTAAGGGGGAGATTGTTAGGGACAATATTTGTAGAGCTGAAATGAATACTACTTTTAATAATTGTGTTCATCTCTAAGGGGGAGAATGTTGGGAATAAGTAATAGAGATGAAACAATTATATTGTATATAATTGTAATTACTCAATAGTATAGGGGTTGGATTGTAAATACTCAAAGCTTGAGTATTAAGTATAAAAAGAGGTATCTGTGTACTGTTGATAAAAAGTAGGAATCTCAGATTACACAAAAACACATACACATATACGGATCTGATTGATAGAGAGAAAAAGTGTTGTGCAAGTCACCAAGAACATCAATGTAATATTTCTCTCTTTAATCATTCAATAGATTGTGTTACATTGTTATAATTGTTCATATTGTGTTTTATGTTGTATGAATTGCATGAAATATTGAATTAACAGTTACATGTCAAGTACGAGTGTGCATCATAACAACAAATCAATTATGAGTGCCAATTGATGTAATGAACAATGTGAACATGTCATTGTAAATATGAACTTATATGCTATCTTTTAACTTAAATCATAACACTAATGTACCAAAAATCTCATATTTGTGTCCATTTTTCTACAAGTTCGAAGACCACACCCACTAAAACACACACTAATTCCAAAATCATACTTAGAGTGTGAATCTGATTCTGAAATTTTGAACATTGCATCACTAACACTCGATTTAAACATTCCCACCATTAATTCCAACATGCATTAACATTTGCAACATAAATCTTAGAAATCGGTTCTTATAAAACCGAACCAAAACCATCAAAAATTCAAAATATTTAATGTTGTTTACCTTGATTTGAAGCTTGCAGTTGTTATAGTTCCTAATATGCAACTTGAATCCAACTTTTGCACTTTAAATTTGTTGATTTCTTGGGAATTTTGATGAAGAACCCGTAGGTTCTTAGTGAGAGAAAGAGAGAGACGAGAGAGTGTAGAGAGAGAGAGAGTGAGATTTTGATAAATGAATGGCTTTTCCACCTTTTTATTTGTCACTTTCATCTATTTGCTCATTATAACCCTCATCTTCGTATTTTCTTATTTAACTAATGTAATGATCGAAATTGACTTAAATTAACATAATAATCCATTAATACAACCATTAAGTCCAAATAAATAGTAAATTACATAATCTTAAATTTTGGGATGTTACATTAAAATCTGTTTGGATTAACACAATGATAATGAAAAACTGATGAAGTAGAAGAGGATGATAATGAAGAAGCAAAAGAGATCAATGAAGCATCGTTGTTGATAAAAGCAATATGATGATGAAAAAAGAGAGAATCAGTTTTTTTTTTAAGTTAATGTTTATTTTAATCATTTTGATGTTATGAGCACTATCATAATAGACTTTTTCAAAATTCTGAACATCAATTAAATTAGGATTAGATCACGAAAAACTAATAGAGTGGTTAAACAAAAAAAATTTTGAAATTTCGAATGATTTTTTTGATAATGACTCAAATTCATAACATCAATTAACCGGTTAAACAAGTAACCGGTCAAATATGAATGGCTAAACCAATAAATTTGAAAGTATATTGATTAAACTAATAGAAAATAAAAAGTGTAGTGATTTGATCTGTTGGGAAAAAAATTGAATGGTTAAACCGAAAAAATCATGAAAGTTCGGATGGTTTTTTCGATAATAACTATATACATATATATACATATATATACATACATATATATATATATATATATATATATATATATATATATATATATATATATATATATATATATATATATATATATATATATATATATATATATATATATATATATAAGGGTGGCAATTTCAGCCCATTAAAGCAAACGGGTTGATGACCAAAAGTCATGAATTTTACATAATTTTGAAATTTTACCATTGTATAAAATTTCATTTAAAAAAAAAATTATTTTTATATCTTAGTTTTTTACAATATGTCAATATAACTGTTCGGCCCGTTGGGTCAAGATTGTCACCCTGATATATATATATATATATATATATATATATATATATATATATATATATATATATATATATATATATATATATATAGAATATGGTTCGTGTGAGTACCTAAAAAATGCAGAGTACCGTGAGTACCTGTGAACACACGGGTTTTAGATGTGAACATGCTCCGAAAAAAAGTTTTTTTTTTAATTTTTTTTCATATTAATTTAGATACAAATAATATAAGCCTATTCGTAAAAGAATTACACACATTCACACTTTCTAGCCTCTTAAAAGTCATGTGAACGTGAAAAAATTCATGTGAACATGCTTAGCTGTGAACATACATTCACAACAGTGCAGTTCATGTGAACTTGCACGTTTCACATAGTTATAGTGTGTGTTTAGGTGTGATTTTTTGCAAGTAGTCTTATATTATTAATTTAAACATGATTATGAAAAAATTTTCAAAAAAAATGGTTTTAAGCGAGGTACCTCCGGTACTCCGCAAAACTAGTGGTACTCATTTGAACCCAAATCTATATATATATATATATATATATATATATATATATATATATATATATATATATATATATATATATATATATATATGTACTAGTAGTGTACCCGCGCAAAGCGGTGGTGATGAACGATTCTTATTTGAAAACATATTCGTTTTGTGACACATCGTTTTTAAAGGAGAAAATGTGTATGTCAACAATATATATATTTATAAAATAGACAAACATAATCTAATGCTTAAATTTGAATGTCAATTGGTCATTCACAACAAAATTTTTTCCAACCGATCAAAACATTAACTTTCTCATTTTTTTTATTGGTTTAATCATTTTACGTGTTTTCATAGGTGATTTGGTGACGTGTTAATTACGTGACATTTTTCATTATCGAAAAAATCACTCAAACTTCCAAGATTTTTTTGGTTTGACCACCATTCTCTTAAACTAAAAATTAAAACTCCGAGAACCGATAATTCAATGTAATCAAACATATATTTTCATATTTTAACCAATAACAGTAATATATCAAATTAAAATCAATTTATTTTTTATTTTTAAGTTTTTTCAAGATTTTATAAACACCAAAATAAACCCAATTTAAGTTAAATAAAAAAACTGCAAAATTTTATGATAAATTTTTGTTTTTAATTTTCTATTATTATTTATTTTTTATAAATTTATTTAATTATATTATTACTATCGCTAGTGATTACTATTTAATTTACAAAATTTATTTATTTACGATCCTTTAAACACTCAAACCTTAACAAACTTGATGAACACTACAAAACTTAGAGAATCAATATGATTAAAATATGTTTTGATTAACACAATGATAATGAAAAACTGATGAAGTAGAAGAGGATGATAATGAAGAAGCAGAAGAGATCAATGAAGCATCGTTGCTGATAAAAGCAATATGATGATGAAAAACGAGAATCAGTTTTCTTGAAGTTAATGTTTATTTTAATAATTTTGATGTTATGAGCACGATCATAATAGACTTTACAAAATTTCGAACATCAATTAAATTATGATTAGATCACGAAAAACTAATAGAGTGGTTAAACAAAAAGAATTATGAAATTTCGAATGATTTTTTTTGATAATAACTCAAATTCATAACATCAATTGACTGGTTAAACAGGTAACCGGTCAAATATGAATGGCTAAACCAATAAATTTGAAAGTATATTGATTAAACTAATAGAAAATAAAAAGCGTAGTGATTTGATCGGTTGGGAAAAAAATTGAATGGTTAAACCGAAAAAATCATAAAAGTTTGGATGGTTTTTTCGATAATAACCATATATATATATATATATATATATATATATATATATATATATATATATATATATATATATATATATATATATATATATATATATATATATATAGGGGTGGCAATATCAGTCCATTCAAGCAAACGGGTTGATGACCAAAAGTCATGAATTTTACATAATTTTGAAATATTTTTCAAAGAACAATTTGTTTAATACACCATTTTATAAAATTTCATTTAAAAAAAATTATTTTTATATCTTAGTTTTTTACAATATGTCAATTTAACTGTTCGGCCCGTTGGGTCAAGATTGCACCCTGATATATATATATATATATATATATATATATATATATATATATATATATATATATATATATATATATATATATATATATATATATATATATATATATATATATATAGATTGAGGTTCTATGGGGCACCATATGCATCGGGAACCAAATGGGAACAAAAAATGCATTGCTTGTTTACAAAGGGTGCATTAAGGGTATTTTGGGAATGCTTAATAATATATTGTTAAATCATAAGATTTAATTAAATATTTATCATTTATTTAGGAAACTAAATAAAATGATCAACCACCTTTCCATAAATTCATCCACTTTTTTCTCACTTTCCCTTTCTCTTTCATGGCTAGCCTCTCTCCATCTCTCTTTCTCTCAACCAGTTTTTACAAGACAACCACTACTACTACCGCCAGACCCAGCACCACCATCGCTGTCCACCGTCGGTATGCAACTCTGCACCATACCTGTGCATCGATGTTGACGAGAATTTGCTTGCGTTTGTTGATCATGGTTTTTGAGTATCTGTTTTTTCACAAACAGTTCTTTCTACGATTCTGTATCATGCTTATGACTAGTCAAAGAATTCTAAGATTTTTTATTAATGTTGGTGGTTATTGATTCCAAGAAATAGTTGGAGCATATGGTATTGGTTGTTTCAAACATGATGCACAACAACAATGCATCACGACAATGATGAACACATTGAAGACGTTGATGAACACGTTTAAATTTCAAAGATGCATCACGAAATTAACACGTTTAAATGTCGAAATGCATCACGATTTTGGTGATGCATAATGATGGAACAAAGACGAGGATGAATATGGCCGAAATGCATCACGATTTTGGTGATGTATAATGATGGAACAAAGACGAGGATGAATATGGTCGAAATGCATCATGTTTGAAATTGAATTGGATGAAGATGCATCGTGTTTGAAGACGAATCCAATAAATTGGATAAAGATGCATCATGTTTGTTTAGATTCGAATAGAATATTTTCTGAATTCTATGATCTTCCGATTTTGTCCTTCCGCGCGCGAGAAGTTATGCACCCGTGCACCCATTTTCAAATTAATTACCCTTTTGCCACTACAATCTGAACCATTAAAATTCATTATCTAACGGTGCATACAGGTTCCCAAAGTACACAATGCATACAGGTGCCCCATAGAACCTGACCCTATATATATATATATATATATATATATATATATATATATATATATATATATATATATATATATATATATATATATATATATATATATATATATATATATACACTAGTAGTGTACCCGCGCAAAGCGGCTGTGACGAACGATTCTTATATATTCGTTTCGTGACACATCGTTTTTGAAGGAGAAAATGTGTATGTCAACAATATATATTTATAAAATAGACAAATATAATCTAATGCTTAAATTTGAATGCCAATTGGTCCTTCAAAACAAAATAGGCGTGGCAAAGAAACCTTCCGCTGATGGGAATAACTAATAATTGTAGTAAACTGGACAGATTCGGAAATGTATTGGTTAAGGGTCGAACTATACGATTATTGAGTAACAATGTGACATTACTTGATTATTGGGTATCCCGTTGAGGATTGATTGTGGAAACATCGAGCCCGACTGGGACCTCATTAAGATACATGTGGTGATCAAGACGGAAACAAAAATTGGTTTCGGAGATTGGGAACCGAACCCATGGTCTAATCCATCCGGTTGTCATTCTAGCACAAAACAATTGAAAAAGAAACATCTCATTAGTTACTTGGCAAAGTTTAAAAAAAAAAGGCCAATTTACATTATTAAATTAATTATAAATTTTTTTTCACTAATTTAAAGTTTTCGAATTAAATCTGTTTAAATTTTTTTCACTAATAGAACCGGGTGATTTTAAAAAACGGGTTGCCACATAGATAAAACCGGGTATAATATAAAAACCGGTAGTCACGTCATTAAAAAAATTGTTCACGTAGGCATCGAAACGGGAAGCAACCGGTTAACAGGTATGCCAACTACCAAATTGGAACAAATTTGAAACTTTGACTACCAAATGTGCACAAAAAAAGTTCACTACATAAATGTGTACAAAGTCGAAAGCTCAGAGCTATTTGATGTCATTTTCCCTTAATTATTCTCACAACAAGAATACGTGGCTTGAAACTGAGCCCTTGTTGAATAAGTCTGAGAAGCAATCCTTTTCGCATAACAACTTGATTTGTTACAAAAACTACCTGCACTCTAGCATCACGCAAGCCAAGAACATTAGATTAATTAACATACATTTTATATTCATGTATTCCATTTTGAATGCAAATAATATCTCAAAAGATACACTAATTCTGATACATGTTGAAGTTTTAGCAAGTGCTCTTGATACATGTTGTGTTGTATATAAATGTATGTAGTTCAATCAACGGTGTCCTTTTCGCTCACGTAAGCTAATTGAAGAGACAAACTACCAAAAGCCATAGAAGAAGAATAAAACCAACAAAAGCCATTAAACAAACCATCATCGTTGCTAGAATGAAACCTAAAAAACTGCAGCCATACATATGACGTATGACTCCAATTAGTATCCATATTCACTAAATACACATAGATTTGGGTTGTCAATGTATGTGTGCTCTCATGCATAGTCTTACAACCTAATCATCGTATAAAAAAAAAATTAGTCAGGTTAAAAATCCTCAAAAATGAAATTAAGTTGAAACCTTAAAATCTCTCTACATAAGCTTCATATAGTAGTTATTCAAAGATGTACTTGACTTTGAATCATTGTTCTTGTCTCATGAAAACACCTAAATAAAAATACAAGCAATTTTGACACATGGAAATATAAGTATAATTAACAATCTTTCATGGATCTATTAGTCCAAAGCAGTTAATTTAATAATGAATCCCAATTGAACAAAAAGATCAAATACTGGTATGTAGAACTTCAATTTCTAGCTTCTCTTAACGGAAATAGAAGGTTGCATTAACTGCAGACGAAAAACCAATAATCCATCACACAACATGAAACAAATATCAAATTGAAGACACAACATTGATGTTCATATATGATACTAACCATTTAAAAATCAAATAAGAAAAAAGAAGCCAAAGAAGAGAAATAGTGTAGCATTATCTGTGAGGTCAGAGGACAGAGAGCTAGATAGGTGAAATAAATAGACTAACCATATGAGCAGCAACAAAAATCAAAGAAGATTAGTCCCAAACCAGATTAGAGCTGCAAGTGCAGCATATATACTTTCAGGATCTTGAGGTGAATACAAGGAAATTTAAAAACAAAAAACTGAGGAAATCATCAACCAAGAATGTGATCAGAACAGAAATTCATTGGTGAATCCTGCTGGAAACTACATTAATATATGTAAATTTCACTTGGATGTTTTCATGACTTAACAAACATGGTTTACAAACCAGCATGCAAAAACAGAACAACAAAATTTGGAAACAAATTATGTTTGTGATGTCTAGAATCTCTGCTTTCTCCAAAAGAAAGTTACAAAAACACACATAGACATTTTCACATTTGTTAATCAATATTTTTATATATTTAAAATTTAATCTTACCATTAATATAAATCAACAAATCTTTCATATAAACAAAAGACAACCCAACATTCCACTAAATAATAAGTTTTCTTATAAATAAAATTTTTGAGTTTTAAATACACCAAATTTTATTTGACAAAAGAGAATTCTATTGTTAAGAAGAAAAAGAATTGAAGAGTTAGAAAAATGTGAAACAAGAACTACATTGAGTTTTTATGATTAAGAAAAAACTAATAAACATGATTGATTTACAATAAAAAAAAATTTGTTTTCACATATGCAAAATATTAAGCATGGTTTTATTGAGAATCGATGTTGATTTACAAATAACTTTTTTTCATCGAATTATATATCTAATCAAATGTCTGTATTTATTTGATTCACAACTGTAATTTTATGCAAGAATGCACTTGAAACAATCTACAGTCCTTTGATGTGTGTTCCGTCAAAGGACCATCAGTGGTCCATTATTTGCCTTTTTGCTACTGTAATCAAAAGGGTTTTAATAGGTTTTCTTAGTGGTGGCAGCAACTACATCAACAACAAATCCTCAAAACATCCGATAGAGCGCCTTGTGAACAGCAATCCTATTTACAAATGAAATAGATTACGATATAACTTTCATCATTTTCAAAGATTTTAGAAGGTAAAGTTCACCTTGCACGACGATCCATTCCACTTGCTTTTCCGAATTCATATCCTAGCACTTGCACAGGGATCCCATTGATTTCGGCAGCTATTGCAGCAGTGTGACTGCAAACGTTATTTAGCACTTTTAAGAGAAACAAGGGCCAATAAATCAAAGAACTATATTCCCAATTTTTCAATATTTAGACACAAACCTTCCATGCGTGTCACCATCAAGAGGAGAAGCAAAATCCACAGAAGGATTAAACGAACCAACAGCAGAAGCAACTGCAAAATGGTAGGCACCTATGATTTTTCTGTTGCACAAACTCTTTTTCGTATCAGGGTCAACCTCATATTTCCCTCTGTATTTCAGGAGGGAGCCATTAGGTTCCGTAATTTGATTTTCAAAGCTTCGATGGTGTGAAAAATACAATATAAAACAGTCATTAAAATACACAAAGTTGTTATATAACTATCTTGGCCGAAGAAAGAACACCAATTAAACATTATCAAAATTGCAAGCATTTGTGATGTACATCAGCAAAGCAGAAGCAGCAAAAGAAATGAATATTCACATTATAAAAGAAAGTAATTGGAAAAGGCATCAAATGTCAAAAAATATTATTCTTTTCGTCGAAAACAAAATTTTTCATTTTTCATTTTTATAACTACATGTTGAAAATATCTTTTTGTTGGTTTCACCTCATCTAATCCTCACCAACGAGCCAGCTCTAAAATCTGATTGGGAAATCATCGGAAAACTACCGGAATCTCAAAAAACATAAATTTGAACAAAAAAAACAAGCAAAATCTCACCAAAACACAATTTTAAACAATAAATCAACAAGATGCTGACAGAAAACCAAATTCAAATGAGATCATTGTGCACAAATGTTAAACAACCAATCCAAATCACCAATTAAGCATTAATAGATTCTTAGCATGCAATGACATCACCAATTACTCCGGTTTATCTTGCACCAAAATGAAAACACAAAACAATTGAAAGTAGAATTAAAAATCAAATACTAATAGGAGACTAATAAATCAATAAATTTCAACCTGAGGCTATATGTACATATTGTCCTATTTATACAATATTCAGTAACAATTCACTATTCAAAAATCTAATTAAAGCAAGAAAGTTGTACAAACCGTCATAATGAAATGTCAATAATTGTGTCAGCCTTCATCTGCAACTACAAAAACCCAAAATGGTCAAATTTTCATTAAAAACATTAAGAAATATCAATCATATAATACATTTTTTATTATGTTATTAAAAATAAAAACCTCTCTTACATCACAACATTGTGGCACTTTCTTTAGGATATAATCACATAAAAATGTAATACCTGACAATACAATGCAAAACAACCTTTAAAATACACAAACCTTTTATGTAACTCTCTTGGCCGAAGAAAGAACAACAATTAAACTTGATCAAAATTGCAACCAATTGTGATGTATATCAGCAAAACAGAAACAGTAACCCAAGCAACACATATAAAACTCAAAAAAACTGCAAAAATAAATTATTGGACATCCAACACATCAAGACTATACATAGCTAAAAAGGCACACCTACAGACACAAATGAACAAAATCCAAGTAGGCAGATGCCTGATCAAATTATGAACAAATTTTTTTGATTTAGTAGTAAATAGAGAATGCACAATTATTTAGAGTTCGGATCAACAAAGTAAACGTAAATCCAAAATCATCAAAGAATGCACATCTCGACGATCTCATATGCTTTCCGGTCCAAAAAAATCAAGAAAAACTTGTACCAGAATTCCAAGAGAATCACAATCAAAAGGTTTTACGCTTGTGCAGATGATTTTTTTTTCTTAATTGTAACAGTTTATGTGTGAAGACCGAAGAGGGGAGCAAGAATGTTTTTTTAAAAACAAGGGATTCCCAAGATTTTTAGTTTGCAGAATCAAAATATTTGTTGATTTGACTATGCTGTATGGGAACTCACCTTCTGAGCTCATAGAACAATTCACCGAGTCCATAGGCAGACCACCCCTACTACCTGGATTAAATCTGGTGCTATACTGCTATTGTGGGAATGCAAGGTGGAACAAATGCAGTACACCATGTTTGGGTAGAACTGGAGGCCCATGATGTTCCAATAGCAGCATTCTGGTTGCAGGTAGTATTCGTGTATCCTAAAACCATTAAGTTCCCAGTCTCTCCATGGTCATTAATGCAGGGTCAAGAATCTGAGCATCATTTCTTTCCCTTCGGCTGTTCAGACACTAACACATATTTTTGCTGTTATTGATGTCAATATGAAACACAATTGAAATGCATATACTTATACATTCACACACACATATATCCATACACAAACCTGCTGCAACATTTTATAACTAAGAATACATACACACACTCAATGAATTGTTGTTTTATACGTATGAATCACACACATATACTTAGGTACTGCTATTGTTTATGTTCTTGGGAATAAAAGACACACCCTCTTATGCTTTTATACTACATAAACACGTGCTGCAACTATTCTGTTTTGAAATGAATGACATATGCTTGACAAACAGAGAACCCCGAGATTTAATCTAGGGGTCTAGAAATTCACAGCACACACACACTATTACGTGTTTATTTTTCGTAAATTTTTTTTACCCATACGACCATTAGATGTCGAATGAACACTTTGATATCGTATATTTAACGTCGATGCAACACTGCATGTCCATTATATATTAAAAGAGTAAAAAAAAAGTCAAAGTGGACAGTCAAACTTGGTAGGCTGCTATTAATTCAATGTTAATTGTATAATTATCATCTTATCCCTAGTGTTATATTATAATCTAATGGTTTAGATTGGTTCTATGGTTCTGCACTAAATTAAGGTTCTGCAATGATCCCAACCTTGTAAAAGTGGGTTTTCAAAAATGTTGGAGACAAATGATCCAAATTCAACTTTTATATAATACTCATTTGAAAAAAAAAATTAAAAAGTGATTTTGATTGCGAAACAATTTTTTTTGAGAGAATTTCATGTATATTTTTGTAAACATTCATTATTACATATATATTCTTACAAAATTCGTTATTACATACTGAATAATAGAAGAGTAATTAGGTCATTATAATATCAAATGTTAAATCATAATCTTTAAAGTATTTTCCTAAACTCACTAATTATTTATTTTTAAATTTAGAAACCTCTTTTTCAAATGCAAGGAATATTTTTATTCAAAAACCATATTAGACGCTATTTGTTCAAATTTATTCAACATCATTCTAAAATCGTATTGATCCACATGAAATATTCACAAATAAATACTTTTAATCATACATATATTAATTACATGTATGAATATATAATGACGATGATATTTGCCTATATTTTCCACAAATGAATTACCTCGTTTAATAATTATCATTTAATTAATAATTTTAGAAATATCATATAAAATATGTCCCTGAAAAATATTCTTAGATCAATATAAAATAATACACTGAAAAATATTCATATATCAATATTTTACAACATCAAAAATACTACTGTAACATCCTAAGAATTTATATATTGTAACTTGAAGTTATTTAGCTTAATTATGTATTTGATGTGATCAAGTTGGACTACTTAATAAAAAATCAAATGTTGTATGGAAAAAAATATTCATGGAAAGTTGATGTTAGATTTTGAATATTTGTGGAAATTATATAGATATGTCTTATAAATAGGTAATATATTGGTCACAATATAAAATTTTGAAGTTTATTTAAGAAAATAAGCAAGTGTTGGGACCACTTGTGTATTTACCTAAAGATGAAGTAAAAGACTCTTAAAAGTCTTTCAAGACTCATTTTCATCATCTTCCAACCGTTCAACTACTAAAACACACATTTCTCTCTAAAAATCTTTAGGATTTTGCTGGAAATTAAGATTTTTATCATCTTCCAAGTTCCAGCTGTTCAACTACTAAAACACTCTTAATGGGTTTGGATGGTTTATGTATTTGGATTCAAAAACCTATTCAAATCCGGCCTGGTTATTAAGAAAACCGGTTTTTTTCCCAAAAATACCGAATCAGATGGAATCCATCCGGACCGAATTTTGACTATGATAAATATGCACCTTTAGTGGATATGGTCATAATGCAATATGAACAAAATTGGGTTTAGTGGGCTTAAAATAAATAAATAATATTTGGGTCAAGACAATCATGGACGTGTGTTCTTTGAAACTAGATTAAAAAAAGCCCAATATATTAGGGTCAGCTTTTATTTCTTTTTAATTGTTACTAGTTATATAAATATAAAATTATGAAAAAACAATAAAAGTATAAAAAAAATTTCGATTAAGGCTTCCGTTTTATTTTCTTTTTCTGATAAGTCCCTAAACTGCGTCAACCTTTTAAATTCACTCGTTAACCTGCTATAGCAGGTTAAAATACTTAAATATATTTTGTAAAAACCACCTAAGTGTAAAAAAATTTCAATTAAGTCCCCCACTAATTTTTTAATTATATCTTGGGTATAAGAGAACTTCCAAAGCGGCGATCCGAACTTCGGACCTCGACTCGTCAAGTCGAGCATGGTGACTCGGCGAGTCGGCCTCAACTCAAGCGAACTTCGGTTTTAGTTAAAGAGACCCGAACTTTTTTCTTTGAACAGCAAAAAGGTAAACTAGAAAGAAGCTACGGCATAGCCATCACCCCCAACTAGAAAACCAAATAGAAATGCATATATATAAAATAACACTAGCAAGAAGCTAGCAGAAATACAGAACATAATTAGAATGAAAATAAAGGACAATTACACCATAACTCCCAAATTAAAAACTTAAAATTGCCCCTAAACTTTAACCAAGAGAACACATTGACTTGAACTTCATCTTTGATTAGTGACGCCGATGTTTTTTTGCCGTTGAAAATCAACTGATTTCGAGCTTTCCAAATGGACCACATTAGACCTCCAATGATGACTTCAAATATCTTTCGCCTCGAGTTTGATTTGCAATTTTGCAAAAAGCTCCCGAATAAGTATTCTAAAGAAACCAACTGGCCACAAGATTCCCCCATCCACAACAACGCCCACCTCCATAAATCAACACTTATCGAACAAAAAAGAAAAAGAGACCCGAACTTTTGAAATAAAAATCAGATTTTGAGATAATTTCGACATTATATCAGAACATTGAATAATGGGTTCTTCGGACCTAGTAAAGATCCGAATCTTGGGTTTTAATTATGAATCTTCGGATGGTGGGTCCGAAGTTGAGCACTTTAAATTGTGAAATTTGATGGAAATTAACGACAATCAGACATTGATGGTATTTTCCTATTAATAATGTGACTGGTCCATTGTGGTGTAGTTAAACACATAGTGGGGTTAATTGTGATTTCAGTTGAAAGTCCGAGGAGAAATAATATAAATTTGAAGTTATTTGACGCACCCACTGTGAGTACTTAGGATTGTATATGTCTACATTTGTTTTATGTTAGTTTTTATTCATTGAGACATGTTGATTCTTATTCGTTTGTCACTCTATTAACTTGCGTTTATTTTGATGCACATTGTTGCTTGTTTACATGTTATTGCATGTTCTGTGTTCTTTGTTATGCATCAATGTGATGGGCTTTCGAGCTATAATTGGTAAATCGAAGCTAACCGGGCCTATATGACCTGGAGCTGATCTCTCAATGGTCCCGAAAGACAGGTGTAGCATCCCCGATGGTAAATTCTGCCTCAATTGAATATGTTATTCCGTGTAAATGACACGATGGAGTTGCGTGCTCATATGTGTTTCCGTACTAAGTGTGCGAAGGGTGCACGACGTTTGTCGCCGGTGTTACTCATTGTGTGCTGCATAAAGACTTCTAGAATGTATAATCTCTGTACTCACTAAGCTTTGTTAATCCTTTAGTTGTTGATATTTTTCAGGGAAGGGAAAATCCACTGCTGGACCTTCTAGCTAGGTCACTTGTTGAAGTATTTGAGGATATCTACTCCTCAACCGGCAACTGAATAAAAGGAGATTCCATTAGATTCTTGGGATGGTTGTAATAAATTTTGAGTGTGTAGACTAAGAACGGAACCTTGTAGCAATGTAAACTCTATAGCGTGTTTGACTTTAATTTCATATATGTATTATTTCAATTTCCTATAATGTACTAAGTGTTTCAGATCAATGGTTTATTATGGGTTGTGTGTTTAATCCTGGGTGATGTATTTGTGGTTATTGTGGCAAGGGTGTCATAACGTATGGCATCAGAGCAGTAGTTTGAGATTTCCAATGTCTGTGAGGTCTTGGTATCAAACATAGGTGATGACATGTTAGTGATTATAAGTGCTGATCTGAACTAAGATAAGATGCGATCTAGTAATTATAAGAAATTGACTTTCATACGGGACAACGGGTGGTGTATTAAAATAAGTGACATGATTACTAAACAAGTCATATGTTTTAAATTTCAGAATATGTCTAGAGAAGGAATGACACCACAAGAGATGAGGGAAATGATGCAATCAATGATGACAGAGCAAAACCAAATGATTCAAGATCAATTTCGGGCTCGAGATGAAATCGAAGCTAAAAGAAACGAGGACAAACGAAAGAATAAGAGAAACAACGGCGATGGAGATAATCAAGATGATAATATTGGGTCATCAGGTAAGCCTAGGGGTTGTCGATTTAAGGACTTTAAAGGAAATTGAGCTGTAGAGTTTAATGGGCTGGGAGATGTTGTTGCTACACTGGAATGGATAACAGCAACTGAAAGAACTTTTCGAATCAGCGACTGTGCTGATAAGGACATGGTTCGATTTGCTACAACCATGTTTACTAAAGACGCGGTCATGTGGTGGAATTTCATGGTTAACGCCTTAACCTTGGAGAAATGTCTGTCATGACCTGAGTTGAGTTCACAAAGATATTTACTCAGCAGTACTGCCCGGCTGATGAGCGTCATAGACTGGAAGCCAAGTTCATCACTATGATGCAAGGAACAAATACCGTGTCACAATATGTGGTGGAATTTACGAGGCTGAGCTTGTTCATGCCTCATCAAGTTGACACTAAAGAAAGGAAAGTGACCAAATTCGAGGTTGGTCTGGACTTGGAAATTAGGAGGGTTATGAGCGATGTCTGCTACCCCACATTTGCTGGCTTACTGGAGGCTGCCAGAAATGTTAAACAAATATTGATAATGTCTGGGTATACGATTGGGTCTGCTGCCGCATCTGCTAATCCTACTCAGCCGTCACCACCAAAACGCCAACGTGAGGGAGACTACTCTGGTTCATCACATTCATCACAGTACTCACCAGAACAATCATATTGTTGACCTTCTGCTTCCTCAAATTGGACTCATGCATACTCCATTAACACGGAGCCACAGTATCGTAACAAATGTCGTCTTGCACATTATGGTCGGTGCACGAATGGACGTGCCTACTTTTGTTGTGGAGAATTGGGCCATTATCGAAATGAATGCCCACGAAAAGTTGGTGCTTGTCATAAGTGTGGTAAATGGGGGCATTATAGTAGGACTTGCAGAAACGAAGCTCCTGCTACTCCATCTTCAACACGATCTTCTTGGGGATCAAATGATTGTTCAGTCAGTCGTAGGAACCAGCCACTAAGGGCACCTGCTCGTGTATTTCAAATCACTGCAGAAGAGGCTAAGGAAGACTCAGAGGTGGTTACGAGTATGTTCATTGTTAATTCTATGCCTGCACGAGTTCTATTTGATTCTGGTGCCAATCGCTCATTTGTATCTACTACTTTTGCTCAACAACTTTCAATGCCTTTGTCTAAGTTATCTGTTGTGCTTGATATTGAAACTGCTGGTAACACTTTAGTTAAGGTTAATCAAGTATATCAAAATTGTACCTTAGTAGTTAAAGAGGTAGCCTTCAATCTTGACTTGATTCCAATAGAATTCGACGAATTTGATGTAATAGTGGGGATGAACTGGTTGATTGAAATTGAGGCCCACATAGTCTGCAAGAAGAGAATGATAAAGATAACTACTCTGAAGGGGTGAGAGATATGTATATATGGTGACAGGAGAAGAGGGGATATGTGTCTGTTGACTATTGCTAAGGCCCGAAAGCTGGTTGGCTTCGCTATCGCTCATGACTTGTATTGTAGTCGGCCCGGAATGCCTCTGTACTCTTTCTAATGCTAATGTCTTATTCCTTAATTCATTTTTTATGGTTGCTAAGGGCTGTGAGTCTTATCTGGCATATGCTATTGATGCCAAGGCTGAAAAGAAAACTGTGGCCGATGTGCTTGTTGTATCTGAATTCTCGGATGCGTTTCCGGAATACTTGTCTGGTGTGCCACCTGAAAGACAAGTGGAATTTCGTATTGAATTGATCCCTAGAGCTGCTCCGATAGCTCGTTCTCAGTACAATCTCGCACCTTCTGAAATGCAAGAAATGATGAAACAACTTCAGAAGTTTTTGGATTAGGGCTTCATTCGACCAAGTTCTTCACCATGGGGAGCTCCAGTATTATTTTTAAAGAAGAAGGATGACACAATGAGAATGTGCATCGATTATCGCGAGCTGAACAAAGTAACTATAAAGAACAAGTATCTGCTGTCGAGAATTGATGATTTGTTTGATCAACTGCATGGGGGTAGTTACTTTTCAAAGATCGATCTGCGATCAGGATACCATCAATTGAAGGTTCGAGAGGAGGATGTACCGAAAACAGCCTTTAGAACCCGCTACAGACATTATGAATTTCTGGTCATGCCATTCGGGACGACCAATGCCCCGGCTGCTCTTATGGACCTTATGAATAGGGTTTGCAGACCGATGTTGGACAAATCGGTAATTATATTTATCGATGATATTCTAGTATACTTTAAGTCTGAAGTTGAGCGTGCTATACATCTGAAGGAGTTATTGGAGCTATTGAGAAATGAGATGTTATATGACAAGTTCTCAAAGTGTGAGTTTTGGTTGCAACAAATTCAAATTCCGTGGTGCATGATTTTTGGAGCTGGGATTTCGATGGATCCAGCTAAAGTGGAAGCGATAAGGAATTGGGATGTAACAACCTAACTTTTGGTCTAGCTTTAATTCTAGTATTTGATTTAATAATGTAATTTATTTGCATTATTAGTCTTGTAATATAATTAAGTTTAAGAATATTTAAATTAAATTATATTTATGTTACGAATTATTAAAGATGATTAAATTAAAAGAGATATAAGATACAAAAGTTTAGTGGGTTAAATTCAAAAGAAATATATAAACCAATTAAATGAATTAAATGTCATTAAACACTAAATCACTCTCTCTCTACTATCTCACTAAAACTTACGGTCATCATCAAGATTCACCAAAATTGGGCATAAATTTCAATTAAGTGAAGAATTAATCCAAAGGAGGAGTTACAAGAATCAACAATCAGCATCAAACAACAAGATTTAGAGGTTAGTATTGATTAAATTTTTTAGATTTTTAAGATTTGGTTCGGTTTTGTGAGAAACCGAAACCAAGAGTTTAATTGATGAAAAATATAGGTTGCATGTATAAAATTTTACTAGATAATGATGAATTTAAGTTAATAGGAGTCATTCAAACAAAAATTTTGGGATGGATCCTTCAAATTAATTAGAAATCGGAATTTTGATGAAAATAGTGTTCTTGACAAAAAAATGTAACCGTGTGCGTTTGTATGTACAGAAACCCAGATGTGGGTTACCGAAACATATGTAAATACTGAAACTAAGGGTACCGAGACTTTACATGTTACAGAAACCTATACCGAAACCTCTAAGGTTTCGGTAATGTACCGAAACTCACAACAAGTTCCCGAAACATTTAAGGTACCGAAACCCTTTTATATATATACCGAGACCATTTTGTATACCGAGACCCAAGATTGCCGAAACCCAATTAGCTATACCGAAACCTTTCATGGTTTCGGTAATGTCGAAACGTACCTAAACTAATTGTAGATACCGACCGAAACCATGAATTCTAAAGCTACCGAAACCCACACACACTAAGTGAGACTTAATTTAAACCATGAAAATACTAAGAACTACCGACATGAGTTTCGGTAATATGAGTCCCAAATTACCGAAACCTTATATATATTCGTTTCTATATGAGTGAATACATTTAGGATAAGTTTTATGCATGCATATGAGTGAATGCATGGAGCGTGTATGTGTGTGTATATATATATGTACATGTGCAGGTGTGTGTGAATGTGAAACCTAAACAAAGAATTCCACTATGTACATATATATATACATGCGTCTTGTGTGTGTGGTAATATATATATATATATATATATATATATATATATATATATATATATATATATATATATATATATATATATATATATATATATATATATATATATATATATATATAACCCATAAACAACAATATATGTATATATATATAGGTACCAAACTTGAATATATATATATATATATGTATGTATAAATAGTGATCATTTTTATATAATCTGATGTCAAAACAAAATTAGGATTTATAAAGATTAAAATCAATAAATCTTTAGTTAAAATTTTAAAAGGAGATATTATGATATAAATATGACAAAAGTCACACATGTCCATGAAAATGGACATAAAAGTTTATGAGTTATCAAGAATCAGATGAAATTAGAGATTTTAAAGACTAAAAAGATGATGATAATGATACGATATTAACATGATTTGACATGATACTTCTGGACAGGTTCAGTGAAATTCTGAACATACTTACAAAGATTTAAAGACTTAAAAGCGGGTCAAAGACTTGATTTGACAGAGAACAGATTGACAAAGATAAAATCCTGAGATAACTCAGGTGGCAGATTTTTATATCTGTTTGACAAAGACCAGATCAGTGAGTTATAGATATTCAGATTTAACATGTTGACTTTCCGGTTGAGATATATTGTTGATGTTAGATTTATTGACATTCATTGTTATCAGCTGGATTGAGACTGTGCACACCATGGTTCGGTGTTGCCCAGTGGATCATGATAGCTATTTGATTATCATTTCATATTGCATTTAAGACTTCTTCAGATATTGCTTTATGATTCATTGCTATCATGACTTCTATGACTTAAGCTTTCACTATTGATCAGACACTTGATAGATTTATTCAGCTTGATTAGCCTTGATGGTCTATTGTTCTAGACCTGGCTATTTCACCAGTTCTTATGGACTTGGTAATGACCTCCGATGTTCCGCCATATTGACTTACTGGTAGCTAGCCCAGTATGTGGCTGATCCCCACGATTTAAGCGTGAGTGTGGCTTGAACATCATCCGACTCTATGACTTCTATGTCTCAATCATGAGGGCTGTAGCGGCAGCCAAGACATATCACGCTAGACTGATGATCCGCTTGACATTGCATGTTTAATTTGAAAATCTATATACTCACTAAGCTTTGCTTACAGTTGCTACATAACATTTTTACTGGTAAAGATAAAGGAAAGTCACCTGCTGGACCTAGCTCTTAGGTCTATTAAAGATCAAGACTGAAGTTTCTATAGACCACTACACAACAAAATCTTTCGGTACTGTTTGGGAGACAGCAAATGTTGTGGTTTTGGGTAGATTTGATATTATTCTATGATGTAATGATTAGATTAGATGGTACCCTTTTATAACTTTATTTCGAAATATGTAATCTGTATAACTTAACTCCTAATCTGTATGTACATGTAATTTTTAATTCCACAATTAATTACCCTATCTTAGTATGGTTGATATCGTATTGCAATATGTGGGACCTAGACTCTGAGGACTGTCCCGTAAGGGGTGGTCTTCACATGGGAGTTGCCTCTCTCTGCTACAGAATTAAGGAATTCCCTAGGATTGTGGTTCATCTGACTTCACTGACTAAAAAGAATGCGTCATTTGTATGGGAAGCTGAGCAACAAGAAGCAGCCGAAATTCTGAAGAAAAGTTTAAGCAAAGCCCCAATACTTGCCCTACCATAGGGTAATGAAGATTTTGTAGTCTATACAGATGCATCAAGGCTGGGGTTAGGTGTTGTACTGATGCAACGTGGGAAGGTTATTAGTTATGCTTCAAGACAGCTAAAGCAACATGAGAAAGACTACTCAACTCACGACTTGGAGTTGACTGCTGTCGGTTTGCTTTGAAATAGTGGCGACATTATTTATACGGAACTAATTGTCAACTGTATACGGACCACAATAGCTTAAAGTATATCTTCATTAAGAAGGAACTTAACATGAGACAACGTAGGTCAATGGAATTGATTTAAGGACTACGAATGTGAAATACTATATCATCTTGTAAGGCCAATGTAGTGACTGATGCCCTAAGCTGCAAATCATATTCTAATGATTGTTGTTATGTGATGACCTCTATAATGTTAACCTCCACAATCATTGATGATGTTAGAGATGTGCCGCTAGCACACCTTCATTTTAATTATGAAATGGATATAAATATACTAGAACAAGCGACAGTTAGGCAAGTATCACCTATCGTTTGCTAATATAGTATAAGTAAGTTCGGGTATCGAACTCAGAGACAATCTGGTGGAATGATGATAATAAGTCGTCGATTAATAATTAACTATGAATTTAGATTGATTTGAACTACGAATAAACTAAATAACGACAAATAGTTTATCAACCACACACACACACAATCCGAAGGAATGACTAAAAACTAAGATTTCTGATAAAAGGAAACATGTAATCAAATGAGATCACTCCCCCTAAACACCAGATAAACAATTTAAAGCGCAAATTGGATAATAAATCAGTTATGATTCCAAAGCAACAAACACACAAATCTCTAAGATATGTTTGATACTAATTTATCATAACAACCAATATCATATCCACTCAAATCTCTTATACATGAATACAATATCGATTTAACATATGAACAATGATCATCTAGCTATATGGATCTCTCGCTATAGCACAATAATCCCATAACTCACGACGTGAACACGAAAACCTCTTTTAAATGTTCAAAACTTGAGTTATGCAAAATCCGAATGTTCACAACAAGTTTACGACTTTGGAAAGATGATTCGGCTAATACCAAATACATAAAATTCATGTTATATTCTCATAAGAACATAAATCCCCTGTTATTATTATGAAAACACCGATTAAACATACTCTTTTACCATCTCTAGTAGAAAGATTCAACTTCACCAACATGTTTGGTTTATCAAAAACAAATACCAACTATTTCAAACTCTCATTATGGAAATAATGAAGCATTCATAGAAAGTTTAACAAGTCTAAACATAACAACAAGATTTTCATTCAAAATACGCATACTACGATATATTATCCGATTACATACGAAATATAAATCATCCAATGTTTAGGGTTTGCTACTCAAATGATCACATAGCAAAACTACTCCATATTAATGGAGTAAAACATCATCATACAATAAGCAAGCATTCCAAACATTAAGATAAACTTAAGAATACGAAAAACTCCCCTAATAACGTATGGTGATGAAGATGCAATCCTTTGAAACAAAACTCCAAGTTAGAAGCTTTCCTTGCCTTCCTTCTTCTTCAAGAAATCAGAGAAAAGTGTGTGTGAATTTTTGATAAAAATTCGTCTCCTTAATAAATGAGCAGAAATTTCCTTTTATAGGATGGGGAGAACTCGCCGAGTAGAAGGACTGAACTCGCCGAGTTCTTGAGTTATCAGCTTCTGATTTAATCTCCAGGAGGGTGAACTCGCCGAGTAGATGGAGGGAACACGCCGAGTTCATGAGTTGTCGACTCCTTATTTGATCTGACATTTATCAGGAATATTCAGAATTTAACTGCTTTCAGGTGTACTCGCCGAGTACATGTATGAACTCGCCGAGTTCATGTTGGGAATTCGGTTCTGGAAATGGGTGAACTCGCCGAGTAGGTGGTTGAACTCGTCGACATCTGAGCAGATCAGACTTTCTGTTTTGATGCGAACTCGCCGAGTAGGTCGTTGAACTCGCCGAGTTCGGCTTGTTTCCAGCTCCTTTCACCCCAATTTATTCAACCAACACCTGAAATGACAACATAAACCTATAAGATCGAGTTTGAGACGAAAAACAACCAAAAAGCTATGTAAAACACGAGATATCGTCCCATAAAACATGTACAAATTAAACGATATCAAACATTCCCACACTTAACCCTTGATGTGCCGCTAGCACACCTTAATTTTAATTCTGAAATGGATATAAATATATACTAGAACTAGCGACAATTAGGAAAGTATCACCTATCGTTTGCTAATATAGTATAAGTAAGTCCGGGTATCGAACTCAGGGACAATCTGGCGGAATGATGATAATAAGTCGTCGGTTAATAATTAGCTATGAATTTAGATTGATTTGAACTACGAATAAACTAAATAACGACAAATGGTTTATCAACCACACACACACAATCCGAAGGAATGACTAAAAACTAAGATTTCTGATAAAAGGAAACATGTAATCAAATGGGATCACTCCCCCTAAACATCGGATGAACAATTTAAAGCGCAAATTGGATAATAAATCAGTTATGATTCCAAAGCAACAAACACACAAATCTCTAAGATATGTTTGATACTAATTTATCATAACAACCAATATCATATCCACTCAAATCTCTTATACATGAATACAATATCGATTTAACATATGAACAATGATCATCTACCTATATGGATCTCTCGCTATAGCACAATAATCCCATAACTCACGACGTGAACACGAAAACCTCTTTTAAATGTTCAAAACTTGAGTTATGCAAAATCCGAATGTTCACAACAAGTTTACGACTTTTGAAAGATGATTCGGTTAATACCAAATACATAAAATTCATGTTATATTCTCATAAGAACATAAATCCCCTCTTATTATTATGAAAACACCGATTAAACATACTCTTTCACCATCTCTAGTAGAAAGATTCAACTTCACCAACATGTTTGGTTTATCAAAAACAAATACCAACTATTTCAAACTCTCGTTATGGAAATAATGAAGCATTCATAGCAAGTTTAACAAGTCTAAACATAACAACAAGATTTTCATTCAAAATACGCAAACTACGATATATTATCCGATTACATATGAAATATAAAATCATCCAATGTTTAGGGTTTGTTACCCAAATGATTACATAGCAAAACTACTCCATATTAATGGAGTAAAACATCATCATACAATAAGCAAGCATTCCAAACATTAAGATAAACTTAAGTATACGAAAAACTCCCCTAATAACGTATGGTGATGAAGATGCAATCATTTGAAACAAAACTCCAAGTTAGAAGCTTTCCTTGCCTTCCTTCTTCAAGAAATCAGAGAAAAGTGTGTGTGAATTTTTGATAAAAATTCGTCTCCTTAATAAATGAGCAGAAATTTCCTTTTATAGGCTGGGGAGAACTCGCCGAGTAGAAGGACTGAACTCACCGAGTTCTTGAGTTGTCAGCTTCTGATTTGATCTCCAGGAGGGTGAACTCGCCGAGTAGATGGAGGGAACTCGTCGAGTTCATGAGTTGTCGACTCCTTATTTGATCTGGCATTTATCAGGAATATTCAGAAATTAACTGCTTTCAGGTGTACTCGCCGAGTTCATGTTGGGAATTTGGTTCTGGAAATGGGTGAACTCGCCGAGTAGGTGGTTGAACTCGCCGAGTTCTGAGCAGATCAGACTTTTTGTTTTGATGCGAACTCGCCGAGTAGGTCGTTGAACTCGCCGAGTTCTGCTTGTTTCAGCTCCTTTCACCCCAATTTATTCAACCAACACCTGAAATGACAACATAAACCTATAAAACCGAGTTTGAGACGAAAAACAACCAAAAAGCTATGTAAACACGAGATATCGTCCCATAAAACATATACAAATTGGACGATATCAAACATTCCCACACTTAACCCTTGCTTGTCCTCAAGCAACTCTTACACAAGCATATAAATAGACCTTAAAAATGAGAAACGCATAAAAACTTGACAACTTTCGACAAAGAAATAAAATCCTAAGGCATTTTCGACTTAACCGAACACATAGCTAGGAAAACAAAAAGTCAAGAACCATCTAAAACATAAAGTAGGGATAGAAGCTAAACACTCTAAAATTTTTTGAGAACAAAATAAGCATGACAGATTCTCACTAAATGAACACTCAACCCTCGATGTTTAGGTTAACAAAGTCTCTCATTTGTAACACAGTGACATATGCATGAACATAAGCTTGCTAGAACCTCAAATCTACAACACTCGATTAAGAATAAGCGAAAATCAAGAGGGCTTAAAAGTGGAAGGAAAAGAGGGACAAGGACTGAAAGAAAAGAAAGAGAGCGGCTAATAACACGAGGACCGACTCTAACGGGAAAACTTTTCTTTTTCAACGAGCGTCGAACAAAACACTAGATACTTCTAGCTTGAAAATAACTTAGCAAATGCCTCTATGAGACTTTCTTATTTGCTATACTTTCTTTGGATTTTTTTATTTTTTTTTCGACGTGGACTTTGTCCACAATAACCTAACAATGGCCACCTCAACAATAAAAGCATACGCTCTTTTTTGAATTAACGGCAATTGGGCTAAGAAAGGAAAGAAGGGGTAAAGGAAACGGAAAGAAATGAAAGCCAAAAGAAAGGCTTCCTAAATGCCTCTATTACGTAACCGCCTACAACTTGATCATTGTGTTCTCGAGATGTATCGCAAGAGCAAGTTCTAACATGCATATAACAACCGACAATATCACACATAAAACCAAACAAATTGTGAGCACCTAAATAACATATGCTTAAAGCTCGATAAGGCACAAACGCTCACGAATGAAAGTTATGAGTTGGGTTAAAATGTGCAAGTCATGCTAATTTTGAAAACAAACCTTTTAAAAATGAATTTCTTTTATCCCTAAACATGCTTGAATGAAACTCAAAAAAATTTTGCATCCTAAAAACATGAACAAATAAGTAAGAAATGCCACAAGATTTACACCCTAACAAAAGATGCGATGTGTGATAAACTGTATATATGCTTGACATAAAAAATCACTAGAGAACCATCAATGGTTCTTGTATTCCCGCACTTGACAAGTATACATTGCCCTCAATGTAACAAACAACTAAAGAGAAAGTAAAGCAATGATAAATGAAGCAAGTGGGTCGAGAAATCTCCCTGAAATGCAAGAAGGGAGGACTCGAGAAGTGATGAACCGGAAGGCGCACCAACTTGGACAAAAATCTGTGCAAGAAAGAAATATAAAGCAATACATGCATAAACAGGAATACTAAACAACCATAAGATAGGAAATTAAAAACATAAGCATTGTTAACAATATAAATATAAAAGTACTTGCAAGAAAAATAAATAACAGAATGCAGAAAAAGAGAAATTGTTCGGAGGCATCACACCCATGCAGTACAAATAACCAAATAAATAAAAAGGGGTATCAAATACATGGCCTTCAACAAAAACCACACGAAAGCAGGACTCAGTCATCTTCGGGTGGTGGCGGGGGATACTGGCGAGCGTCCCAGGGCATGTAAGGATAATACTGATAAGGGGATGGGGCCGAAGGCTGCTGCAGCTGATACTCGGGAGGCTGAACACTAAAGAGACTATCCACGCACGTCTGAATGTGTTACAAGTAACGTCCAGTCTCTTGGACTTGCTGATTATACACCGACCCGAAATGGTCGGTGTTGCTGAGATTCTGCCGGAGCAGATGATTCTGCTCCTGCAGTAGGCCGTAGTTCTCCTGAAGCATATCCCGATCTAAGGTCATGTGGGCGAAACAATCATCCAACCTATCAAACCTAGCATCCCAAGGGTAGGGGCCCGGGCAGAAGTCAAAGTGAGACGACTAGGATGGTTGCGGCTGTTGTGGCTCTTGCTGCTGTTGCTGTCGCTGCTGGGGGGGGGGGGGCATAGTTCGGGGGAAGAATCGGGCACATCAGTATCAGCTCCTCGCGTGCCATCAGCATCTGCGAGACTTTGGCTCGCCGGAAGTATAACTCGTCTGTGTCTCCCGTCGGGTCGCTCTCTCTAAGCCCTCGGAGCACCGAGGGGGTTAACAAATTGAACGATCGAGCCAGGCGGGTAATAAACCGCCCGCCGCAGACAGCACTGGCTCCAGTGCGACCTGTAGCGACGTGCAAATAGTCACACGCCAACTGGTAAGAGATGGACCCAAATTCTTCCGGATGAAGAATGGAGTAAAGGAGCCAAAGGTCAGGCTTGGTAATTTTTTCCTGGCCCTCCTTCCGGACGAAGCCATCTACAGTGATGAACCGATGAATAAGCCGATGGAACGGGTTGCGAAGCTTGGACTTGTAGGCCCTGGATACATTGTAGTTTACCAAGGCGATCTCGCCCCAGAAACCTGCATAGTCAAAATTGGCTGGAGCCTTCCTAATCCCCACGGACAAATAATCGTCAAAATCCCGGTTCCGGACATCTGAATCCGAATAAAGATCCAGACGCCAAAAAAGCTCCAAAATAGACATAGATCGACTCGCTCCTCCGAGCCTAAAGCGGACGTTGTCCCGGTCCTTCATATTAGTCACGGCCTCGCTAAAGGGATATGTCGAGAAGAACTCAAGGCACAACTTGGCATAGACGGGCTCGCTGACAGTTACCAGGTTATACCAAGCCCGGGACATAAAACCTCCATGCACCACAGAGAACGCGGCCTCCAGCTGCTCGGGGAGATTTGGATGAGGCGGGTCGCATTGAACGCGACCCAGAAAGTCCCAATTTAGGTACATCCCTGAGTCGAGTTCTCGACTCGCCAAACTAAGAAGCAGCTCCCGAAACTCCCGCCTCTGTCCATTCGGGACCCCGGAGAAAGTCAAAAATGGATGACTGACATTATAAATCATCCGCACTTGGACTTCATCATTGCTAGAATCTGACTCCGGGGAAGGGTCCCTTTGGCGGGAGGTGCCAGCTCGGCCACGTTTAGGTGCGCCAGACATATTCTGAATTATAATTGAGGAGCGAGGGTGAGAATTCGAGCAACACTTTAGCATTAAAATTATGAAGGGCTAAAGATAACCACACAACATTGAGCACAACCATTCCCACACTTATTGTTGGGACTAAATCCCGACGTCTCACAAAATAAAGGGAATAAACTACAACTACAATACTCTATCATGCATATCATGCGTGAAATGCAAGAAGACATGTGTCTTTCCAATTGGCAATCCCAAAATGATCTCTCATGCAAAAATAAACTAAAAAATAAGAAGAAACTAACCACAAAAAGAAGAAAAACAAGGCGCAGAAAGCTAAACAAAAATTAAACTAAGTACGGAAATAACACACTATGCATGCACTAGACGACAAAAACTACAACCTATAATCAGCTACACGATAAAACATCTACATGCAATAACATGTACAAAGTAGAGCTCAATAATTTGAACTCAAAGACACATAATTGTTGAAAACAAAAGCTATCCACAAAAACGCAAAATAAAAAAAGATCCATGATAATCTTGCAATTTTAACTAAAAAAAAACAAATTATCAACTAAGAATTAACGAACAAAAATACAATTCTAGTCTAAAAATAGAAACTTTAAACTTGCTAAACACATAGATTACATTTAACTCCTAAAAAAAATAACCATTAAACAAAAATAATCCACATACTTAAACAAAAATAACCATTAAAACTAAAAGAACTAACACATACGGAAATGCAAGATCTACCATGAAAATCCTAAAAATTTAAACATACTACTTAAAATAAGAAGATAAGAATGCAAGAACATCACAACACTTGTATTTGACAAAAGGGAAACAAAACTATGAAGATTTGGGGAGAAACTAGCCAAAAACGGAGAAATAAGGGGTGGTTTGGTGGCTGTCGGCTGAGAGAAAAGAGAGGAGGAGATGAGAGGGTTTCAAAATAATGAAGAGAAAGAAACTGAAAAATAGGGTTAAAACGGCCGAGAACTCGGCGAGTAAGGCAGGGAACTCGGCGAGTTCACGCGCGGGTGTCAGGGGCAGACCTCGAGATGCTCTTTTTGACCGAAAATTAATTATTATTTATTTATTTTTTTATATTTTATTATTATTTTTTTATGAGCATCAAAAAGGTATCAGTTCAGGTCCACATACTCGGCGAGTATGGGCCTAAACTCGGTGAGTACACCCCTATGACAGAATGTTAACTTTAAATTGAACTCGGGGAGTAGCCTAGTGAACTCGGCGAGTTCACCAAATTACAGAATGGTTATCAGGCATTGAACTCGGCGAGTTTGTCATGAACTCAGCGAGTTCTTGCCAGAACTGCACTATTTAACCCAGAAAATTAACAAATTGAACTAAAACATCAAACAAGAACTTTTTCAACAACTGAAACACGTAAAAGCATAAACGAACAAACAAGGAACATAATCGAATGACCTGCTTATTTACTTTCGAGTCTTAAGCTTGACTCGGCCTCCACTTTTTAATTTTCTACACGCAACAATGTGAGGGCTTCGACATCCTCACCGATAACGTCCATGTTCTCGAAGTAGTTCTTCAACCGTTGGCCATTCACTTTGAATGTTTCATTGCTTTTAGGATCAAGCAATTCAAATGTGCCATACGGAAATACTTTATTTACGGTGTAAGGACCGGACCAACGAGATCTCAACTTTCCGGGAAAAAGTTTCAATCTTGAGTTAAAAAGAAAAACTCGGTCACCTACACGGATGTCGGAACGATTTTTCAAACGAGCATCATGCCATTTCTTGGTCTTCTCTTTATAAATACAAGAATTATCATACGCTTGGAGCCGCAACTCCTCTAATTCTTGCAATTGAGCATTTCTACGATCACCGACAAGAGAAAGATAAGATTACACGTATTGAGGGCCCAAAAGGCCTTATGCTCGACTTCAACCGGCAAGTGGCAAGCCTTGCCGTACACCAAACGAAATGGAGTGGTACCAATAGGCGTTTTAAATGCGGTTCGAAACGCCCATAATGCATCATCTAATTTGTCCGACCACTCCTTTCGGTTTTTTCCAACGGTTTTTTCCAAAATACGCTTCAAACCGCGATTAGTGATCTCGACTTGGCCACTAGATTAAGGGTGGTAAGCGGTGCCAACTCGATGAGTTACCCCATATCTAGCCAAGGCTTTTTCCATTTGGGCATTACAAAAATGTGTGCCACGATCACTAATCAAAGCCTTCGGAATTCCGAAGCGCGAGAACAACTTCTTCAGAAATTTAAGTACAACTCGCACGTCATTCGTGGGTAAGGCTTGAGCCTCGGCCCGCTTGGACACATAATCAACCGCTACGAGAATGTACTTATTGCCACGGGAAGGTGGGAATGTACATAATGAAGAAATTCATCGGGAAAGTTATCGTTGATGTCACGCTCATTCAGTTGCTCAAGATGAGGGTTGTCAAGGCGCGACAAGTGATCCGCGGTGAGATTTTCGGCTCCTCGCTTATCTCGAATTTCGATATCAAACTCTTGCAAAAGCAAAATCCACCGAATGAGACGAGGTTTTGCATCTTTCATTGAGAAAAGGAAGCGAAGGGCGGAGTGGTCGGTGTAAACAACCGTTTTGGAGAGCACGAGATATGACCTAAATTTATCGAAAGCAAAGACAACAGCGAGAAGTTCTTTCTTGGTGGTAGTGTAATTTTCTTGTGCGTCCGTTAATTTCTTGCTTGCATAATAAATAGGTTGGAAATGATTATTGATTCTTTGGCCCAAAACGGCCCCAACCACGAAATCACTCGCGTCACACATGAGCTCGAACGAAATCGACCAATCTGGAGCAATCATTATGGGTGCATTCTTGAGCTTCTCTTTGAGGATATTGAAAGAATTCAAACAATCATCGGAGAAAACAAACGGGGTATCTTTCTCCAATAGTTGGGTCATGGGTCTCGTGATTTTGGAAAAATCCTTAATGAAGCGGCGATAAAAACCCGCATGACCCAAGAAGCTTCTTATGCCTTTGACATTGGATGGGGGAGGTAGCTTAGAGATAGTGTCTCTTTGCTTTATCCACCAAAATCCCGGCTTCCGAGATATTGTGTCCCAACACGATTCCCTCTCTCACCATGAAGTGACATTTTTCCCAATTGAGGACCAAGTTGGACTTCTCACATCGGGTGAGCATTCTCTCAAGATTTTCAAGACATGAATCGAAGAAGTTTCCGTAGACGGAGAAATCATCCATAAACACTTCCATACTCCCTTCAATCATGTCGGGGAAAATAGCCATCATACACCGTTGAAAGGTCGCGGGTGCATTGCATAGGCCGAAAGGCATTCTTCTATATGCGAACGTGCCGAATGGGAACGTGAAAGTTATCTTTTCTTGGTCCTCCGGATGGATAGGTATTTCAAAATAAATGGAGAAACCGTCAAGGAAACAGAAGAATTTGTTGCCCGCCAAGCGCTCTAACATTTGATCTATGAAGGGAAGGGGAAAATGATCCTTGCGTGTAGCATCGATTAGTTTTCGATAATCAATGCAAACACACCATCCCGTGACCGTTCGTGTCGGGATGATCTCATTTTTCTCATTGTGCACAATGGTCATCCCTCCCTTTTTTGGCACCACTTGAACTGGGCTAACCCATGGACTATCGGAGATGGGGTAAATCAAGACGACATCAAGTAGCTTAATTACCTCCTTTTTCACCACTTCCTTCATGTTTGGGTTTAACCGTCTTTGTCGTTGGACAATCGGTTTAAAGTCATCTTCCATAAGAATTTTATGCGTGCAATAGGAAGGACTTATACCCATAATGTCGGAATTTTCCAAGCGAGTGCTCCTTTGTGAGCACGAAGAAGAGTGAGGAGTCTTTCTTTTTGGTCACCCGTTAGACTTGACGAAATGATAACGGGTAATTGGGACTCCTCATGCAAAAATGCATACTCAAGATGTTTGGGGAGCTCTTTAAGGTCAAGAGATGGAGGTTCCTCGATTGAGGATTTCACACGGAAATGATTTTCATCAAAATGGATTGGCTCGACTTCACAAGAGCTAGGGGATGGATTTATAGCTAGTGGTGGTGCTAACTCGTCCACATTCTCATCAAAATCGAGAATCTCTTCCCCTTTATCAATCGAGAATACGCTCTTTGACCCCTTTGAAATGAATGAATGCACATCGAAATCAAACTCACTATCAAATTCATGTACATGGTAACACATATCATCCGACGTAAACGGATATTGCATAGCTTTATCAATTGAAAAAGTTACCGACTCTTCACCAACTTTCAAAGTGAGTTTCTTATCACAGACATCAATCATAGCACGTGAAGTGGCCAGAAATGGCCTCCCTAATATAAGGGGTACACGGCTATCCTCATCCATATCAAGTATCATAAAATCCACGGGGAACACAAATTTATCTACTTTGACAAGAACATTTTCCACAATTCCCCTCGGATACTTGAGTGACCGATCGGACAATTGGATGCTTATGTGTGTCGGTTGCGGATCTCCCAAATTAAGTTTTGCATACAAAGAGGTGGGCATTAAATTGATGCTTACCCCAAGATCCGCAAGTGCATTAGTGATGACTAAGCTACCAATGTGACAAGGGATAGTAAAACTCCCTGGATCGGCAATCTTCTCGGGTAGCTTGTTTTGCAGTAGAGCGGAGCATCCTTCATTCATCAACACCGATGAAACATCCTCAAACTTCCGTTTGTTGGTGATGATCTCCTGGAGTGATTTAGCATATGTGGTCATCTGCGAGATAACATCAATAAACGGTAAGTTAATATGCAACTGTGTAAAGAGCTCTAAAAATTTATCAAAATGAGCCTCCTCTTTTTCCTTTTTCAGCCTGCTTGGATAAGGGACTCGTGGTTTCATGACCGGTACTTGTGTGGTGGAAGGAGGTGGGACTTGCACGGTACTTTTTGGCTTGAAGTTTGTGCCTCGTCTTTTGTAGCCTCCTTTTCCGTTTCAACCTGCACATCATCAACAACAACATCATCTAAAACCGAATTAGAAACGGGTTCGAGAATTTTACCACTCCTCAAATTTATGGCTTTAACATGCTATTTAGGATTGACTTCCGTGTTGGAAGGCAATGTACCCCTTCCCATTTCCTTATCAAGAAGTAATTGACTGAGTTGCCCCATTTGCTTTTCGAGATTTTGAATGGACGCTTGTTGTCCCCTCACAATATCTTCAAGGGTGGGCTTGGTTTCGGTTGATGGAGTGGTGGTATTTGTAGCTTGGTGTGGTTGTTGCGATGTATTGGTTGGTTGATGTGGTTGTCAAGATTGGTATTGGGCGGTGTTTGGATGACGAGGTTGGTATGAATTGTTTCTTTGGTTCGGATTGGAAGAACTAGCACCCTCAAATCCTGGTGGTACCGCCGGAGCTTGGTCATTTGGTTGACGCCATCGGAAATTTGGATTATTCCGATTGTCAACGTTGGGATTGTAATATTGTTGAGGTGGTGGTTGAAAGGCTAGCTTCCCCCTTTGGTTATCATATCTATCACCATAAGAATACAAAACATCTTCTTCCAATGTTTCCTCCGCGTCGTCATTCCCACAATCTCTTGCTGTGTGTGGTCCTCCGCAAAGTTGACACTCTTCTTGAATAGACTTGATGATGGATTGTCTACTAAGAAGTGTCATCCTTTTGGTGCACTCATTTGCGGTATGAGGACCGTCACACAATTGACACACATGATTTGCTAATCTCGGGTTTTAAAGTTGGACCATTTGTTTACACATTTTAGCAACCTCCTCTTTAAGCAAACTCACATCATCTCCTTGCTTCAAAGCACCGCGTACGACTCTATGCCTCGAAGAGTGCCACTCATGAGTGTTAGCGGCCGCGGTTTCTATTGCTTTGTAAGCATCGGTTGGCTTCTTGTCCATCACACATCCTCCGGCATTTAAATCTAATATTTGCCTTGTTGAAATCAAAAGCCCGGTGTAAAATGTGTAAACTTGGTTGTAGGTGTCCAACCCGTGATGTGGACACTTTCTCAAAAGCCCCTTGTACCTTTCCCACGCTTCATATAATGACTCCTCGCTTTCCTGCAAAAAATTACTAATGTCATTTTTTAAACGAGCAGTTTTAGAGGGAGGGAAATACCGCATTAGGAACCGGTCTACAAGTTCCTCCCAAGTTGTGATCGATTGTGGCGCTAGTGACTCAAACAACGTTTGTGCGGCTCCCCTCAACGTATACGGGAACAAACGAAGGTACAAGGATTCTTCGGGCATCTCCCGAATCTTTATCATATCGCAAACGTCCAAGAACCGAGTTAGATGTGCGTTTGGATCATCGGAGACAAGTCCATCAAAAGGTCACATTTGATTTAACTATTGGAGATAATTTGTTTTAATCTCGTAATGTGCCACTTGAACAGGGCGGCGTATGATTGCCGACCCCGACCCGATGTTGGTCGCCTTGGAACGTTCCCTCATAGTTCGATTATCTTCTTCCGCCATGTTGGCTTCGACTTTTGGTTCGGTTCTTTGTCCCGAAGCCTCAAGGTTCTCTATTATAATTGGGGATGCGGATGGTGGTGTCGATGGTGATTCTTCCTCAACCGAGGGTTCTCCTTCCTTTTGCTTATTCTTTCTTCGAATTGATCTCTCCGGATCTGTCAATGTTCAGTTAGATCCGAGAGGATATTTCAGCGCATAAACACCAACAAGAGAAAGGGAAACCAACGGGTAATCTAGAAAAAGAATTGATTATGCAATGAAATAAAGACAATGAAATTAACTCTCGGGGATAAATCCCCGAAACGATCGCTAATATAGAAACGTTCAACCGTTCTCAAAATCACCGTTATTGTCCCCGGCAATGGCACCCAAAACTTGATGTGCCGCTAGCACACCTTAATTTTAATTATGAAATGGATATAAATATACTAGAACTAGCGACAATTAGGCAAATATCACCTATCGTTTGCTAATATAGTATAAGTAAGTCCGGGTATCGAACTCAGGGACAATCTGGCGGAATGATGATAATAAGTCGTCGGTTAATAATTAGCTATGAATTTGAATTGATTTTTGAACTACGAATAAACTAAATAACGAAAAATGGTTTATCAACCACACACACACAATCCGAAGGAATGACTAAAAACTAAGATTTCTGATAAAAGGAAACATGTAATCAAATGGGATCACTCCCCCTAAACATCGGATGAACAATTTAAAGCGTAAATTGGATAATAAATCAGTTATGATTCCAAAGCAACAAACACACAAATCTCTAAGATATGTTTGATACTAATTTATCATAACAACCAATATCTTATCCACTCAAATCTCTTATACATGAATACAATATCGATTTAATATATGAACAATGATCATCTAGATATATGGATCTCTCGCTATAGCACAACAATCCCATAACTCACGACGTGAACACGAAGACCTCTTTTAAATGTTCAAAACTTGAGTTATGCAAAATCGGAATGTTCACAACTAGTATACGACTTTTGAAAGATGATTCGGTTAATACCAAATACATGAAATTCATGCTATATTCTCATAAGAACATAAATCCCCTCTTATTATTATGAAAACACCGATTAAACATACTCTTTCACCATCTCTAGTAGAAAGATTCAACTTCACCAACATGTTTGGTTTATCAAAAACAAATACCAACTATTTCAAACTCTCGTTATGGAAATAATGAAGCATTCATAGCAAGTTTAACAAGTCTAAACATAACAACAAGATTTTCATTCAAAATACGCAAACTACGATATATTATCCGATTACATACGAAATATAAAATCATCCAATGTTTAGGGTTTGCAACCCAAATG
Source organism: Centrapalus pauciflorus (assembly GCA_020465985.1). Taxonomy (NCBI): domain Eukaryota; kingdom Viridiplantae; phylum Streptophyta; class Magnoliopsida; order Asterales; family Asteraceae; genus Centrapalus; species Centrapalus pauciflorus. The sequence goes on along the minus strand of JAANYP010002998.1, from coordinate 471,420 downwards.
ATTACATAGCAAAACTACTCCATATTAATGGAGTAAACATCATCATACAATAAGCAAGCATTCCAAACATTAAGATAAACTTAAGTATACGAAAAACTCCCCTAATAACGTATGGTGATGAAGATGCAATCCTTTGAAACAAAACTCCAAGTTAGAAGCTTTCCTTACCTTCCTTCTTCTTCAAGAAATCAGAGAAAAGTGTGTGTGAATTTTTGATAAAAATCCGTCTCCTTAATAAATGAGCAGAAATTTCCTTTTATAGGCTGGGGAGAACTCGCCGAGTAGAAGGACTGAACTCGTCGAGTTCTTGATTTGTCAACTTCTGATTTGATCTCCAGGAGGGTGAACTCGCCGAGTTGATGGAGGGAACTCGCCAAGTTCATGAGTTGTCGACTCCTTATTTGATCTGGCATTTATTAGGAATATTGAGAAATTAACTGCTTTCAGGTGTACTCGCCGAGTACATGTATGAACTCGCCGAGTTCATGTTGGGAATTCGGTTCAGGAAATGGGTGAACTCGCCGAGTAGGTGGTTGAACTAGCCGAGTTCTGAGCAGATCAGACTTTCTGTTTTGATGCGAACTCGCCGAGTAAGTCGTTGAACTCGTCGAGTTCTGCTTGTTTCAGCTCCCTTCACCCCAATTTATTCAACCAACACCTGAAATGACAACATAAACCTATAAGATCGAGTTTAAGACGAAAAACAACCAAAAAGCTATGTAAACACGAGATATCGTCCCATAAAACATGTACAAATTGAATGATATCATTCATTCCCACACTTAACCCTTGCTTGTCCTCAAGCAACTCTTACACAAGCATATAAATAGACCTTAAAAATGAGAGACACATAAAAACTTGACAACTTTCGACAAAGAAAGAAAATCCTAAGGCATTTCCGACTTAACCGAACACATAGCTAGGAAAACAAAAAGTCAAGAACCATCTAAAACATAAAGTAGGGATAGAAGCTAAGCATTCTAAAATTTTTTGAGAACAAAATAAGCATGACAGAAACAAAATAAGGGATGGACACAAATTCTTCTGGATGAAGAATGGAGTATAGGAGCCAAAGGTCAGGCTTGGTAATTTTTTCCTGACCCTCCTTCCAGAAGAAGCCATCTACAGTGATGAATCGATGAAGAAGCCGATGGAACGGGTTGGGAAGCTTGGACTCTTAGGCCCTAAATACATTGTAGTTTCCCAAGGCGATCTCGCTCCAGAAACCTGCATAGTCAAAATTGGCCGGAACCTCCTATTCCCCACAAACAAATAATCGTCAAAATCCTGGTTTCGGACATCTGAATCCGAATAAAGATCCAGACGCCGACACAGCTCCAAAACAGACATAGATCGACTCGCTCCTCCGAGTCTAAAGCAGACGGTGTCCCGGGCCTTCATATTAGTCACGGCCTCGCTAAAGGAATATGTCGAGAAGAACTCAAGGCACAATTTGGCATAGACGTGGTTATACCAAGCGTGGGACGTAAACCCTCCATGCACCACAGAGAACGCGGCCTCCAACTGCTCGGGGAGATTTGGATGAGGCGGGTCGCATTGAACGCGACCCAGAAAGTCCCAATTTAGGTACCTCCTTGAGTCGAGCTCTCGACTTGCCAAAGTAAGAAGCAGCTCCCGAAACTCCCGCCTCTGTCCATTCGGGACCACGGAGAATGTCAAAAATGGATGACTGACATTATAAATCATCCGCACTTAGACTTCATCGTTGCTAGAATCTGACTCCGGGGAAGGGTCCCTTGGGCGGGAGGTGCCAGCTCGGCCACGTTTAGGTGCGCCAGACATATTCTGAATTATAATTGAGGAGCGAGGGTGAGAATTCGAGCAACACTTTAGCATTAAAATTATGAAGGGCTAAAGATAACCACACAACATTGAGCACAACCATTCCCACATTTATTGTTGGAACTAAATCCCGACGTCTCACAAAATAAACGGAAAAACTACAACTACAATACTATATCATACATATCATGCGTGAAATGCAAGAAGACATGTGTCTTTCCAATTGGAAATCCCAAAATGATCTCTCATGCAAAAATAAACTAAAAGTAAGAAGAAACTAACCACAAAAAGAAGAAAAACAAGGCACAGAAAGCTAAACAAAAATTAAACTAAGTACGGAAATAACATACAAAAACTACAACCTATAATTAGCTACACGACAAAACATCTGCATGCAATAACATGTACAAAGTAGAGCTCAATAATTTGAACTCAAAGACACATAATTGTTGAAAACAAAAGCTATCCACAAAAACACAAAATTAAAAAAGATCCATGATCATCTTGCAATTCTAACTAAAAAAAACCAAATTATCAACTAAGAATTAACGAACAAAAATACAATTCTACTCTAAAAATACAAACTTTAAACTTGCTAAACACATAAATTACATTTAACTCCTAAAAAAATAACCATTAAACAAAAATAATCTACATACTTAAACACAAATAACCATTAAAACTAAAAGAACTAACACATACGGAAATGCAAGATCTACCATGAAAATCCTAAAAATTTAGACATACTTGTTAGAATATGTTTTTAATTGTTGAAATATCAAAGTCTAGGGACTGATTGTGTAATTTCCTTATAGTTTGTAAATTTGTATAAATAGTCATGTTGACTTTCAAAATAGGGAGAATCAGTCAGAAGATTAGTTTGTACGCTTTCATTTCTGAGAACAGCAGTTCTGCACGAAGAATATTCCAGTTCATCATTGTGTATTCAACAAGATTTTCAATTGAATCATTTGGTTAGTGTTGATTAAATTCTGTGTTCATATTAATTGCATCTAGTTGATTGAATTGGTAGAAACTATTTTTCACAATTAGTATCAGAGCCTTAGGAATGAATCATTCTGTTTGAGATTGAATCTGTTTTTCGTGTTCTTGAGTATTTTTCAGAGAAACCCTAAAATCACTAGGGGTTTTGATTCTGTTGATCATTCACAGTGTTAATTGGATCGAAGGTTCAGGTTTCAAAGACGAATCAATTGAATATAAACTTGTTTTGATTTTCAAAACACAGAAAAAGATCTGAGCAATTTTCTGAAATTTTGAAAAGTTCAAAAACCGGTACTGTTTCATTGAAAAAGTCTGGTTTAGATTCATTTTTGCATAAAAGTGCTTTACAAAAAGTGTTTGTATTCAAAAACCTTACCTTCGATTACAATTTGAATGAAATTGGGTAAAATTCTAAGAAACTCGATTACAGTGTGGATTTAATCTGAATTTAAGACTTGAAAAGCTGAAAATTCTAAGAAACTCGAATTATACACATCTTGTGTGTAAATCGAGTTGAATATAACAGTTAATCGAGTCGGGTATCTTAGTTAATCGAGTCGGTTAGCTTTGTTATTCGAGTTGTGTCTTACTATTACTCGAGTTGCCAAACTGTAATATTCGAGTTGACAACAATCTAACTTGAATTTCAGAACACCATTCGAGTTTTATATAAGACCCATACGAGTTTTATATAAGACCCATTCGAGTTTTATAAAAGACACATTCGAGTTTTATATAAGGCCAATTCGAGTTTTATATAAGACTCATTCGAGTTTTATATAAGACCAATTCGAGATTTATATAAGACCCATTCGAGTTGTGCAAGATTCACTCGAGTTTTGTCAGACACATTCGAGTTTTGTATAACATTGATTCGAGTTTTACAAAACACTCATTCGAGTTTTGTATAACATTGATTCGAGTTTAACAAAACACTCATTCGAGTTTGTGTATAAGATGTTATCATATACTTGAATCGAGTTTTATCAGACTAGCATTCGAGTTTGATCAAACTTACATTCGAGTTTGATCAAACACACATTCAAGATTGATCAAAGAATCAAACAAGTTTTACACTACATTCATTCAAGTGTCACTCATAACACAAGAATCATTCAAGTTTGTCACACACATTAATCCAAACAGAATTCACTGCTTATTACTACTAACAAGCCATTGTGTTGTAGATTTCAGTACTAATATGTGTTTCAAGGTGTGATCAAATTTTTCAATCTCATTCGGAGTTCATTTGATCTTGGTCAAAGTTTCCCAACAAACAATCAACATGTCTAAAGATGCACTTGCTATGGGATCAGAAACCAAACCCCCAATCTTATACAGAGGGGAATATGTCCAATGGCGGGAGCGGTTTCTTGAATTTATCAGTTTCCATGATTTATCTGAAGAAATGCTGAAATCATTAAATGAAGGACCAACAATTTTTATGGAAACGATCCAAGGAGTACCAACTGGAAATCCCCCAATACCACCAAGGACTGTTGAGGTAACAAACCTAACAGAGGCCCAGAAAAAGAGAAAGTTAGGGGACAAGACTGCAAGAAAGTTATTGTTGATTTCAATCCCCAATGAAATATACACTTGTCTGACAAATACAAAGACTGCTAAGTCCATCTGGGATGAAGTATGCAAAATCATGCGGGGATCAGACAGAGCTGCTACTAATAGGGCTAGGAATAGTCTAATGACATTTGAGAACTTTAGAGCCCGTGAAGGTGAACTTCTGGAAAACACTTATCTCAGATTTGTAAATCTGGTAAGTGAAGTAAAAAGAAACGGAGTGACGAAGTCCAACTTGGACATCAATGTCAAATTTTTAAATGTCCTAAATCCAGAATGGGAAAAATATGCTATGATCATCCAACAAACGAAAGATATAGAGGAGATGGATTTTCATATGCTATTTGAAAACCTCAACAACTACCAAGAAGTTGTTTTGAGGAAAATATCTGGAAAGAAGAAAGCGGAAAAAGAAACTGCTGATCCACTAGCTCTACTGGCGGAGAAAAAGTATAAATACAAGCTCAAAAAGGAGAAAAGAGCTGTAATCAGCAGTACATCATCAGAATCAGAATCATCAGATTCATCTGCAGATTCAGAGATTGAAGAGATGAAAAAACAGATGGCACTGCTTACAAAGGCATTTCAGAAGAAATTTTACAGGAAGCCAACAAACAACAAAATGCGCTACAAAACAGGCTCAAGGAAAGTTGAGAAAAAGGATAAGTATGAGAAGGCTGGAGAAAGTAGTGCACGAAAGTCTGACAAATATGAGAAGTCAGATAAATCAACAAAGAAGGAATCTGAACAGAAATGCTATAACTGTGGAAAACCAGGTCACTATGCCCGGGAATGCAGATCTCCAGTAGTCAAAAATTCAGACTACTATACAAGAAAGGCCCTCTTAGCCAAAGAGAAAGAATCAGGCAAAGCTCTTATGGCGGAGGATGATCATTGGTTACAGTTATCAGAAGATGATGACATTTTAGATGAAGATGCCCATATCTGTCTAAAGTCAGAAATCTTCAATGAATCTGAACTGAGTGAATCAGCTATGATAGCTGAAGATGAGGTGTGGGTTGGACTGACGGATGAAGAGGATGAAGAGAGGAGAGAATCTGATTCTGATGAAGAGGAAGAAAAAGAAGAAGTTGCATTAATGGCATCTGGCCAAAATAAAGCTGAAAATGAGGAGGATTCAGAGTCTGATAACTCAGAGGATTCAGAAGGACAGGAGGTAAATTCTATTTCAGATTCTGATATTGACGACTCATGCATATTAGAAGAAAAACTAACTAATATGGCTTTCATGCTTAAAAAGTTTGAAAAATCCTTAAAAGCAGAAAAGAAAAAGGTTCATTCTTTGGAAAACAAACTTCTAAATGAACACAATTTAGTCCTAGATTTTTCCAAAGATAAAGCCTTAGCTTTACGAGCTGTCTCAGACTTACAAGATAAGGAAAAAGAACTTCAAAGCAATATACTCAATCTGAATCACAAAATATCTGATTTACAAGAAAGTCTGCGAATAGCTGAATTAGAAGCCTCAAACTTTTCTGTAAAATATCATGCCATATTTGAAGAAAGAACTAAACTTTATGAGAAAATAAAAAAGATGGAGGATGAATTTATTAAAAGAGGGCAAACAGATCAAACAATATATTTAAATCAACCAAAAGATACAGAGTTTTATAACTCTAAATCTGGTATTGGTTGGGAAAATCCTAAGTATCTGACAAAAGCTATATCAAATTCACCAACATTATATGATGTCAGATACATGAATTTAGGATTAAAAATGACATTCTTGAAAGCATCTGAAGAAGTAGAATCCAGTGAAGAAATCAAAAGGTCAAGATCAGACAAAATGCAAAATTATGTTGACTATACCAAGATAAATGAAATCAGCAACATTGTTGATACTAAAGAAGAGTACATTCAAACTTATTCTGAAAAGGATTTGTCTGAATTACCAACTCAGTCTCAAAAACTATATTTACCAAATTCAATTTTAGAACAGATAAATTCTGATTTAGAATTGAAAATTAAAAGTTTTGAGACAGAGAATGGAACACTCAAGTCTGAATTACTAAAAATAGAACAAATGTTGCAAGATAAGTCTAAAAACATAAATGTGTCTGATCCACATTCATCTATTTCTCTGGATTCTATAAATTCAGAAAAAGAATTTGATCTGTTCATGCACTCTGATGTTAATTCATTAGATCAAAGATTTGGTAAAATTGGTGAATTTATCAAACCTTTGACTAACAAACTATCAACTGGTAATAAAGAATCTGTTAAAATTCTGCAAAGAATGACTACAGACTCTTTAAAACCAACTGAATATTCACCATCAGTGCAACAAAAGAAGGAGAAAACAAAACTGTTTGTTAAGTCTCCTAGTTTTGAAAAGGGTGAATCATCCTCATCAACGGACTCTTTTGCACGTAAAGTCAAATCTTCAACAGGTATGAAAAGGTTACAGAAAAAACAAGCATCTAAATCTTCTAATTCTCAAACTTCTTTTATGTCAGATAACGTTGTGAACGGGTCGAGAAAACAAGTGTGGCGAAAGAAGCAAAGAGAAGAGAAAAACAAGATTATAAAACAAGAATGGCGCGTGAAAGAAAAAATTGTTACAGATAGAAACAGCAAAATTGAACATTCTGTCTGTAATAATGATAAAATTGTTAATAATTCTTGTATTAAGTTTTCAAGATCGAAATTAATTGCTTTGAATTCTTATGTTTGTAAGTCTGAAACTGTGAAATATAATAAGCTTGTATGGCAACCAAAGAAAAAGGACCCATTGTATGAACAGAAAAAGGATCCACAGATAAAAATTTCAAAAACAATTCCACCGCGAATTGTACAAAAGTGGATACCCAAAAGAACAGTTCAAACATGGGTACCTAAAATAAATTCAAACGATAAGCCTAAAGCCATATCAGTTAGAAAAACAAATGATACTATGCATGTTTTACCTAAAACTAAAGTACCCAACTACAAGTGGGTACCTCATGTGCTATTACGTTTTATAGGTAAACCATGTCTGGTACCTTGATTCAGGATGCTCCAAACATATGACCGGACAACGAGACACACTCACGGACTTTGTAGAAAAGTTCTGTGGGACGGTAAGATTTGGAAACGATCAGTTTTGTCCGATCAAGGGATACGGAAGTCTGAAGTATGACAAAATCACAATCCAAAAGGTCTTTTATGTTGACGGTCTTGGTCATAATCTATTCAGTATTGGACAACTGTGTGATAAGGGGTTAGAAGTCAACTTCAAAGCCAATCGGTGCAGCATCAGATCAGCAGAAGGAAAAGAAATTCTAGCAGGAAACAGGAAAACAAATCTGTACTCCATTGATTTAGCCTCGATCAATCTGAAGAAAGATGTCTGCTTATTGTCAAAAGCAACATCTAAAACAGCATGGTTGTGGCATCGTCGCCTTTCACATCTGAATTTCAATGAACTGACCAACCTAGCAAAAGGAGGGTTAGTTAAAGGGCTGCCGGCGCTAAAATTTCAAAAAGAGCAACTATGTGCGGCATGTGAAAAAGGAAAGATGACAAAAGCCACACACAAATCCAAAACAGAACACTCATCCACGAGAGCACTAGAGTTATTACATATGGATTTGTGTGGACCAATGAGAGTACAAAGCATAAATAAGAAACGATATGTATTGGTGATAGTTGATGACTATTCACGATACACATGTGTGTTTTTCCTAAGAGCCAAATCAGATGCAACTGAAATCATCATTGACTTCATACGAAAAATACAAGTAAAGTTGCAACTCACCATTCAGACAATTCGCTCAGACAATGGAACAGAGTTCAAGAACAAATCATTAGACTCGTTCTTAAATTCAGTAGGAATTACACATCAATTCTCAGCTGCTCGGACTCCACAACAAAACGGTGTCGTTGAAAGAAGAAATCGGACACTAGTGGAATCAGCTAGGACGATGTTGGCCTACTCCAATTTACCATTGTTCTTGTGGGCAGAAGCGGTTGCAACAGCATGTTTCACACAAAACCGTTCAATAATAAATAAAAGATTCGGAAAGACTCCGTATGAACTGATCAATAAACGAATACCTAATGTTAAATTTTTCCATGTCTTTGGTTGCAGATGCTTTATATTGAATGATAAAGACAATCTGGGAAAGTTTAATCAAAAGGCGGATGAAGGAATCTTCATCGGGTATTCAAAGGAGTCGGTTGCTTTCCGAGTATACAACAAGAGAACCAAGATAGTCAACGAGAGCGTAAATGTTAAATTTGACGAAGGAGTGGTAATGGCTTCTGAACACACCAGTTCAGGACCCGGACCTAACATGCAGACTTCATTGGAGTCAAATAGACAAAATGCTGAATAAAATGAATTAAATAAGTTGTTTGAGAACTTTTATGATGATTATTTTGAAACTCCCAAATCTAATGTTCAAAATTTGGTGCCTGACATGATCACTGAAGATCCAGTCGTAGTTTCAGATCTTTCTCAACAACAAAGTTCAGAAGAAACTGGAGAAGCTTCAACAGCAAATGTGTAGTCAACTACTGAGATTGTACAACCAATTGAACCTCCACATACTTCTGAAACCCCTATTACTTCAGAACAGTCAGAAGCTCCTACCTCAGATGTTCCACCTACAACATCTGCAGCAACTCCCGAACCATATTTCGATTCCAATCCCAACCAAGACCCAATAGAACCGTTTCCACATACAGTTAAGTGGACAAGAAATCACCCAATAGAGAACATCATTGGTGATCCATCTGCTTCAGTCCAAACCAGAAGGGCTACTATCAATGAATGCTTATTTTCAAATTTTTTGAGTAAGATTGAGCCCAAAAATGTAAAGAAAGCCCTTCTGGACGCTGATTGGATTGTAGCAATGCAAGAAGAACTCAACCAGTTTGAACGGTTAAAGGTCTGGAGACTTGTTGAGCGACCAAAAGACAAATCCATAATTGGCACGAAATGGATCTTCAAGAACAAGAAAGATGAACACGGTGTCATTATTCGGAATAAAGCTCGTCTCGTGGCCAAAGGATACAGTCAACAAGAAGGGATTGATTATGATGAAACATTCGCACCAGTTGCACGCATTGAAGCTATAAGGATGTTTTTAGCTTTTGCCGCACATAAAAATTTTACAGTATATCAAATGGATGTCAAAACTGCGTTTTTAAACGGGGAACTAACTGATGAAGTATATACATATCAGCCCGAAGGATTTACTGATCTTTCGAAACCTGATCATGTATATATTTTGGATAAGTCACTGTATGGCCTTAAACAAGCACCTCGTGCTTGGTATGATGCACTTTCAACATATCTGTTGAAATGTGGATTTACAAAAGGTGCAGTTGACACAACCTTGTTTATAAAACGTCAGGAGTCAGATATCATAGTAATACAGATATATGTAGATGATATAATATTTGGGTCTACAAATCCAGAATTTTGTAAGAAATTCGCATTTTTAATGTCCCAGAAATTCGAAATGAGCATGATGGGGGAAATAAATTTTTTCTTAGGATTACAAGTAAAACAATTGACTGATGGTATTTTTATCAATCAGTCAAAATACATACAAGACATGTTGAAGAAATTTAACATGGTCAATAGTACTCCTATGAAAACTCCCATGGCTCCGGATTCAAAATCAAAACTCGATGCGGACATTTCAGGGAAACCTGTAGATGTAACCCATTATCGAGGTATAATTGGGTCATTAATGTACTTAACAGCCAGTAGACCAGATATTATGTTTGCTACATGTGTCTGTGCTAGATATCAGGCAAATCCAAAAGAATCACACTTAACAGCTGCAAAACGAATTTTAAGATATCTCAAAGGTACTCCAAATCTTGGTTTGTGGTATCCTAGGGAGTCTTCATTTCATCTGACTGCTTTTTCTGACGCTGATCACGCAGGTGATAAGATGGACAGAAAAAGTACGTCAGGAGCAGTACAATTCTTAGGTGACAAACCCGTATGTTGGTCATCCAAGAAACAACACTGTGTTTCATTGTCAACAGCTGAAGCAGAGTACGTGGCTGTATCTTCTTGCTGTTCTCAAGTGTTGTGGATGAAAAGCCAACTGCGTGATTACGGGTTTACACCAAAGAAGATTCCAATATACTGTGATTCTCAGAGCGCAATAGCTATTGCATCAAATCCGGTGCAACATTCAAAAACGAAACACATTGACATTCGGTATCATTTCATAAAAGATCATGTAGAAAATGGAAATATAGAATTATATTTTGTACCTACTGAATATCAACTAGCTGATTTGTTTACCAAAGCGTTAGATGAAAAGCGGTTTAATTTTTTGGTATACAAATTAGGTATGTTGAATCGTTAGGATTTAATAATTCAGTAGTTTCAAAATTTTAATTTTAAAATTTTCATTTTTTAAGTGATTTTTATCTGATGTTAAATTCATGATTCATAGAAAGTTTATATACTTGAGAATTTAACAAATTCTGGAATGTCATATGCAGGGGGAGCTGAAAAGAAATTTATCTGGTTTTGAATAAATCTGATAAAATTTATCTGTTATTCTGTAGGGGGAGCAGAGCTGAGCAATTGAATATTAAGTTGAGGGGGAGCAACTTTCGGAAATTCAAGGGGGAGAAAATTTTTTTTGTTTTTGTTTTGTTAAAATTTTTTTGTTTAATTTTTTTTTATGGTTTAAAATTTTTTTGTGTGTTGTGTTATGTACAAATTTTTTTTCTTATTGTGATTTTTTTTAGTACATTTTAAATTTTTTTTTGTGCTGATAAAATTTTTTTTGTTTTGTGAAATTAATATTTTTTTTTGGTCACCATTTTTGATTAAAAATAATTGGTGTGTGGGCTAATTTGGAGTAAAAGATGGGCCGGATATTTGAAATTTGAAATTTCAAAATGGGCCGGATAATTGTTGAATATAAATTTGAATTTTCAAATTCAAAATTACTTTTTCGAAATTCCGAACACTTCATCTTCTCCAAATAAGGTTCCTTCACTTCAAAGAAAACTCAAAAACCTACAACCGACGGTTTTTAGTCAAAATTGTGAGTAAAAGATTGTTTTTCATTATTTTTTCAGTTTGAATGTTTATAGTTCCGTATATCTGTTCAAGTATGACTATCTGTTCTTATTTTTTATTTTTTATTTTTGAGTTCTTCATCGTTAATGGCAAACACTGTGATTTGCTCATGAAACAGAAATAAATGGTGTGATGTTGTTCGGATAAGCATTATGACTATGAATCTGCTATTTCATAAGTCATTTTTACTTCACACAAACAGAATCATCGAATTTCCTATGAAACAGTTTCGAGTTCATGAATAAACTGAAACTTGAATTTTTAACAACTTTAAAGTTGTTTTTGTTCAAAGTTCAGTAAAACAAATATGTTTAAAATGCATTTTCGAGGGGGGTACAAGTTTTAAAACACTGAAAAACATTTCTGAACTTAAATTCATAAAATCAGTGTGTTTTAGACTTAAGAAAAATAAAAGGACAGTTCTCGAATAAAGAGTCATTCGAGTTAGTTTACAGTGTCAATCGAGTTGCATTACAGAGTCTTTCGAGTTGTATGCAAGTTTCATTCGAGTTGACTTAAGAATAATTCGAGTTGCATTAGAGAATTATTCGAGTTTCATGATGACTGATTCGAATTGATTCTAATTAGACTCGAGAGAACCCAAGAGTCAATAGAGTTGTTTGTAATGCTATTCGAGGAAGTATGTATGTCAATCGCGTTGAATAAGGGTTTATTCGAGAAACATGTGTATCATGCGAGTTTGTTACAATTGGAACATTTTTAGAATATTCGAGTTGGGGACAAGGTCCTATCGAGAAATTGACTTGTTCATTCGAGTTGAGTATTAGACCTAATGTTTCAATCGAGTTTAGTACTTAGTATATTCGAGTTTTACATATCTTCACTCGAGAAACTTCAAGACCTATTCGAGTTGAGTCAAACTTCATTCGAGTTGTATATAGACTTAGTCGAGTTTCATGAATGTATCATTCGAGTTGTATATAGACTTAGTCGAGTTTCATGAATGTATCATTCGAGTTGTATATAGACTTAGTCGAGTTTCATGTATACATCATTCGAGTTAGGTGTAGACTTATTCGAGTTGTTTCATGTGTCACTCGAGGTTGTTAAAGAGTCATTCGAGAAACGTGTAGTTTCATTCGAGTTTCATCAGAAAATTTTTCTAAGTGTAGAATTTTAAAGTTTTAAGAAAAATGTCACATTTTTTTAAGAAATTGTTATAAATTTGTATTTTTCTAACATTGGTCTCTAAACGATTGACTCTGGAGTCCTTTCAATAATTATCAATTATTGTCAGGAATCCCGATGCTTTAAAAAGAAAATCACAAATTTTTACAATTTCTATTAAAATGTTACAATTTTTCTACATATTTGACAGATGACATTTGTGTACGTAATAAGACTAACATGATTTTTAATTTTTTTTTACAGGTATTCAAATGGCATCTCCTTGTAAAAGAAGCTATCATCTCCGGGGAGTCAGATGATTGTCTGGACTGGTTCTTTTTGGTAGGGCCGCCCTTCCTCCTGCTAATCCGGCCATTTCCGAACCTGTCTTTCTCTTGCAATCCCAGAACTCAAATTCCTCTGATGCTCAATCATCATCAAACCACACTCTTGTGTCTACCCCAGTCAGATCAACCTCAGTGGCCCGTTCATCACAAACACATATTATCCCAGATAATCAACTTGTCAAACCAAAACATTGCCTTCCTTTTCGTGACAATAATCATCGTCTTGATACCAAAGTCATCAAAGTAAGCCATCCTATCATAGTGGACATTTTGAAAGGCCATCCACTAGGGTATCTATTACAATACAAACCGTCTATTCCTCAAGTGTATTTACAACAATTTTGGCACACTGTCAAATTTGTTCCCGCGGACGGAAATCACCACTTCAAAGTGACGATTGACCAGTTCAAAACGAAAATCACCCTAGCAAGACTGCGTCATAACCTATTTCTTCCAAGACGTATAGATACTGTGAATTTCCCTGAGTTGGCAGATTTTGAAGACTTTGTTTCTGATGAAGAGCTGGTACATGACTTGATCTGCTTGGGATACTCAAAACCACTACCAAAGAGCTCAAAGTTTCACAGAAATGGATTGAATGGCGAATGGTATACATTATTTGGGATCATCAATAGGTGTATGACATCTAAGCATACAGGGATTGACAGATGCAGCATTCACTGCTTGAGAATCTTTCATGGGATAGCGTTCAACAAACATTATGACTTTGCTCAGTGCATATGGGAGGATCTAAAGGAGATTGTGCTTGCAAAAACAACAAATAGAGCAAGGAAATTTGTGCCACTTCAGAGATTTATACAGATTCTTATTCGAGGGATCTTAAGGGCAAATGAAAATATTCCAAAGCGAGCCAACTCTCAGCGATGCCCAGACTATGTTATGATGAGTCTACATGAAGTGCCGGACTCTCCAAATGCAAACATCATGCCAATTCCTGAATATTTGCTGAAGTATGCAGATCAAGAAAGTGAAAATGTGAGATTGTACAGAATAGATCATGCTCCTATAGAGACTCAGGAACCGGGTTCTCTTAGCCCAGGAGCTTTAAGGATCGAGGAACCTCAGCAAGGGGCTGAAGTTCAGGTTGCCCAGTCTGTGAGTGAGGGAGTAGGAAGTGTGAGGGGTGGTGAGGAAGAAGCTGAAAAGTCAGATTCTGAGAGGACATTATCTGATATTCAAGAAGAAGAGGGAGAAGGAGCTGATGATGATGATGATGATGATGATGATGATGATGATGATGATGATGGTGATGATGGAGGTGATCATCATGAGGGAGGAGGTTTGATGATTGATATAGTACAGATAGCTGAAGCGAGTGTGAGGGAGGTCCTAAGCCCAGAAAGCCGGGATATAGCTACATCTGCTGTTAGCTCTCCTATGAGAGTTAGCATTGAACAAGTCAGTATCCCACTGACGACTGCACACCTTCCTATCCACTCAGTCTCCTCTCAACAGGAGATTGTTTCATTTGAACACAGGGATGAACCACACGATCTATCCGAAAGTCACTTGGACTTGATGGATATTAAAACAAGTGCACAACTACCCGTGTGTACGACTTCATTTGAATCACAAAGTCTAGATCCTATACAATTTAGGACACTTGAGTCAACTTCATTCGTTGAAGTGAGTGTGGCTGAACTTAGTGTTCCCACCGGAACACCCTTAGTAACGGAAGCATTTGTTGCTCCGTCACTTGAAGAGGGTGGAAGTCCAGTCAGAGAAACGCCAATAACAACTCTGAGCACTGGCCACGCAGAAGTTCTTTATACAAGTTCGACTGCTGTGACAACTGGAAGTCTTAGTGACCCAGTGGTGAATTTATCCCTTTTTGTAACTGAATCTACCTTGAAAAATGCGTTAAATGAAGTTGTTTCTGGAGTAAACATGCACGTATCTAATCAACTGGCAGAGGTAATGGCTCAAATGACCAACATTCAGAAGTTCTTGAAGGGAAAGGATGTTGCGGAGGAGTCAGGTAAGAACAATGAGTCAAAACAAGCAATAGAAGAGTTGAAGGAAGAGTTGAAAGATTTTGTTTTTGATCAATTTGACGAAATGAGAGAACGAATGATCAGTCTGGAGAATACAGTAGTAACGGCGTTAGGTAATCTTTCAGAACGAGTGGCTGCAGTGGAAGATACCTGCAAGGCTCAAGCTTCCTCGTCAAAGAGGAAACATGATGAGCATGACGAAGACTCCGATGATGCTCCTCATGAGGGGGAGAAGAGGAGAAAGCTTGATCAACCGACGCCGGGGATTTTAATGCTGACATATCCAGAGAAGGAGCCAGAAACTCAAGGGAAAGAAGCCGGAGGATCCAAACAGTCAGCTGGTGAACAGAGAGAACTGGGATTGATTCTTTATGAAGATGTTCCAGTTCCTTTGAACACTCAGCCCGATATCTATCAGTTTGTTGAATATATTGATTCTGAGGAAGATGTACAAGAGAAAGAGAAAGAGCCGAGTATTCAAGAGATAGGAGAAGGAAGAGAAGAGTATATTGAATTGTCTGAAGATGATGACATAATTGCGTTAACTGATGTTGACTTTAGAGCTGAAAGAATAGAAGAAGAGGAGGTGTTAGTTGAAGAAATCATGAAAGATGTTGAATCAACACCAACGGTTGAAAAGCCTGAGGTAGTTGTACAGATTAAGGAAGAGTTTGAGGAGTTCCCTGTTGAGAGCAGTATCGCTCAAGAAACAGTTGTTTTAAATGAAGTGGAAGTGATGGATAGATTCTTTAATGAATTTGTACTTGCTGATGAATCAAAGAAGCAACACAGATTAAGATTTCAAGCACAACAAGTGGTGCAGAGAGAGATTCAAGATATGTTGACTTTGTTAAATAAGGATGAGATAAGTAAGAAAAAGGTGAAAAAGCTTGAACTACCAGAGAACAGGTCTGCTGAGTTCATAAGGAAAAGAAACAAGATGCCGTACATTGAAGACATTTTAGAGAAACGGATCTTTTGTAAAAAGCAAGCTCCTTGCTCATTTCACAAGTTATTCCGAGTTTTAGAGCCGAATATGCCCAATCTGGTTAACTATGCCAGTTTCCTGAGGAATAAGACTCAAGAGGTTGAGAAGGTGAAGAGCGATTTCAGAATAGTGGATCTGGTGATGATTGAAAAGGAAAGATTTGTTAAGGTTTTTTATCCGAAGTTTACTGTAACCAGGTCTGATGGAAATACGTATATATTCACTGAAGCTGACATGTTCAACATGCACTTGGTCGATATTGAAGATCTTTTTGACGAACTGTGCAGAAATAAAAGGAATGAACATTGTAGATTTGCGCTGAAGACATTGTTTCATTTCATGCATACCAAACTGGTATTAATGTCAGTGCAAGATCTACAGATTGGAGTTGAGAGAGGCATGAGGAAGATAAACATGACTGCACCTCACAGAGATATTAAATTTGCTGGTGAGCTTAAAGAGTTTCAAGTTATAATGGTGAAGCATCCAGCTGTCATGTACAAAGATAGAAATAAAAGGTTGAGAGCTATGAGAAGTGTTGAACTGAACAAGTTTTCTGATGGAACGTTAATTAAGGTGTTGAATGGTCTGAAAGGCAAGCTGGCTGCAGATCAAAAGAGGAAGACAAAGAAAGGAGCTTTATCAGTTAACGATCGAAAACTCATGGTCGAGTTTATTTCTAAAATTGAATGGAGGCTGTCGGATCGGAAGAGTATTAGAAGATTTGAACAGAAGCTGGGCTTGTCAACTTGAAGACTTTGCTACTTTCATCAAAGGGGGAGATTGTTAGAATATGTTTTTAATTGATGAAATATCAAAGTCTAGGGACTGATTGTGTAATTTCCTTATAGTTTGTAAATTTGTATAAATAGTCATGTTGACTTTCAAAATAGGGAGAATCGGTCAGAAGATTAGTTTGTACGCTTTCATTTCTGAGAACAGCAGTTCTGCACGAAGAATATTCCAGTTCATCATTGTGTATTCAACAAGATTTTCAATTGAATCATTTGGTTAGTGTTGATTAAATTCTGTGTTCATATTAATTGCATCTAGTTGATTGAATTGGTAGAAACTATTTTTCACAATACTACTTAAACTAAGAAGATAAGAATGCAAGAACAACACAACAATTTCAAATATTATAATGAACATTTAACAAAAACACACTAAAAAAAAAAAATTAAAATTAGCATGAGAGATTCTTGACAAGTTCATAACAAGAGACAAGGAATGTACCAAAATAGAGATACGAGACGGAGGAGTAGAGTTTCCAGAAAATCCGGCGAGGCGGTGGCGGCGGACGGCGGAGGACGTCGAAAATGACCCCAAAACACCCGAAAAAGGCTCCCACACTTGTATTTGACAAAAGGGAAACAAAACTATGAAGATTTGCGGAGAAACTAGCAACAAACGGAGAAATATGGGGTGGTTTGGTGGCTGTCGGCTGAGAGAAAAGAGAGGAGGAGATGAGAGGGTTTCAAAATAATGAAGAGAAAGAAACTGAAAAATAGGGTTAAAACGGCCGAGAACTCGGCGAGTAAGGCAGGGAACTCGGCGAGTTCACCTGCGGGTGTCAGGGGCAGGCCTCGAGATGCTCTTTTTGACCGAAAATTAATTATTAATTATTTATTTTTTTTATATTTATTATTATTTTTTTATGAGCATCGAAAAGGTATCAGTTCAGGTCCACATACTCGGCGAGTATGGGCCTGAACTCGGCGAGTACACCCCTATGACAGAATGTTAACTATAAATTGAACTCGGCGAGTTTGTCATGAACTCGGCGAGTTCTTGCCAGAACTGCACTATTTAACGTAGAAAATTAACAAATTGAACTAAAACATCAAACAAGAACTTTTTCAACAACTGAAACACGGAAAAGCATAAACGAACAAACAAGGAACATAATCGAATGACATGCTTCCAATAAGCAAGCATTCCAAACATTAAGA
Source organism: Centrapalus pauciflorus (assembly GCA_020465985.1). Lineage (NCBI taxonomy): Eukaryota > Viridiplantae > Streptophyta > Magnoliopsida > Asterales > Asteraceae > Centrapalus > Centrapalus pauciflorus. The sequence goes on along the minus strand of JAANYP010002998.1, from coordinate 453,541 downwards.
TAAACTTAAGTATACGAAAAACTCCCCTAATAACATATGGTGATGAAGATGCAATCCTTTGAAACAAAACTCCAAGGTAGAAGCTTTTCTTGCCTTCCTTCTTCTTCAAGAAATCAGAGAAAAGTGTGTGTGAATTTTTGATAAAATTTCATCTCCTTAATAAATGGGCAGAAATTTCCTTTTATAGGCTGGGGAGAACTCACCAAGTAGAAGGACTGAACTCGCCGCGTTCTTGAGTTGTCATCTTCTGATTTGATCTCTAGGAGGGTGAACTCGCCGAGTAGATGGAGGGAACTCGCCGAGTTCATGAGTTGCCGACTCCTTATTTGATCTGGCATTTATCAGGAATATTCAGAAATTAACTGCTTTCATGTGTACTCGACGAGTACATGTATGAACTCGCCGAGATCATGTTGGGAATTCGGTTCTAGAAATGGGTGAACTCGCCGTGTAGGTCGTTGACTCGCCGAGTTCTGAGCAGATCAGACTTTCTGTTTTGGTGCGAACTCGCCGAGTAGGTCGTTGAACTCACCGAATTCTCCTTGTTTCAGGTCCTTTCACCCCAATTTATTCAACCTACACCTGAAATGACAACATAAACCTATAAGATCGAGTTTGAGACGAAAAACAACCAAAAAGCTATGTAAACACGAGATATTGTCCCATAAAACATGTACAGATTGGACGATATCACTGCTCAAAGATAAAGGAAGAAAATATTGGCGCCGAGGACATAAGGGTGCAGAAGAGGTTTATGGATTCTGATGAGATTGGCTTGAAAGCTGTTTACGGAAGGATATGGGTGCCAAAGTTTGGGTGCATGAGAAAAGTGATTATAGAAGAGGCTCATCAATTTAAATTTTCAGTTCACCCTGGGAGTATAAAGGTGTACAATGATATGAAAGTAGACTTCTGGTGGCCGGGTGTCACACCCCGTTACCCCGGTTGGCAACGAAGCGTGACGTCGCGGAAGCGTAACCATAATCACAACGAATGACCACTATATGGACGTTTTCAAAAATACATCGATAAAACTTTAAAATATAGTAAGGTTATACATAGCCTGATATGAAGAAAAAGAAGTTCGCACAATACAGAGATTTAAGTACATAATTAAAGTATTCAAAATAATGCAGCTAAATATCTGGTAGTTTCGAAAATGCATGCGACTCCTTAGGTGCGGAAGCTTGAAAAAAATACATCTGAAGGCACACTTGCCTTAATTTCCTGAAAATACACGCTAAAATACGTCAACAAAAATTATTGGTGAGCTCATAGGTTTACACGTAAATCTGACTTGTATGGACAACAACAGTTAAGTTTGAATTTATAAAATCATAAATTCCATGTTATGTATTACATATAAACCATCATGCAACCGAAGCTTAATTAAATGAGTTTTGCCCTGTGCAGTATTCCCCGTAATACCGTGTGTTAAATATATATGCACTCGCTGTTAGCCGAGTCGAACTAACCCGAATGGGGGACATTACTCCCGATAGATCTATCCACAATATATTCGCGCTTACAAATGAATGCAATTAACGGTTCATGATATAAGGGCTGATGGAACCACATGTGTAATACATAATAGAAATGAAGTTGTTTTCGTGTCCATATGAAAACGAAGCATGTATTTCAACCCTAAAACATAACAGTGTGAAAATAGGGGCTATGAGGACTCACCGTGGATGCGATGGCAAATATTGGCGAAAAATGCATTTAGCGTAAGTTGATGGGTGATGCACCGATGAGTTTAATCGAGCCCTAAATGATAATAGGGACTTAATATCTCTAATATATGATAATATATATATATATATATATATATATATATATATATATATATATATATATATATATATATATATATATATATATATATATATATATATATATAGATTTTTAAGTCTTAAATCACCCAACATTACAAGTTTATAAATAAAACCCACTTAAAACGTCAAGTTTATATATATATATATATATATATATATATATATATATATATATATATATAATTTTCCAGGTTTTTCGAAGGTTTTTCGGCCTACTTTGAGGCTGTTTTTGACCAAGCTCAAAACCGTTTTAGGCTTTGGTTTTCTTGGACATTAAACTACTATATACAAAGAATTTTTAAAGTCAACAAACGGCCATTTTTCGAGATGTTTAGGTTGGGGAAAAAGCTTGTTGAAAACCCTATGTTGGCCATTTTTGAGCTGTCAAACTTTCGGTTTCCCAAATAATTTCTGGAGGTCTTAAACTCCAAAATAAATTATGAAAACTTCCAGATCTATAGTTAAGACATAGATCTAACTTTTGAGACAAGAATCAACTCATTTCGTTAAGTTATGAATTAGTTATGAATTTTCAAAGTCGATATAAATTTTCTGCCGAAAATCCGTAGTTTATAAACTTGAAATAACTAGTGATTCTTGTTGTTTATTCAAGGGGTAAAGTCATACAATAGTAACCTACTTTGGAAATTTATCAATATGGTACGTCTACTTTTTTAAATGCCGATATGGTACCTGTACTTCAATTTTTAAATGTCGATATGACCATATTGGTAATAGATCCCTGTTTTTTATACTATTAGAACCATGTTTCGTATGTAAAAACCGGGTTCTATTATGTAGAATGATCATATCGATACAGAAAATTGAAGTACACGTACCATATAGACAATTAAAAAAGTAGACGTACCATATCAATACATTTTCAAAAGTAGGTTGCTATTGTAAGACCTTTACCCTATATATAATCACCAACAACAACAAGTTTCATAAAAACTCAAGTTTATAAATTTCTAGTTTTGTTTTTAAGTTGTTTTCTTCAAATGTGTTTATAAATATATAAACACATCATATAAGTGTAAATATTATGAAAACAAGTGATATATATGTGTTTTATAACTTTTATACAAGTAGTCTTTGAATAAAGGCTAAAGGTCTTACAATAGCAACCTACATTTGAAAATGTAGGATAAAGTCATACAATAGCAGTATACTTTCTAAGGTGTATCGATATGGTACATCTACTTTTTATATTGTTAATATGATACATTTACCTTTTTATGATCGGTTATCTCGTCTAGCTTTGCCAGTTGTGGGAGAATCGTCAGTACAAACTTGTTCACCATTGGATCTGCGTGAAATTTGAGGAGAAGCTTCGCAGCACATAGTTCTTCGATCTGGACGGTGGAGATCGTCATTGGAGATTTCTATAGAGGTCTGTAGGTGTTTGAAGTTGGTTGAGCTGTGTGATTTCTCCTACCAGGTTATCACAAGGACGAGAGAATGTATTTGATGCTTCAATTATGGAAATTTGAACATCAATAAAAAGAGAAATTTCACTCCTAACAGGTATAGCCAGTAACTGGTTACCAAAGGTATCATATTGGTATGGAAAAATGTAGTACACGTATCAAATTTGAACAATTCAGAAAGTACACGTGTAATATGAATAATTAAAATAGTATACGTACCATATCGATACATTTTAAAAAGTACACAACTATTCTACGACTTTAACATATTATGCAAGACTTATATAAACATAAATATAAGATGAAATAAGCTACTATTTACCTACTTTGATGTATTAGGAGAATGAAAGTGTGTAGAAAGTTGGATCTTCAAAAATATCACCAAGAACACTTGAATATTTTAAGAACACCAAAAATTTGAAAGTCTTTGGCTTGAGAGGCCTTGAGGCCGGATTTTAAGAGGAAGAAGGAGAGTATTTTTTATATTTGAAGTGTGGAAATGAAGTGTGAAATGTGGTCTTATTTATAGATGAGAAAAGGTGGTGAAATGATGATGGATTTGAAGGTTGAGTGTAAATCTTTGTGGAGTGTAAGAGTGAAATGTGATGATGGTGATTGTGTATGGGAATTATGTAATAAAAAACTGAGGTCAACACCTATGAATTGTACCTCGTATGGCCGGCCATAAGGAGGTATTTATGGTGTATTTCCATTTTTTTGTATAAATGTATTTAGAAATATATTCTTGTATTTCCCTTTTCTTGTAAATTCATAAATACTTTTGAATGCATTAGTTTATTGAATTGTTTTAACCTTGCATAATTAATGTTAAGTAATTGTATTAATGTGTGATTAGTGTCACTAATCATAATTAAATTATGTACTTAGTTGAATTAGTCCCTCATATCGTAATTCGATCGGATTACTTGATTTCTCAATTCATCGCACCGATAAATTTGATTCTAATTGAGTTGAATTTCCTAATAAACATTGTTAATCACCTTGATTAATTTCTAATGACCACTGATTAGGTTATAATTGGCTATTAGATACTGATTAGGTCGTAGTTGCTAACCTGGTTTAATGCTGGATGTTACAGTCTCTCCTTGTGTTAAGGGAATTTCGTCCAGAAATTAGCTCGTGTTCTCCACTGCTTGAGTATTTGAGAATAGATGAGGGTATTTTTCCCAGAACTGATCTTCGCATTCCCATGTAAACTCAGGACCTCGCTTAGAGTTCCATCTGACTTTTATTATCGGGATCCGACTATGTTTTAGTTTCTTGACTTCTCGGTCCATTATTTCCACGGGTTGTTCAATGAAGTTCAACTTATCGTCTAGCTCCAGCTCATCCATGGGTATGACAAGTGTTTCATCAGCCATGCACTTCTTAAGGTTGGATACGTGGAAGGTATTATGAACGTTACTAAGCTCTGGGGGCAGATCGAGTCGGTACGCTACCGGACCAATTCTTTTGGTGATCTTGAATGGTCCGATATAACGAGGATTGAGTTTTCCTCGTTTCCCAAAACGGATTACGCCTTTCCAAGGCGAGACTTTCAACATTACTTGATCTCCCTCTTGAAATTCCAAATCCTTCCGTCGAACATCTGCATAGCTTTTCTGCCGATCCCGCGCGGTCTTTAATCGGTTCCGAATCTAGGCTATCTTTTCTGTAGTCTCCTGGATGATCTCGGGTCCAATAATCTGACTATATCCTACCTCAGCCCAACAAACTGGTGATCAAAACTTTCGCCCATAGAGTGCCTCGAATGGACCGGTCTTAATACTCGAGTGATAGCTATTGTTATAGGAAAACTCAACTAATGGCAGGTGTCTGTCCCAACTTTTGCCAAAGTCGATAACACATGCCCTCAGCATGTCTTCCAAAGTCCGAATCGTCATTTCACTCTGACCATCCGTTTGTGGGTGATAGGCTGTGCTCATATCTAGGCGTGTCCCCAATGCCTCTTGCAATGATTGCCAAAATCTTGATGTGAACCGGCTGTCCTGATATAATTGATACAGGCACTCCATGCCTTGAGACGACTTCTTTAAGATAGATTCGTGTTAACTTATCCATCTTATCAGTCTCTTTGATTGGCAAGAAGTGTGCAGTCTTTGTGGGTCGATCCACAATCACCCAAATGGTGTCATAACCTCCAGAAGTCTTGGGCAACTTGGTGATGAAGTCCATGGTGATGTTCTCCCACTTCCACTAGGGTATTTCTGGTTGCACCAACAATCCTGATGGTTTCTGGTGTTCAGCCTTAACTTTCAATCATGTTATACACTTGCTGACATATGTAGCAATTTCAGCCTTCATGTTTGGCCACCAGTACATTCCCTTCAAGTCGTGATACATCTTATCTGACCCTGGGTGAATAGCATATCTTGTTTTATGCCCTTCATCCATGACCAGCTTCCTTACTCCTCCAAATTTTGGTAGCCAAATTCTGCCCATGAAGTACCGACATCCATCTGACTTGATTTCAAACTGCTTATCCATTCCCCTCAAGGCTTCATCCAGCAAATTACCCTCCTTGACCGCTTCCTCTTGTGCCTCGCGGATTTGAGAGTTTAGGTTTGTCTGTATAGTCATGACCAATGCTCGGACTCTCAAAGGTTTAACCCGTTCCTTTCGGCTCAGGGCATCAGCTACAACATTCGCCTTACCCGGATGATAACGAATCTCGCAGTTGTAATCGCTAAGTAGTTCAACCCAGCGACGCTGCCTCATGTTTAATTCCTTCTGGTTAAGAATATGCTGAAGTCTCTTGTATTTCGTAAACACCGTTCACTTCGTACCGTAAAGGTAGTGCCTCCATATTTTAAGAGCAAACACCACTGCTCCGAGCTCCAAGTCATGAGTCGTATAGTTCACCTCGTGGATTTTGAGTTGCCGTGATGCGTAAGCAATGACTTTATCCTTTAGCATGAGCACACAACCTAATCCATTGTGTGAGGCATCACAGTAGACCATAAAATTTTCTGTCCCTTCAGGTAAGGACAGAATTGGTGCACTACACAATCTTTGCTTTAACTGTTGAAACGCCTTTTCCTACTCTTCACCCCAGTTATACTTCACATCTTTCCGAGTCAGCTCTGTTAGGGAACCTGCTATCTTTGAGAAGTTTTCAATAAACCGCCTATAATAACTAGCAAGTCCTAGAAATTGGCGGATTTCCGTGGGAGTTCTAGGAGTTGCCCAGTTCTTTATGGCCTCGATTTTTGATGGGTCAACTAGGATTCCCTGGCTGTTGATCACATGCCCAAGAAATTTAACTTCTCGCAACCAAAATTCACACTTTGAAAATTTGGCGTATAACTGTTCCTTCTCTAACAACTCCAAGATCAGCTTGAGATGTTGTTCGTGCTCCTCCTTATTTCTGGAATAGATAAGGATATCGTCTATGAACACTATTACAAATTTGTCCAAATACGGTTTACACACTCGATTCAGGAGGTCCATGAATACGGCTAGTGCGTTGGTCAAACCGAATGGCATCACCTGAAATTCGTAATGTCCATAACGAATTCTAAACGCTGTCTTGGGAATGTCTTCTTCCCGAACCTTTACTTGATGATAACCGGATCGCAGATCAATCTTAAAGTAGAAGCTAGATCCCTGTAGTTGGTCAAATAGGTCGTCAATTCTGGGAAGGGGGTAGCGGTTCTTTATCGTTAACTTATCTATCTCTCGGTAGTCTATGCACATTCTGAAGGATTCGTCTTTCTTTTTCACAAATAAGACCGGAGCTCCACAAGGTGAGGAACTTGGTCGAATGAATCCCTTATCCATCAAATCTTGTAGTTGGTTGGATAGCTCTTGCATTTCAGAAGGAGCGAGTCTGTATGGGGCTCTTGCGACCGGTGCAGCTCCCGGCACCAAATCGATTTGGAACTCCACTTGCCTAGCTGGCGGAAGCCCAGGCAAATCTTCCGGGAAGACCTTCGGATAGTCACAAACTACTGGAATATCCTTGAGTTGTTTTTCCTTTGACTCTTTTTCTGCAATCTGGACTAATACTGCATGGCAACCTTTTCCAAGACACTTTAATGTCCTTAGGCCGGATATGACATTCAGCTGATGGTTCTTTCTCCCCCTTGGACTGTTAGGACCTCCTTCTTGTGGAGTGGTATCCGTACCACTTTCGTACCATACAAAATCTCGGCATGATTGTGTGACAACCAATCCATACCAACTACCACATCAAAGCTTCCGAGTTCTATAGGCATCAAGTCTATCTTAAAGGGATGATCTGCCAGCTTCAGTGTGCATTCCTTAATAACACTATTTGCCTTTATTATTTTGCCGTCAGCTAGCTCTATAGTATAAGAGTTGTCTAAGGGAAAAGGAGTGGCACTCAATTTTTTACTAAACTTATCAGATATAAAACTCCTATCAGCCCCAGTATCAAAGAGTACGTAAGCGTAAATGTCATTTAAAAGAAACGTACCTGATACCACATGGGGATCCTGACGAGCGTCACCTGCTCCCAATACAAAAGCTCTCCCCTGAGCTCTTCCACCATTTTTCAACCTCGGGCACTCACTCTTGAAGTGCCCGGCAGCTCCACACTCATAGAGCCTCTCTGATTGCCGCCGTTGTTACCCGGGGTACCAATTTTACAGTCCTTGGTCAAATGACCAAGACGCTTGCACTTTCCACAAGGGGTTGGGCAGGGACCTTTGTTGTGATGATAAGTGCATTGGGTGCAGAAAGGCTTTGTACCTGTGTAGCCTTTCCTTGTCTCGACTCCAGCTATGTAAACCTTGATGGTTTCGGGCTCCTTGGATTGTGAGCCCGTATTCTTCCCAGACTTGTCCTCCCATTTTCTCTTGTTTTCCCCGACTTTGGCCTCGTTTCTCCGGGACACTTGGTCCATAAGGTTGTTGACCATTCTTATGGCGTCCTGAATGGTGGTTGGGTTTGAGGCAGTGACATTGCCTTGAATTTGAGGGGCGAGTCCCCAGATGTAGCACTCAATTTTCTTATACTCGGGGGTCACCATTTGTGGACACACTCAGCTCGTGAAATTGGTTAGTATACCCTGTAACGTCCGTTCCCTTCATTGATAGATTCCAGAACTCTGATTCTATTTTCTGGAGTTCGTTTCTCGGACAGTACTCGTCCGTCATCATTAGCTTCAACACGGACCAGGCGAGTTGATAGGCTTCATCGATCCCCACTGACTGGACGTAGGAATTCCAACATGTCAGTGTGCTATCCTGTAGAGTGTGGGTGGCGAACTTTACTTTGTCTCCTTCAACACATCCGCTAACACGGAATACAGACTCCAATTTCTCAAACCATCGTACCAATCCGACGGCTCCCTCAGTCCCGTTAAAGTATCGGGGCTTGCAACTCAAGAACCCCTTAATCCCGCAACCTTTTGGGTTGGTTTCAGTACCTCCCGTGGTGTGGCTAGCACCACCATCTCCGTTGGCAGAACTATTTCGGTTGATCTCATAAGTGGCTATAGCCGGGGCCACTCTTTGTGCGACTAATTGCTTGATTTCTGCTGCGTTCATGGCTCTTCGTGGCGGCATTATCTTAAAGTTTAAAGAAAAGAACATAGTGTAAGAAGTTAAGTCTTAAAGATTTAAATTTTTCTTAAGGCACATCACTATAATCATCAAACACAATTTCATAAATAACTTGCAATATTCATTAATCATTCATAACTTTCTTACATTGGGGCGGGTTATTACCCGAAAATTTTTGTCCTACACTATTACATAATAATTTCCTAACATTACAAAGATAGATAAGGGGTACTTGGTGTGGGAGTGATCGGGGGTCTCTGCCTTCTCCAAAGCGTTGAGGTGTTGAGTCAGCTCCTCATTACGAGCCTCGCTTTCGGCTAATCACTACCGAAGCTCATCTAGGCCGTCCTGCTGGATGGCGAGGGCGTGCTGGTTAACCTAGTACAAGTTGGAGTTCTGTAACTCCTCCCGCTCTAAACGGGCTGTCAATTCTCCAATGTTCTGGTTAAGTAACCGGATTTGGAGGTCGTGTTGTGAAGACCTTGCTACTAAAAGAGGTACGGTCTGGTCGGCCGACTTCTGAGTGAGCGGTGGGATCGGTGCGAAGGATGGTCCTCCGACCTCAAACAGGGAAGGGATTCCTTCCTCTTGTCTCCACTCACGGAGAGTCTCGGGTATCCAGTCCCATCTATGGGCGTTTGCCCGTCGCTGCTGGGGTGGCGGACTTGGTTGAGGAGTCGGGATGTGAATAGACTCCTGCCTTGGTATGATCACCCTCTTTCGGGGTGTAAACATCATCTTCGGGCCGTTAGGGTAGGGACGGTATGGCTTGAACGATGGAACCTCGGGGTGGTATGGGGTGTAGGTGGGGATCACCGGGGGTGGTGGATCCACTCCGGCGTCGTCCTCTTCCATTGGTTCCTCCTCATCTGACTCTTCCATGAGTTCCTCGTCTTCCGAGGGGTCATCCTCCTCAGTTGGGTCCTCCTCAGAAAACACCTCCGGGTTGTATCGGCTGGTGGGGGTATGCTCCTCTTCCGAGTCAGACAAAATGATTACCACTTGGTTGGACATGTTTTCTGCTATCAAGGTCCATTCATAGTCTTTTAGTTAGTTACAAAATATTTTCATAATCAGTAATACTTAAGTGCATTTATAGTCTAGGGTAATAATGCAACCTAGTTCACTATAACTATGGCTCTGATACCAATCTGTCACACCCCGTTACCCCGGTTGGCAACGAAGCGTGATGTCGCGGAAGCGTAACCATAATCATAACGAACGACCACTATATGGATGTTTTCAAAAAATACATCGATAAAACTTTAAAATATAGTAAGGTTATGCATAGCATGATATGAAGAAAAAGAAGTTCGCACAATACATAGATTTAAGTACATAATTAAAGTATTCAAAATAATGCAGCTAAATCTCTGGTAGTTTCGAAAATGCATGCGACTCCTTAGGTGCGGAAGCTTGAAAAAAATACATCTGAAGGCACACTTGCCTTAATTTCCTGAAAATACACGCTAAAATACGTCAACAAAAATTGTTGGTGATCTCATAGGTTTACACGTAAATCTGACTTGTATGGACAACAACAGTTAAGTTTGAATTTATAAAATCATAAATTTATGTATTACATATAAACCATCATGCAACCGAAGCTTAATTAAATGAGTTTTGCCCTGTGCAGTATTCCCATACGTAATACCGTGTGTTAAATATATATGCACTCGCTGTTAGCCGAGCCGAACTAACCCGAATGGGGGACATGACTCCCGATATATCTATCCACAATATATTCGCGCTTACAAATGAATGCAATTAACGGTTCATGATATAAGGGCTGATGGAACCACATGTGTAATACATAATAGAAATGAAGTTGTTTTCGTGTCCATATGAAAACGAAGCATGTATTTCAACCCCAAAACATAACAGTGTGAAGATAGGGGCTATGAGGACTCACCGTGGATGCGATGACAAATATTGGCGAAATATGCAATTTAGCGTAAGTTGATGGGTGATGCACCGGGTGAGTTTAATCGAGCCCTAAATGATAATAGGGACTTAATATCTCTAATATATGATAATATATATTTATAGATTTTTATATCTTAAATCACCCAACATTACAAGTTTATAAATAAAACCCACTTAAAACGTCAAGTTTATATATATATAATTTTCCAGCTTTTTCGGCCTACTTTGAGGCTGTTTTTGACCAAGCTCCAAAACGTTTTAGGCTTTGGTTTTCTTGGACATTAAACTACTATATACAAAGAATTTTTAAAGTCAAGAACGACCATTTTTCGAGATGTTTAGGTTGGGGAAAAAGCTTGTTGAAAACCCTATGTTGGCCATTTTTGAGCTGTCAAACTTTCGGTTTCCCAAATAATTTTTGGAGGTCTTAAACTCCAAAATAAATTATGAAAACTTCCAGATCTATAGTTAATACATAGATCTAACTTTTGAGACAAGAATCAACTCATTTCGTTAAGTTATAAATTAGTTATGATTTTTCAAAGTCGATATAAATTTTCTACCGAAAATCCAAAGTTTATAAACTTGAAATAACTAGTGATGCTTGTTGTTTATTCAAAGACTACTTGTATAAAAGTTATAAAACACATATATATATCACTTGTTTTCAAAATATTTACACTTATATGATGTGTTTATATATTTATAAACACATTTGAAGAAAACAACTTAAAAACAAAACTAGAAATTTATAAACTTGAGTTTTTATGAAACTTGTTGTTGTTGGTGATTATATATATTATGCAAGACTTATATAAACATAAATATAAGTTGAAATAAGCTAGTATTTACTTACTTTGATGTATTAGGAGAATGAAAGTGTGTAGAAAGTTGGATCTTCAAAAATATCACCAAGAACACTTGAATATTTTAAGAACACCAAAAATTTGAAAGTCTTTGGCTTGAGAGGCCTTGTGGCCGGATTTTAAGAGGAAGAAGGAGAGTATTTTTTATTTTTGAAGTGTGGAAGTGAAGTGTGAAATGTGGTCTTATTTATAGATGAGAAAAGGTGGTGAAATGATGATGGATTTGAAGATTGAGTGTAAATCTTTGTGGAGTGTAAGAGTGAAATGTGATGATGGTGATTGTGTATGGGAATTATGTAATAAAAACAACACCTATGAATGGCCAGCCATAAGGAGGTATTTATGGTGTATTTGCATTTTTTTGTATAAATGTATTTAGAAATGTATTCTTGTATTTTCCTTTTCTTGTAAATTCATAAATACTTTTGAATGCATTAGTTTATTAGATTGTTTTAACCTTGCATAATTAATGTTAAGTAATTGTATTAGTGTGTGAGTGTCACTAATCATAATTAAATTATGTACTTAGTTGAATTAGTCCCTCATATCGTAATTTGATCGGATTAATTGATTTCTCGATTCATCGCACCGATGAATTTGATTCTAATTGAGTTGAATTTCCTAATAAACTTTGTTAATCACCTTGATTAATTTCTAATGACCACTGATTAGGTTATAATTGGCTATTAAATACTGATTAGGTCGTAGTTTCTAACCTGGTTTAATGTCGGATGTTACACCGGGATTAAAGAAGGATATTGGGCAATTTATCGAACGTTGCAGAACTTGTAGACTAGTCAAAGCTGAACACCAACAACTGTACGGTAGTTTGCAACCACTTTTCGTTCCCGAATGGAAGTGGGAACATATCACAATGGATTTTGTAACTAAACTGCCAAAGACTAGGCGTCAACATGATGTTGTTTGGGTCATTGTGGATAGATTGACTAAGTCTGCACATTTTATACAAATTCGAGAAAATTATTCATTGGAGAGGCTAACACAGATTTACATGAGTGAGATTATTTCTCGACACGGAGTTCCAAAGTCTATAATATCGGATCGAGATAGTCGTTTCACATCCAACTTTTGGTCCACTTTACAAGAAGGATTGGGTATGAGGATCGCCATGAGCACGATCTACCGAGCGCAAACTGATGGACAAAGTGAAAGGACCATCATCACACTAGCAGATATGATGTGGTCCTTTGTGTTAGATCTTGGCATCAATTGGGATGACCGTTTACCTTTGATAGAGTTTTCTTATAACAATAGTTATCACGCAATGATTAAGATGCACCATTTGAAGCACTGCTACAAGAGACGAATGAGAAGATACAACTTGTGCGACAAAACATGAAGGCGGCCCAGGTTCGCCGAAAATGTTATCATGATCGGAGACATAAACCAATCAGTTTTGAAGTGAATGATTAGGTTTATTTGAAAGTATTACCTATGAGGGGTGTCACTCGTTTTGTAAAAAGCGGCAAGCTGTCACCTAGGTTTATTGGCCCATTTAGAATAACAGAAATGGTTGGGAGTCAATCATATTGATATGATGTCATTTGTATATATTTTTCGTATCATTTTGTCTTACATTTTGGCGGTTTTAGCTTTGTGGAATGGTATTGATTTGCTTCATATGTATATTTCGTAGGTTTGAAGCCGCCATGTTGCCAAAAAGATGAAAAATGAAGCGAAAACGTTGAATTCACGGATTTAGCTGACCTCACTTAAAGCTGGAATGAGTTTGCCATAGCCAAACATCTCGTGACCACGACTTTTGTCATGACCACGACTCAGGCTCGTGACCACGACTTTTGTCGTGATCACAACACGTCAGATCTGATTAAAAAGATAGCAGCAAGTCATTTTAGGGCAACTTCGTATTTTTCTTAGCGTAGCCGTCTTTTTTCACACACTATAAGGTGTGATTAGTAGGTGTAAGTAGGGTTTTCATTTTTCTAGCATAGTTAGAGTTAGATTAGTTAAAGAATTCGGTTTTCATTGGTGATTCAAGCATTCAGTTACGACTCTTCTTCAAGTTTATCATTTTAGCTACGGTTTTAGTACAATCCTTCCTTTAAACTTTCTGATATGGTTTTGTTTAGTTTAGATATCATTTATTTTATTATTCTTAGCATGATTAGTGAGTAGTTTTGTTAACACTCACTTGGATTTTGTTTCTTGATGGATATATGAAGAGATTTTGATGTTTTAGTTGGAAAACTGTATGTCTCAATTGTGTATAATTTAATTGATGCGTTTGAATTAATAAAATCGGTGTTAAGTTTAATTTTCTAGCATTATTGTGACAATGAGAATTAAATTTAAATGCTGACTTTTACAAATTTTATCATATTTGTGTGATTTGTTAGTTTGTTGCTATTTCTAGCATTATTGTGATTATGAAATGGTAACTAGTTAATAAATTGTGAAGTTAGTGCATGAAATTGATCCTTAACATTATTGTGATCATAGGGTTAATTTGATCTTTAAATTTCATGAATATAATTTGTGTTTGTTCGATTAAAATGAATGTTTGAAACTGATTCCGAGCGCTTGACGTGTAAAATGTTTTGGTTTTAAAAGCTAGTTTTAGTTGGTTGACTCTTTCGTAAAATGCATGTTGTCGTTAGTTTTATGGGTTGGGGTATACTGGAAAACTCCATACTTGATTCCTATTGTACGCACTTGATTGACATACATTTGTGTTTTAATTGTTAAAACGATTGGATTTAGTTCTAACATGTATTCTATTTTCAACTAAAACATCCTGATGCAGCGTAGCAAATAGAAATATAGATTATTCTGTTGATTCAAAGAATTCCAGAACAATCTCTACTAAAAGTTTGTTGATTCTGTGAATACCAAACGATTAGGCTTCAAACAACCGATTTTGAACTCGGAAATTTGGAAAAGAGAGAAATTTTCTTCATTCATAAACTGTCTTCATACATAAGTTCAACACACTTTAAAAAGAAACAGGAAACTTAAAACGGGTCAAATAACCCAGCGGGTCGACCCAGGAAACAAAAATAAAAACCCAAATAACCGATAAAATTCATAAAAAGGCCCGTAGCTCTCATTCCGGGTCGAATTTGGGCCGAACGGTTGGGCAAACCGCCACTGCGTGGAGCTCGAGCCAACGGTCGTCTGGACACCTGATTCGCCCCAAACGGAGACCCGAGTCAAAAGTCAGGGCCGTTTTCGTTTAGCCCCTTTTATTACGGGCTCTATCTTGGGCCTCCAGAAACATAATGGCCCGATCCTCTATACTTGGGCCTGCATCATTCCCCCCTGGGTAGACAAAATTCGTCCTCGAATCTGCAGTATGCTCGTCATCAGAAGAATCCCCATGGAAAGGCACCAAATGCTTAACATTGAACACATCAGCAGATCGGATATGATTTGGCAATTTCAGGCGATAAGCATTAGAATTTATCTTCTCTACAATCTCCACCGGTCCAATCTTCTTTGCAGATAACTTATTGTACTCACCCACCGAGAAACGATCCTTAGTCAGAATAGCCCAAACGAAATCACCAACCTCAAAATCAACGTGTCTGCGTTTCTGATCAGCATCCTTCTTGTATTTTGCATTAGCACGAACCAAGTTTTCTTGTACCACCTTATGGACCTCATGAAGCCCAACAACAAAATCCTGCACTTTCTTTGGAACGAAGCTTGAGATAGGAAGGCCCATCAGATCCAGTGGGCCCCTGGGCTGAGCAGAATAGACCACTTCAAATGGACTAAAACCAGTACTTCTGTTCACCGCACGATTATGGGCAAACTCTGGTTGACACAACTTCTGATCCCAGGCCCGCACGTGTTCACCCACCAAACACCTCAGAAGATTACCAAGGGATCTGTTAACAACTTCAGTCTGCCCATCCGTCTGAGGGTGATAGGCACTGCTGAAGTTAAGCTCTGTGTTTACCATCTTCCATAGGCTGCGCCAGAAATGGCTCAAGAAACGAGTGTCCCGATCAGAATCAATAGTAGAAGGTAACCCATGCAAACGGTAGATCTCCCGAAAGAACAACTGAGCCACATGAACCGCATCGGCTGTTTTCTTGCATGGAATAAAGTGTACCATCTTTGAAAAACGGTCAACCACAACAAAGATCGAATCATTACCCCGTTGCGTTCGGGGCAACCCTAACACAAAGTCCATACTGATATCAACCCAAGGTTGTGAAGGAACAGGCAGAGGCATGTAAAGTCCAGCATTAGTGGCTGAACCCTTGGAAGCTTGACAGATCCTGCACCGCTTAACAAACAGCTCTACTTCCTTCCGCATTGTAGGCCAAAAGTAAGATGATTGCACCAAGTGTAAAGTGCGATCTCTGCCTACATGTCCTTCACCATGTAGCTCCTTTATGATGTGCAGACGAAGACTTGAATCAGGAATGCATAATTGATTCCCCTTGAAAAGGAACCCATCATGCAACAAAAAATCTGCCCTCTTTCCAGACTGAACTTCCTGCAAAACAACAGAAAAGTAAAGATCGTCTTCAAACTGCTCAATGAGACTGTCAAAGCCTGGCACTTCAACTCGCATGGATACAAGCAGACTACTCCTCCTGCTCAAAGCATCTGCCACCCGATTAGAAGTTCCAGATTTATGTTTCACAACAAACGTAAATTTCTCCAGAAAAGCAAGCCATTGCCCATGCTTATGAGATACTTTGTCCTGACTGCGAATGTGCCTTAAGGAGTCATGATCCGTGAACAGCACAAACTCCTTATGGAACAAATAATGCCGCCAATGCTTCACTGCTTGGACCACTACATAGAATTCAAGATCGTAGGTACTGTATCGCAATTTTGCCCCTGTCAACTTTTCACTGAAATAAGCAATAGGTCGTCCTCCCTGACTCAGAACACCCCCAATCCCAACCTTTGAAGCATCCGAGTGCAACTCAAAAACTTGGTTGAAATCTGGCAATATTAGGATTGGTGCTGTCGTTAGTTTTTCCTTAATCAACTGAAAAGCTGACTCTGCCTCGTCGGTCCAAGTAAAAGTCTTCCCTTTCCCCTTTATACAGTCTGTCACTAGCGCCATGATAGAGCTGAAATTTTGTATGAACCTCCTGTAAAATGAGGCCAACCCATGGAAACTTCGGACGTCGGTGAGGGTTTTTGGAGATGGCCATTCTTTCACAGCAGTAACCTTGGACTCATCCACTTGTATGCCTTCACCAGAAACCACATATCCCAAAAACAGAACCTTCGGGGTCATGAACACACATTTCTTCAAAGCTGCATATAAATTATCCCTGCGAAGTAAACTGAGAACCTGTCGCACATGCTCTACATGCTCATCAAAGTTAGCACTGTAAATAAGTATATCGTCAAAGTACACTACCACAAATTTTCCAATGAAAGGCCGAAATAACTGGTTCATTACTCGCATAAATGTGCTAGGGGCATTCGATAACCCGAAGGGCATCACTAACCACTCATACAGCCCCTCACGTGTTTTGAAGGCAGTCTTCCACTCATCACCCGGTCTAAGCCGAATCTGATAGTACCCACTTTTTAAGTCTAGCTTTGTGAAAATGGTGGCACCACTAAGCTGATCTAATAAGTCATCAAGACGAGGAATTGGAAATCGATACCTTACTGTGATTTTGTTGATGGCACGGCTGTCAACACACATTCGCCAAGTACCATCCTTCTTGGGAACCAGCAAAGCAGGAACAGCACAAGGACTCATACTCTCCCGAACCTGTCCTTTGGCAACTAATTCCTCAACCTGTCTACGCAACTCCTCATGTTCAATAGAACTCATTCTGTAGTGCGGTTTGTTGGGTAACTGAGCTCCGGGTTCCAAATCAATGTGGTGTTGAATGTCTCGCAGTGGAGGCAACCCATCAGGTAACTCAGTAGGGAATACATCAGAAAACTCCTCGAGTAAAGGAGTCATAGCCTCTGGAATCTCAACTTCTTTAGGCACTTCCTTCCCAATCAAAACAAACACTTCCTCCACATCTTCAATGTCTTCTTCAAACTGGGCAAGGGTTAAAAGAGAACCAGATTGCTTTGTAACTATTTCCTTAGGCTTAGTAGGCACCAATGTTATTTTCACCCCACCAAATAAAAAACTATAAGTATTGGTGCGCCCATTATGGTCAACATTTCGATCATATTCCCACGGCCTACCCAACAACAAATGACAAGCATCCATAGTGACCACATCACACCACACATTATCCTTATATGTTTGACCAACAGAAAAAGCAACAAGAGCACGTTTAGAAACTGTTACCTCACCACCTTTCTTCAGCCACTGCAGTTTGTAAAGTTTGTTGCGATTTTCCATTTTCAAAGCCAATTTCTGAACCGCCTCCTCAGAAATGAGATTATCACAACTTCCAGAATCGATAACAAAGGTGCAAACCTTACCCAATATCGTACACGTGGATTGAAAGATGTTGTGTTTGAGCCAATCTTCACCAACTGCCTTTGGGGTAAAGCACGAGCGCCTTACAACCAGGTTCACCCCCACATCTCCGATGACGACTTCTTCATCGTACTGTGGTTCTTCATCAAACTGTGGATTATCCTCGTAACCCTCCTCAGCATACTCATATTCCCAATCCCCAGTCTCGGCATACATGTGTCGTTTCCCAGCCTTCTTGCAGTCAGATGCCCGATGGCCCGTCTCGCCACAACTAAAACATTTCAGACCCCCGCTACTACTTGCACCTCCTGTTGGAGTTGTTCCCGCAGAAGCACCCCATGTCTTCGATTGATTTGGGGTGAAACGTGTCATTGCACCACCCGAACCAGAACCTCTGCCACCAGGAGCATTCGGAAAGGCACCACTACCCGGGGAATTCGAAAGGACACCACCACCAGGGGAATTCGAAAAGACACCAGAACCACCACTCACCCGACGGTTTTGCTTCTCAAGAGCCAGTGCCCTTTGGTGTGCCTCTGAAACGAAAACTGGATCGAACAGATTCACGGCATCCATGATTGACACCCTCAAGCCACCAACATACCGTGCAACAAGTTAATCTTCCGTCTCCTGAATATCATTCCGCGCGATCAATTGATAGAAATCGGTTGTATATTCATCAACCGTTATGGCCCCCTGCCTGAGATTCTGTAACCGCTGGTACATTAACCGTTGGAAGTTATGAGGCAGAAAGTTGGACCTCATACACTTCTTCATCTTCCTCCATGTTTCAACCTTTGGTTTGCCAAGACGACTTCGTGTCTGTTTCAACTGCTGCCACCACGCCGATGCCCTACCGTGAAGTCTGGTAGCGATCAGTGATACCTTCTTGTTCTCGGGTAGCTCTTTGAACTCGAACACTTCCTCAACCGTAGCCAACCAATCAATGAACCCCTCGGGATTCAGACTAGTCCCATCAAACTCTGGGATCTCAGTCTTAAATCCGGTCTCCCAGCGCCTATTATCATCCCTGCGATTCTGCCTTGGCCGTTCTTCATTTTCCGACCCGGAAGACGAACGGTCATTGACGAACGGGTTTTCAAATTCTTCATCCCCATGGCCCCTGTTCAACAGATCTGTGAATCGATCGGTCAACTGAGTAACCACCTGATCCAACCTTTCATCCATCCTCGCGAAAATCCGTTGCTCAAACTCGCGTTCATACACTTCCTCAAGTGGTTTCTGTCTCCTCGGAGGCATCCTGAACTCGAGAATTTCGGCTTTGATACCAAACTGATGCAACGTAGCAAATAGAAATATAGATTATTCTGTTGATTCAAAGAATTCCAGAACAATCTCTAGTAAAAGTTTGTTGATTCTGTGAATACCAAACGATTAGGCTTCAAACAACCGATTTTGAACTCAAAAATTTGGAAAAGAGAGAAATTTTCTTAATTCATAAACTGTCTTCATACATAAGTTCAAAACACTTTAAAAAGAAACAGGAAACTTAAAACGGGTCAAATAACCCAGCGAGTCGACCCAGGAAACAAAAATAAAAACCCAAATAACCGATAAAATTCATAAAAAGGCCCGTAACTCTCATTCTGGGTCGAATTTGGGCCGAACGGTTGGCGGTTTGTCACTGCCTGGAGCTCGAGCCAACGGTCGTCTGGACACCTGATTCGCCCCAAACGGAGACCCGAGTCAAAAGTTAGGGCCGTTTTCGTTTAGCCCCTTTTATTACGGGCTCTATCTTGGGTCTCCAGAAACATAATGGCCCGATCCTCTATACTTGGGCCTGCATCACATCCTTAGTGTTTATTCACTTAGTTCTTTTTCATAAACCTAAAGAACAATTCCAAGTGGGTGTTGCCTTTATTATTTGATTTTTATCTTGCTTATTTGCTTTTGATAGTTTAGATCATCATAGTATTTGTTTATCTCTCTTTTTAGTTTAAGCGTTTTAGTTTAATTTCTCTCTTAGGTGCATTCATGCATTTCGTAGTTTAGTTTAGTTTAGTTTAGTTTGTAGGTAATCCATCATTTTACCTTCTAAGTGGCTGAATATTAGCAAACGTCTTAGTATCAGTATCTCGTTTCCACTTGTCGTTCCCCGTGATCGACAATTCCCAAGGTCAGCTTCAAGCTATACTATCTACGACTGGTACACTACCAGTGGAATTTGGTATAACTTAGGCTTTCTTAATTCTTTTGATTCTTATAGCCAAATTCGCGTAGATCACATATCGTTTGGAGTTGCCTAAAGAGATGTCGGGTATACACCCTGTGTTTCATGTGGGAAACCTTAGGAAATCTTTCCCTACTGGGAATGAAGACTGGACTGATCATACCGAGTTGCAGATAGATGAAAGACTCCGATATGTGGAAGAACCTGAGTGTGTTTTGGACACAAATGTCAGAAAGCTAAGGAACAAAGAGATAGAAATGGTGCTGATACGCTGGAAGCATCACAAAGGAGCAAACCATACTTTAGAGACAAAAGCCGATATGTTAATGAAGTATCCTCATCTGTTCGAATCCAAGCAACTTCGAGGACGAAGTTTGAGCGTGGTGGAGCCCAAGCTGTAACATCCTAAGATTTAAATTGATGATATTTAGTTTAAATTTCATAGTTAATGTAATCAAGTTGGATTATTAATGAAAGTCTATTTATTCGTGAATTTAAAAGTTGATTGTTAAATAATTAAGAAATTTTAGAATTTCAATTTATAAATAAGTATGATGAAATTTAAATGTTAATGGTGAAAATATAAGAATTGAAACTTCATTTAAAGAAGATATGCAAGTGGAGGGACCACTTGTGTAAATAACCTATAGATGAGAATAAAAGACTCTTTGAGTCTTTCAAACTCACATTTGCAATTTTTCACCTTCAAAACACACACGAACTCTCTCAAGAATCTACTGAATTCAAATTTGGTTGAAGAAAAAATTTGTGAAAAGGAACTAATATTACAAGGATTTAAGCCTGAATTAAGGTAAGAAAAGTGATTTTAAGTTAGGGTTTTCTTGGAAGAGTTTAAAATGCAAAATTCAGAATTTAAATCTAATAATTTGTTGTTGCATGAATGTTATTATAGTTGAAAAACATAATTTGAAGTCCTTAGAAGCATCAGAACCAAGAATCATTCACGGATTCGGCCAAAATGATAAGAATTTTGGGATTTTTATGAACTTTAGTGTTCTTGAAGATTTTCCCCATTTTGGTTAGATCTAGATAAAAACGAGTGTTATTGTTAGGGAAATTGATTTAGAAACACTCAATAAATGTTAATATATCGTTTGTATGGATGCATGTTAATAAAAATGAGCTTGGTGAATTTTTAAGCAAAATTTGTAGGTTGCGACCTGCTGAACTGCAGGTTGACTCGTCGAGTCGAGCATGGTGACTCGGCGAGTCACCAAGAACATCAAACCAAATAATTCTTCTAAGTGTTAAGACCCAAACTTTGGGTAGGATCGAACTTCGGGTGTGACCCAAATTTTAGGTGGGGGACCCGAACTTTGGTTGGGTTAATTTTCAGGTCATATCTCGGGTATAAGAGAAATTCCAAAGCGGGGATCCGAACTTCGGACCTCGACTTGTCGAGTCGAGCATGGTGACTCGGCGAGTCGGCCTCAGCTCAAGCGAACTTCGGTTCTGGTTAAAGAGACTCGAACTTTTGGACTAAAAATCATATTTTTGATATAATTTTGACATTATATAAGAACATTTAATAACGGGTTCTTCGGACCTAGTAAAGATCCGAGTCTTGGTTTCAATTATGAATCTTTGGATGGTGGATTCGAAGTTAAGCAATTGTGAAATTTGATGCAAAATTAACGACAATCAGACATTGATGGTATTTTCCTATGAATAATGTGAAAGGTCCTTGTGGTGTTGTTAAACACACAGTGGGGTTAATTGTGATTCCAGTTGAAAGTCTAAGGAGAAATAATACAAATTTAAAGTTATTTAACGCACCCACTGTGAGTACTTAGGATTGTATATGTTTACATTTGTTCTATGTTAGCTGTTATTCATTGAGGCATGTTGATTCTTATTTGTTTGACACTCCACTAACTTGCGTTTATTTTGATGCGCATTGTTGCTTGTTTACGTGTTATTACATGTTCCGTGTTCTTTGTTGTGCATCAACGTGATGGGCTTTCGAGCTATAACTGGTACATTGATGCTACCGAGGCTATATAACCTGGAGATGATCCCTCTATGGTCCGAAGGGCAGGTGTAGCATCCCCGATGGTAAATTCCGCCTCAATTAAATTTGTTATTCCGTGCAAATGGCATGATGGAGCTGCGTGCGCATATGTGTTTCTGTAGGTCCCGAGAGGTTTCCCAAGTATATAGCCTTAAGTTGTAGATGGGGTGTGAATACAGCAATTTAAAAACTACACACTATTTTGTCAATGTTTGTATGTATTATCAACAATTGTTAATTACAAACAAGCTTGACTGCGGAAATGTTCAAGCTGAGATGACAGATACAACAGTATGTTAACTAGTCTAAGACAGACTTAAACTAGTTACAATGAATACACTCACTAAGAATAACTCACTGTGTTTACAAGACTCAGAAGGACAGCTTGAATAAGAACAGCTTAAGCATAAGGCATTGTTTTATTCAAGCAGACTTGCATGCATGAAAAGACACACTTTAATGCACGTTCTGATTTCATACTCTTGGCTCATCACTTACCTTTTTGCTTAAACTTTCAATCCTTGGAAGTTTCCTTTTAAACTCACTTAGAGGATCCAAGTGAAGCTTCTTTATTGGACGAAAGCAAAAAGGTGGAATGTCTTGTTGAAAAGACAACATAACTTTTCTGCACATTCTGAAAAGCAGACATGCCTTCATGTTGCAGACTTTTTGTCTTTTCTCTTTGTCTACTGTTGCATAGGCTTTAACTAAATAAGGAATGTCACCTTTGAGTCTTTCTTCCTTTGTTAAGGCCTATTTTGATATAAGAAAAGGTCTGTCACCCTTTTTCAAATATCCTTTTGTCTTCATGTGACAGAACAGCTTGGGCAGGCTGAGCAGTTCTGTTTTCCACTTTGTCTTCGACTTTGTAAACTGATCTTGTAGCCAAAAACATTACATGAGGACTTGGAAACATATTCCATAAAGTGTTTTAACCTGTTCACAAAGAATAGGTTCTGTTCACAAAGAACAAAACACTTGTAAACTGCCCAAGCTGCTCACCAGTGTAGAGCAGCGTAGACAGTTTATGTCCAGCCTATTCAGCAGACTGAACAGCTTGGACAAACTGCCTTTGTTGCAACACATGCAACACATAGAACAACTTTAACTGATATTGCAAATCACTTTACAGGTTTCATTAAGGCATAAACAGGCCTTAAATTATACCTTTCAAGTGCATCAACAGGTTTGATTAAAAATCTCCCCCTTAGATGCAGAACAGGTTTGACTGAGGCCTTTTTGTGCCTAACATTTTCCGTACTACGTGTGCGAAGGGGAGCACGTTGTTTGTCACCGGTGTTACTCATTGTGTGCTGCATAATAACTTGTAGAATGTATAATCTCTGTACTCACTAAGCTTTTCTAATCCTTTAGTAGTTGATATTTTTCAGGAAAGGGAAAATCGACTGTTGGACCTTCTAGCTAGGTCACTTGTTGAAGTATTTGAAGATACCTACTCTTCAATCGGTAACTGAATAAAAGGAGATTCCATTGGAATTCTTGGGATGGTTGTAATAAATTTTGAGTATGTAGACTAAAAAAGGAACCTTGTAGCATATAAACTATGTAGCGTGTTTGACTTTAATTTCATATATGTATTATTTCAATTTCATGTAATGTACTAACTGTTAGGATCAATGGTTTATTATGGGTTGTGTGTTTAATCCCTGGTAATGTATCTGTGGTTATTATGGCAAGGGTGTCACAGATAGCCTTAGAGCTATAAATGTTAATTTGATGTTACCGAGGCTATATGACCAGGAGTTGATCCCTCCGAGGTCTGGAGGGCGTGTTTAACATCTCAGATAGTAAATTTCTTCTCAATTGATTTATATGTGCAAAGTCACGGTGGAGATATACGCTAATATATATTTGTCTGTACGGCGTGTACAAAAGGGTGCACGACGTTTTTCGTAGGTGTGACTCAAACTTGCTGCATAAACACTTGTCGAGTATGAAACATCTGTACTCACTAAGCATCGCTTACCCTTCAGTTGTTGATTGTTTTCAGGAAAAGGAAAATCAGACCATCTAGCTAGGTCGATATTTGAAGTTGCTTGAAGACTCTACTACTTAATCTTGGTATCTGGATAATGGAGGTTTCATTGGTATCTATTGGGTTATTTATAATAAAAGTTGAGTATGTAGAAGCTAAATTGGAACCATGTAACAAAGTAGTGTGTTTGACTTTATTTAAATTATGTATTTTATTTCATGTATTGTATTTAAGTATACTTTGGGTTATTGTAATGATTATGATTTGGTTGTATTAATCCTGGGTGACGTCTATATATATTAAGAGAAGGTGTCACATGGTAAAGTATCAGAGTAGTAGTTTGAGATTTCAAGTGTCCGTGAGGACTTGGTCTCAAATACAGGTTGTGATCTTAGTAATGATAATAGGTGATGATCTGAACTATGATAGGATATGATCTAGTACTTATAGGAATCTGACTTTTTGTAACACGACAATGGGTGGTGTACTTAAATAAGTAATGTGTATACTAAACAAGTTATATGTTTAAATTTCAGAAAATTATAGGAGAATGAATGACTCCACAAGAAAAGATGCAAATGATGCAATCCATGATTGCAGAATAGAATTAGATGAGCTAAGAATGGTTTCGGGCTCGAGATAAGTTCGAAGCTAAACGAAAGGAAGACAAGAAAAAGAATAAGGAAAATCCTCATGGTAATGAAGAGGGTCACGATGACAACACTGGGTCATAAAGTAAACCCAAGAGTTGTTGATTTAAAGACTTCAAAAGTAATGAGATTGTGGCATTTGACGGAGTGGGTGACGCCGTTGCTGCTTAAGAATGGATAAAAACATCTTAAATGACTTTTGGAATCAACAATTGTGCTGAGAAGGATATGGTCAAGTTTGCTACTTATATGTTCACCAAGGATGCAATTATGTGGTGGAATTCGATGTTTAATGCCTTAACTATGGAGAAGTGATATCATGTAATTTGGACATATATTTATAATTGATTTACACCCATAATTTAATGTTTTTATAAATATTTGTGTGAAAATGTATTGATTTAGTTCACATTTGGTTTTCATAGGTATAAAGTCAAACGTGACAAAAGAATGAAGAAAAACGAGCAAGAAACGAAAGAATTTAGTTATCTCACGCGAGTTTCGTATTTTGCCCATAACTCTCTCATACGAACTCGGATTCAGGTAATTCAAAAATCCAGACGAAGAGGTCACACAGGGCTACAAGTTTTATTTTTTGAGTTTTGGCATCTAGTGAAAGAGCACGGCGTGCCTTCTAAAAAGCACAACGTGCTTTCTGCGGCAGCCTATAAAATCTTCCAGCTCCTTTTGGGCGATTTTAGGGTTATATTAGAGTTAGTTTAGAGTACTTTTATCACCTAGGTTTTATATTTTTATGTAGGATTAGTTATTATCAAGTTTGTATTTGAAGATTTCAAGGTTTAGAAAGATTTTTTGCCCTAATTTTGTCATTGATGGAAGAAAGGTTGAGGTTTTTTATGGATCTTGAAGAATCGGTGAAGAGAAAGTTTGAGCAACCATTATCATAGGGGAGTTTCTTAACATTTCTTTCTTGTTGAACATGTTTATCATACTTCTCAATCAATGTTGATGTTAAACTCCATTTCTATGGAGTAGTTTTGTTAGTAATCACTTGGGTTTTATAAACCCTAAACATTGGATGCTATTTTTGTTGTTGGAATCTACATCATAGTTGTTCTTGCTTTGGAAGAAGATAAATGATCCTTAGTTATGTTCTTGAATATTTGTCATGGTTGTTAACTTTCCTTGATGTGAGTCGAGTTTAGTGATGTTCATTTTTGATGAAGTGATTTAATTGCTTTGTTTGGTCCTTTAGACTCGTAAAGGTAAAAAGGGTTAAATATTTATGTATGTGGCTAAGTGTTAGGCACAAAAAGGCCTCAGTCAAACCTGTTCTACATCTGAGGGGGAGATTTATAATCAAACCTGTTGATGCATTTGAAGGTTAAATTTAAGGCCTGTTATATGCCTTATTAAAGCCTAAAGATGATTTGCAATATTAGTCTAAAGTTGTTCTATGTGTTGCATGTGTTGCAACTAAGACAGTTTGTCCAAGCTGTTCTGTCTGCTGAACAGGCTGGACATAAACTGTCTACGCTGCTCTACACTGGTGAGCAGCTTGGGCAATTTTGAAGTGTTCTGTTCTTTGTGAACAGAACCTGTTCTTTGTGAACAGGCTAAACACTTTATGGAATACGTTTCCAAGTCATCATGTATTGTTTTTGACTGCAAGATCAGTTTACAAAGTCGAAGACAAAGTGGAAAACAGAACTGCTCAGCCTGCCCAAGCTGTTCTGTAACATGAAGACAAAATGTTATTTGAAAAAGGGTGACAGACCTTTTTCTTATATCAAAATAGGCCTTTACAAGGAAGAAAGACGCAAAGTTGACATTCCTAAATTAGTTAAAGGCAATGCAACAGTTGACAAAGTAAAAAGACAAAAGTTCTGCACATATGAAGACAAGTCTGCTTTTCAGAAAAGTGCAAAAAAGGTTATGTTGTCTTTTCAACAAGACTTCTCCTTTTTCATTCCGTCCAATGAAGATGTTTCTCTTAGATCCTCTGAGTGAGTATAAAAGGAAGCTTCTAAGGACAGAAAGAAGTGTGAAGAAAGCTAAGTGCTGAAACCAAGAGTGAACGTGCAAGTGTGTTTTTCATGCATGCAAGCCTGCTGTGTAATTCAGTTTCTGTGTGTCTAAGCTGTTTTACATAAGCTGTTCCCTTAAGTCTTGTAAACACAGTGAGTGCTTCTTAGTTAGTGTATTCATTGTATACTAGTTTGAGTTTGTCTTAGACTAGTGAACATATTGTTGTATCTGTCATCTCAGCTTGAACTATTCCACATTCAAGCTTGTTTGTAATTAACAAATTGTTGATAATACATACAAACATTGAGAAAATAGTGTGTAGTTTTTAAATAGCTGTATTCACCCCCCCCTCTACAGCTTAAAGCTATATACTTTGGGAACCTCTCGGGACCTACAACTGGTATCAGAGCCAGGTTAGAGTGTGTGTCATTCTAGATCTCTCATTCTCCCAAGTTTCCATGGACAACAGTGCTGCAGGTTCCTCTTACTATGACAATGGCTCTATGGGCAAACCTCCAAAATTTAATCATCAAAACTTCTCTGGTTGGAAGTGCAGAATGATGCTCTATTTAGAGAATCTGGATGTGCAACTACCAGAAATAGTGATGGAGGGTCCCTATGTGCCAACCTCTGTTACTACCATAACTCCAGCGGTTGAAGGAGCTGCTCCTGAAATCAGGACCTTTGAGAAAGCTAAAGCTCAATGGTCTGATGAAGACAAGAGACTGGTGGCTCTGGATGCAAAGGCCAGGAACAACCTGGTCATTTCTCTTCCTGATGATGTGTTCAAACAGGTTGAGAAAATGAAGACAGCAAAAGAGATGTGGGATACTTTGTGTACCGTCTATGATGGACCCACAATCACACTGGACAACTGGATCAACAATCTTGTTAAACAGTATGAACTCTTCTTTGCTAAACCAAAGGAGACTCTCACTGAAACCTACACCAGGTTTACTGCTCTAGTGAATGATCTCAAGGCTGTTGGGATCACTAAGGATAGTCTTACCCTGGTGAATAAATTTCTGGACATTCTACCTGAAGAGTGGAATTATTTCTCAACAATTCTAAGGAACTCAGGTACTATCAGAAGTATGGATCTGGTCAATCTGTATGGATCCTTACTGAATGATGAACAGTCAAGGCAACAAAAGAGAAATGCCTTGGAAATGTCCAAAAGAGGTGCAGCCTTTGTGGCTAATGTGAGACAGCCTGTAAATCAGGTGAGTGATGTGTTCACTCAACCTGATCAACAGGATGATGACAAGGAGGAGGTGTCAGATGAAGAAGATACTGCAGATCTTGCTGAACAAGATGATGTGCAAATGATAGCTATGCTTGTCAAAAGGTTCAACAAGAAAAGGTTTGGAAGAAACATGCTGCAAGGAAGTTCAGGTGCTGGCAAAAAGAAGGCATTTGATAAATCCAAGGCTGAGTGTTTCAAATGTGGCAAAACTGGTCATATAGCTGCTGACTGTGTGTCAAAAGCTGTTGGTCAGTCTTCCAAACCATACAAGACAAACAAGGATGATGGTTATAGGGTTAAGTACCTTATGGCCATGGCTAAGCTAAGGAAGTTGGAAAACTCAGTGGGTTCCAACCGCCAAAAGGAACTTATGGCAGAGACTTGTGATTGGAGGAATCTGATTCATCATCTGATGAAGAAGACAATCAATGTCTGATGGCCAACACTGATGTCCCATCAACAAGCAGTTTCAAACAGGATATGGCTGAAGCTGAAGCCTTCAGCAGCTTAGAGAACTGGAATCCTACTATGATGTATAAGGTACAAAATTTTATGGCTTACAGTTCTGAAGAAAAAGTTAAAATGTTTGAATATATGCTTGTTGATCTAAAAGCTGCTGTTGAGAAGCATGATGCTTTACTATCTGAAATTTCTAAGCTAAAAACTGATCTTAAAACTAAATCTAGTAAACTGGACAGTTTCCATAAGTTGGAAACTGAGCTTGATGAATTAAAACACATCAACTCTATTTTACTGGAAGAAAAGAGAGAAACAGATATAAAGCATGCTAAGCTTCAAAAGATAGTTGACTCTTGGTGCCAATCTGCACAAAAAATCAGCCATTGTATAAGTCAACAGATTCCTGCACAAATCCAAGCCTATCTTGGAGGGGATCTTGACACAGCAGCTTCCATTGTTGAGATCAATAATCTGAAAGAAGATTTATCCACTCTTGTTGAACTTCCAAACACATTCATTCAAAATGTGAATGGTAAACTAATCTCAACAAATAGGTTTGTCAGGCCTCAAAACACTGACAGCTTGTGTGAATTTAGTTCAAAAGCTGATGTTGGAATTTGTTCTCCATCAAGTCAGCCTGCTAAGTGCTCTGCTGGTTCACACAAGCAAAAGAAAGGAAAACATGTTCAAACTGAAGTTGTGGATACTAAACCTGTTGACAAAATAGGTTCTGAGTCCAAAGCTGATGGTAAAAAGTGTGTTAATCCTTTTGATGCTAAACACTTTGAAAACAAGTTTTCAAAAAGTAAGCAGCCTGTTTTCAACAAGGGTAAGTCTCATGTTGAAAACAAAACTGCTGTGATTTCAAATAAGTTTTCAAATCATAGTGGTAAACTGGTTTTAAATAAGAATAAGCTTTTCAAAACCATACACAGTGAATATGCTGATAGGCAGCATAAATCACAATTCAGTAGGGACAAAGGCAAAGCCATTGCTCAAACTGAGATAATTGGGAATAAGTTTCCCAAACCTGTGGAAGCTCAAAAGCCAATCAAGCTCCCTGTCTTTGACATCTGTCCTCCTAAAAAGAGGAAAGAAGAGGCAGCCAAAGCTGTGGCTATTAAACTATCCACTCAAGCTGTTGATTCAACAAAAAGTAATAAAACTGCTAAAACTGCTGAAAGAATCAACAAAAATAACTCAGAATGTGTTTCTGAAAGATCTTCTTTCAAAAACCCTAAAAAGAGAAAATGTTACAAATGTGGGAAGAAGACACATCTGGCCAAGGATTGTCCTGAATCTGAGGTCATGAGGCCTGTTGACTCTGCTGTTTCCACCACAGCTGTTACAAGCAGTGTTGGAAATGTCACAGTCACTGAAAGTGGTATTCAAGCTGATACCATTCAAATAGGGAAAATTAGTGTGGATATTTCAAGTCCATCAACAAATGTTGATGAAGTAGGAGAACTCATCTCTGTGATGAGTTCCCCTAAAAATGACTAATAATTCTCTTATCACTCTGCAGGAAAAACAACCTTCCCAGGTTTGGTACTTGGACAGTGGCTGCTCAGGGCACATGACAGGTTGTAAAGAATTGTTGAGTGAACTCAGGCCTGAAAAAGGGCCAAAAGTCACCTTTGGTGACAATGTACAGGGATCCACTGAGGGATATGGAACTCTTAAAGCTGGTGCTGCAGTGTTCAAAAGAGTAGCCTATGTGATTGGGCTAAAGCATAACCTTGTCAGCATAAGTCAACTGTGTGATGCTGGCTACAAGGTTAACTTTGATGAGCACCTGGGTTACATATTGGATTACCAAGGCAAAGTTGTGCTATGGTGCTCAATCGAAGAAAGGTGGGTATTGTTGTGGATTGCATTCTTCTGCTGCCCCACAACTGAAACTGTTTTTCTCAAAAGAACAAATGCTGAGCTAGAAAAACTGGCTATGGCACAAAGACTGTCACATCGTGAACGTCAGAATCAACAAAATTCTGTAAAAAGAGTTGGTGACAGTTTGCTTCTATGACGTTGCTAAGGATAGATTATGCACAGCTTGTGAGAAAAGGCAAGCGGAGAAAAAACATCTTTTTAAATCCAAACACAATTTCTCTATTGATACTCCACTCTTCTTGATCCATATGGACTTGTTTGGACCTGTTAATGTTCCAAGTCTAGGAGGAAGAAGATACACTCTTGTAATGGTTGATGAGTTCTCCAGGTACACATGGGTGATCTTTCTGAAGAGCAAAGGAGAGGCTACTAGAGAGATTATTGGATTTGTCAAAAAGATGGAAATGCTGAACTCTGCCCAAGTAAAGCAGCTTAGAAGTGATCATGGTACTGAGTTCAGAAACAGTACTCTTGAAGACTTTTGTGAAGAGAAAGGAATCACTCAAAACTTTTCAGCTGTAAGAACTCCTCAACAAAATGGAGTTGCTGAAAGGAGAAACCGAACTCTCATTGAAGCTGCCAGAACCATGCTTGTGTGCATCAGGTTTACCTTCATTATTTTGGGCTGAAGCTGTTAACACTTCCTGCTTCACCCAAAACAGATCCTTAGTGGTGAAAAGATTCAACAAGACTCCCTATGAGCTGCTCAAAGGGAGGAAGCCAAATGTCAGTTATTTCCATGTGTTTGGATGTCCCTGTTTCATTCTGAATCAAAGGGACCAGCTGTCAAAGTTTGAACCTAAAGCTGATGAAGGTGTGTTTGTTGGCTACTCTGCTATCTCCAAAGCCTACAGAGTTTTCAACAACAAAAGAAAGGTGATAGATGAATCTATCAATGTCACCTTTGAAGAGTCCAAGAATGCTTCCACCAAAGCTGTTCCTGAATCAGTTTCAAGAGAACTTAACTTTGATGATCTGATGCACTCAAACAATGAAGAGGACTCAAAAGCTTCCACTACACCCAGTGTGGAACCTGTTAATCATGATGGACATGATGATGATTATGTCAATACACCCTGTGTGAATAAATGTACTGACTTAATTACAACTGCATGTCCAGAACCTATCAATGCTGATTTTCCTAGTTCCTCTGCTGATATGTTCAACAGTGGTCAGACATGCTCAACAAGTGAACAGGCTCAAGACAATAGTGTGTCTGAAAATCTTGAGAACTGTTCAACAGGACCTACTGAAGATGTTAACAACTCAGGAGAATCATCATTGAAAAATGATCCTAAGTGGATCAGATGTCACCCCAATGATCAAATAATTGGTGACCTCAACAAAGGGATACAAACTCGGTGGGACAGCTTAGGGAACTTTTGTATGTTCTCTAGCTTTGTTTCACTGATGGAGCCAAAGAAGGTGGATGAAGCATTAAAAGATGCCAATTGGATCACTGCCATGCAGGAAGAGCTCAATCAGTTTGAGAGAAACAAGGTATGGAAGTTGGTCCTGCTCCTAAAGGTAAAACTATAATTGGCACAAAATAGGTTTTCAGGAACAAAATGGATGAGCAAGGCCATGTCATCAGAAATAAAGCAAGACTGGTTGCTCAGGGCTACAGACAGGAGGAAGGAATTGACTATGATGAAACATTTGCTCCTGTGGCCAGGCTAGAAGCAATTCGTTTGTATCTAGCCTACGCTGCTCATAAGAGCATTAAGGTATTTCAAATGGATGTGAAGAGTGCATTTTTGAATGGGAAGCTGCAAGAAGAAGTATATGTCAAGCAGCCTCCAGGTTTTGAAAATGAACAGCACCCAGGATTTGTCTATAAGTTGGACAAAGCTCTCTATGGTCTCAAACAAGCCCCTAGAGCCTGGTATGACACTCTTACTGAATTCCTTATGAGCAATGGGTACTCCAGAGGTAAACTGGATACCACACTGTTCATAAAGAAGGTGAAGTCTGATATCATGCTTGTTCAAATTTATGTGGATGACATAATATTTGGTTCTACTAATGAGCAGCTATGCAAGTATTTTTCATTACTCATGAAATCTAAGTATGAAATGAGTATGATGGGAGAACTAACTTTCTTTTTAGGATTGCAGGTTAAACAAACCTCAACTGGAATTTTTATAAATCAAAGAAAGTACACCTTAGATCTATTGAAAAAGTTCAAATTTGATCAAAGTTCTCCTATTAAAACCCCAAGGGCAACCAATGTAAAATTGGATGCTGATGCCAGTGGCAAAGCTGTTTCAGTAACAGCTTACAGAGGTATGATTAGGAGCTTGCTATACTTAACTGCTAGTAGACCTGATATTATGTTTGCCACCTGTCTATGTGCTAGGTTCCAAGCTGATCCAAAAGAATCTCATCTAGCTGCTGTTAAAAGAATCTTCAAATACCTGAAGGGTACACCAGGTTTGGGTCTTTGGTATCCCAAAGACTCAAGCCTTGAACTAACAGGTTATACAGATTCTGATTTTGCAGGCTGCAGGTTAGATAGGAAAAGCACAACAGGTGGATGTCAACTTCGTGGTGGAAAGTTGATCAGTTGGAGTAGCAAGAAGCAGAACTCAGTGTCCACTTCTACTGCTGAAGCTGAGTACATTGCTGCTGGAAGCTGTTGTGGACAGATTCTGTGGATAGGAAAACTCCTATTCTGTGTGATAACACAAGTGCCATAGCCATCTCCAACAATCCAGTATTTCATTCAAGAACAAAGCATATTGAAGTCAGACATCACTTCATCAGGGATCACATTCAGAAAGGTAATGTGGAGGTAAGTTTTATTTCCACAAATGAACAGCTTGCATACATTTTCACCAAACCTCTGGATGAAACAAGGTTTAATTACCTTGTCAGCAAGCTGGGCATGTTAAATAAGAGTGACTAAGTGTTCTCTCAGGTCTATGAATTTATATGTCTCACACTGCTCAAGTCTCTCAGAACAGCTTAGACAGAACAGGCTATGCATGTTCTGTACTTAGCCATTTTTCTGAAAAACTTGAACAGCTTGAGCACAGAACAGGCTGAACAACAACGGGTTGTAAGTCCAGCCTGCTCTGATGGTCCAATCCTCAACTTGTTCATTCCTTCACACTGTCTTACAAGCCTTTGTCTTGTAACCTGTTCAACTATTGAACACAACCTGTTCTCACAACAGAGAACAGGCTGAAGGCACAGTTTGAAGGGAGAACAGCTTGAAGATTGAATAACTTGTGTTGACTCTGCTCATCATAGGTTTGACCAACAGCGTAGACCAAAGTTTTAATTACCTTTCTTCACAATTAAGTCACTTAAATTACGTTTTTATTTAACTTAATTACTGCGGATAATGTGGATTTCGTGTGTTAGTGATTAAAAAGGTCAAGTGGTCTGACAAATGTTCTGACACGGACAACCGTTCCGTTTTCCGTTAACCAACATTTCAAATCAAACAGCCCAAATCTTTTCTCTCTCATACACACGACTATTCAAATCCTATAAATACCTAAATACTGTTTCATCTTCGTCTTCCTCATCATTTCCATAAATCCTCAAGAACCCTATAAATCGACTAAGTGTCCTTTGCTTCTTCAACCTCAAAAATTCCCAAGTGGCTCACAGACCTAATCCCTTTCTCCCAGTGTTCGTTGGTGATGATGTTGTCAAACACTCATCAATCACCACAATGCTGACCATCAAACCCACTAACTACATTGCCAACCTCACAATCCCCAAAAACTATGTGGGGAAGGGATATGACCAAATGGTGGAGTTTCTGAAAGTTCATCTGTTGAACTACGCCATGACTGCAACTCCTGGTGTCCTGTACCAGGAGATTTTGGTACACCTGTGCCTACAATCCAGATACCAAAGTCATCAAGGGCACCATACTCAATGGGACTCAGACCATTGAGATCAACACTCGTCTGCTCAGGGAAGTTCTTCTACTCCCTGTGGTTAAACAATATGATCGGCCACAGCCTGAAGATGAACAGATGAAGAATCTGCTGCACTTCTGTGGTGTAGCAGAACCAAAAGTTGGAGCAACACTGTTCAGGAAGGACCTCTCCCCTACCTACAGCTTCTTATTCGCCTCTGTGGTGATGTGCTTCAGCAGCAAGGTTGGTTCCTTTGACCAACTGAGCTGTGATGAAATCCCTGTAGTTCTGCAGCTTGTGGATGGAACTACTATGGACATGGCCAAATGGATTTTTGTAAATTTGAGGAACCTGGTGCAGCAAGAGTCAAGACCAGCTGCTGTTCGATATCCCAGGTTTCTGAGCCTCATCTTCAGACACGTTTGTGGTGAGCATATCTATAACTCTCAGCCTCTACTTAAGACTGCTGCATTCCCAGTTATAGGGAATAGAGTTTTCTATACTCCAGTCCTGCAAAATGAGCCTCCTCTATCCACACCAATGAGGAGGCTGTTAGGTTTGGTGGAAGGACCCTCTACTGTGAGGGTGGATCCAGAAGCTGCTGCTCCCGTAACAAAATCCAAAGCCAGGTCCAAGCTTGTTAAAAGGACCCTGGCAACTGAAGCTGGGCCTGTGAAAAAGAAGGCCAAAACAGCTTAGACTGAGTCTGTTCCTTTAGCCTCTGTGGCTGAGGAGGAGCAGGCTCCTCACCTTGGTTCATTTATTGAGCCTGAAGCCTTTGTGGCTGGTGCCTCTGTGGCACAAGAGACTATGGAACAGGCCAGCCCCACTGTTCCTGACCCAGTCTCACACCCTGTCCAAACAGATCCTCTCCCCTCTCCACAATCACCCACATCATCCATTCATTACCAACGCAAATCACTAGCCAAAAAGAAATCAACCCACAAAACCACATCCTCTGTTCCCTCTCAACAGGGTTCAGTTGAAAAAGAAGCAACCCCAGCTGCCTCTCCTATTTTGGGAGAAGGTTCAGCTCATTTGGAGCCTGCTTCACTCCAATCTGAGTCAACCCTGAGTCAGCCTAGACTCTCTGGTTCCTCCCAACAGGAACCAGTTGTACAAACGGAGATACCCACATCAACTATCCCAGCCTCCCAACAGGCTGAGGATATTGAAAGACAGGAGTCCTCTCCACTCCATACTGCGTCCACACTGTCTCCCACTAAACTCTCCTCACACACTGAGTCTGCACGAGGTGCCCACGCTGCTGGTATAGACCAATCAGCAGCTCAGCCTCAATCTTCTGCTCCCCATGATACAGCTGTTCTACAACAAACAGCTGCTGAGGGACCAACTTCCCAGGCTGATGAACCTCAGGGATCACACCATCCCTCTGGTGAGGCTACTCCCTTCATGCAAACTCCATCAGTAGGTTTCACCACTGCTGATGTTGAAATGCATATCTCATCTCCCAATGATGAGGTGCCTTTAGACCAAGGCACTGCAGAGGGAACCACCACTGGTCTTCATGAGGGTGTTGCAACACAAGCAGCATCTGAAAGGCCCCAAACATCATCTCTTTTCCTGGTGATGCAGCTACAGCCGCTGCTGAAGGACCCTTTGATCCCTCCAAACTGGGCCATCTTACTTTTGCCCAGGCTATGGAGCTTCTGTCCAAAGTCTCTCTTCCCTCTCCATCACATCCTCAAACACCAGCCTCATCATCTTCCTCTCCATCTACCCACTCACAACAATCTACCCATACACCTCCATCTCCCAAAGACCTGCCTTTGAAGGATCAACTTTCTTTGCTGACCAACAAAGTTGGTTCTTTGGAAAACACCATGAACTCTCTACCCTCCATCATATCAGACTCTGTGTCTGCACAGCTTCAGGGGTTCTTTGATTCGTTCAAGGCCTCTTTCCCTACCATTCCACAGCCTGATCACTCTCCATAGCTGTTAGCACTCACTGCTCAGCTGCAAACTATGTCCACCTCCCTCTCCTCTATTCTTTCCATTCAGCAGGACTCTGTGTCCTCAATGACAGCTATTTCCCAACAGCTGTCATCACTTCTTACTTCTTGCAACTCTACCCTTCCAGCCACTCTGGCTAGCTTACAAACTATAATTGGCTCCCTTTCTAACTCTGTGTCATCAGATCTTGCTGATGTGCAAGATTCTCTAGAACTTCATCTTGCACAACTGCAAACTCTGCTGTTCACAGCGTCTGACAGGGAGAATATTGTTAAGCTTACATCCCTTGCTGATTCCCACTCCTCTTCTCTTCAGACCTGTCTTTCCCAGCTTACAGAGGTGAAGGATAACTTGGCTTTCTTAGTGATTAGCCTTGTTGGTCCTAAACCTTCTACTAAACCTGCTGGCAAGCCTGCTGACTTTGTGTCTTCAGGCAGACCAGGTGTTGAATTCGCTGCTTCATCTCCTTCAAAGGGGGAGAAGTCATCTGCCTCGAAGACTAAGTCTAAGGGGGAGAAAACTTCTTCTCCTAAGGAGATACCAGTGTCTGCAACTCACACTGATCAGCCAGCAGATGTCTTTGAAACAGGTACAGCTGAAGGTGCCTCTCAAGCTGCTATGCCTACTCAGGCTGTCTCTCCAAACCCTGCTCAGTCTAAGGGGGAGGAAGTCATTCCTGAGGACAGGCCTAGCAGTAAAAGAAGGCACTTAATTCTAACTGAAGAAGAAGAAGAAGAAGAGGAAATTCCTGAGGCTGCTGTCACTACAGCAGCAGCTAAAGGAAAAGAAAAGGCAGCTGATGATTCCATGCAGCAGAAAGAAACTGAAATCAGATTCCACAAGGCCAGGGCCAAAGAGATGGGTCTTCCTATGCACAAATATTTTGAGTTTAGAGAAGAACAACTTCAAGCCCTAGAGGTCATGAGAAAGGAAGAAGAATCTGCCAAAGCTGCTAAATCTTTTGCACTCCAAGAAGCAAAGAAAATTAAAATGTCTACCTTGGAGGTGCAAAAGAAAATAATGGAAGCTGCCAGACAATCAGCAGGGGAGAAAGAGAAGGAAGTAGAGAAGGGTACTCAGGTCTCTGTGACCAAATCAACAGTACCCCATGCAAGAGCTCAATACCACTTTGACAACTTGGCTAAGAAAAAGTTTCATGATGTTGCTGAAAGAAGGCTAGCCAAGGAAGCAATTGTCAAAGCTGTCCCTATATCAAGGAAAGGCAGTCAGTGGAAGCTTAAAATAACAAGGATGGGTGCAACAGGCCCAGAATTGGAAACTTATGACCACACTGGTGTAGGTCAGATGGGATACAGGGAGTGGATTGAGCTGGCAGTTGCCCTGAGTGAATCAAAGTCTGAAACTGCTAAAGAAATCAGGGCATATGTCAAGAAGTTAATGGAAAGAGTAAAGGATCTTGGCCAGATATCTAAGGAAGTTAGTGAAGGTGTCTTTGTGACACATCCAAAAATAAAGGCCAGGAGAACAAAGAAGGATACAGAGATGGAGCTACTCCTTACACTAATTGAACAGGGCGACTATGCCATTGAAATAAAAGGAGTTGATCATAGCCTGCCTAAAGGAATAGAGTTTGAGGATGGCAAGATTATTGAAGAACCTGAGCTGGGGTTATTCTTTGTAGATCCACTAACTCAGAAGAAGTGCTTCCAAAGAGCCTCAGAGCTGTACAAAGTTGATCCGAGACAACTTGCCGCCTTAAGACTTGCAGCTTCATTTAGGCAGTCTAGCAAATGGAGAGCAGCCGTCTGGGATCAGCTCAGAGGCTTCTATGAAAGAGGTGAGCTCAATGATCCCAAGTTCATGGTTATCAGGAGTGAAGTTGAGGAACTTGAGGATACAAGGGAAGAACTGGAAAAGATGTTTCAGGATCCTCCTCCAGTATAGTGAAGTCCACCTGTCATCTGGGCAGGTGAAGATTGGAAGCTGTCCATCAGTTGGACAGGCTTACCGTTTTCTGCTCCCAACAAAAACAGTCCAATGTACATTAGTTCTACTTTATGTTACATATGTTGTAATTCCTTTTACATTAGTTGTAAAATACTTTAGTACATTAGTTGTACTTTTGTAAGAACATGTGTTGTTCTAATGTAATCAAAATTCAGTGTATAAACTGATCTTTTACTTTATGTTGATGTTGTAATTTTATTTCAGCAAATGTACTGTAAAAATATATAGTGATTTTTTGATAAGGCCAGCTTAATCTGGTTATTGCAAATAGGGGGAGATTGTTAGGCACAAAAAGGCCTCAGTCAAACCTGTTCTACATCTGAGGGGGAGATTTATAATCAAACTTGTTGATGCATTTGAAGGTTGAACTTAAGGCCTGTTATATGCCTTATTGAAACCTGAAAATGATTTGCAATATCAGTCTAAAGCTGTTCTATATGTTGCATGTGTTGCAACTAAGACAGTTTGTCCAAGCTGCTCTTTCTGCTGAACAGGTTGGACATAAACTGTCTACACTGCTCTACACTGGTGAGCAGCTTGGGCATTTTTCAAGTGTTCTGTTCTTTGTGAACAGAACCTATTCTTTGTGAGCAGGCTAAACACTTTATGGAATACGTTTCCAAGTCATCATGTATTGTTTTTGACTGCAAGATCAGTTTACAAAGTCGAAGACAAAGTGGAAAACAGAACTGCTCAACCTGCCCACGCTGTTCTGCAACATGAAGACAAAAGGTTATTTGAAAAAGGGTGACAGACCTTTTTCTTATATCAAAATAGGCCTTTACAAGGAAGAAAGACGCAAAGTTGACATTCCTAAATTAGTTAAAGGCAATGCAACAGTAGACAAAGTAAAAAGACAAAAGTTCTGCACATGTGAAGACAATTCTGCTTTTCAGAAAAGTGCAGAAAAGGTTATGTTGTCTTTTCAACAAGACTTCTCCTTTTCATTTCTTCCAATGAAGATGTTTCTCTTATATCCTCTGAGTGAGTATAAAAGGAAGCTTCTAAGGACAAAAAGAAGTGTGAAGAAAGCTAAGTGCTGAAACCAAGAGTGAACGTGCAAGTGTGTTTTTCATGCATGCAAGCCTGCTGTGTAATTCAGTATCTGTGTGTCTAAGCTGTTTTACATAAGCTGTTCCCTTAAGTCTTGTAAACACAGTGAGTGCTTCTTAGTGAGTGTATTCATTGTATACTAGTTTGACCTTGTCTTAGACTAGTGAACATACTGTTGTATCTGTCATCTCAGCTTGAACTATTCCGCATTCAAGCTTGTTTGTAATTAACAAATTGTTGATAATACATACAAACATTGAGAAAATAGTGTGTAGTTTTTAAGTTGCTGTATTCACCCCCCCTCTACAGCTTAAAGCTATATACTTTGGGAACCTCTCGGGACCTACAAGTATCCTCTAACCCCAACATCCTTTCCTTCATTTCATAAAATTGCTCTACACAGTAGTCACACAATTCATTATTCAAAATCTGTTTTTATTTTTCTTCCACTTCTGCAGTAGCCTTCCCTTTCAACAATCTTTGGATATTGTTCATCTGGTTCATCATTTCGGCTTACTGTGTGGACATCTGACTTGTAACTCCAGCAATAGCTTCATTTAGTCTTGTTTCAGTGATAAAGGGTAACGTGCTTACACCCGGGTCACGCAGACTTCCAATTGTCACAACGGTTGAACTTGTAAAAAGAACATCCGTGTGGCTTGCTGTCAGAGTTGGCAGTGATGTGACTCTGGCAGGACTTCCAACTACTTCAAGTGAAGGAGCAACAAACGCTTCCGACACTATAGTTGTTGTAACAGGGACACAAAAGCCTTTTGTACTTACTTCAACGCATGAAGTCGACTCAAATGTCCTAAGCTGTGTAGGTTCTGAGATTTGTGCTTGAATGAATGTACACTGGGCAGTTGTTTACAGATTTCAATATCCATGGAATCCAAATGATCCCAGGATAGATCTTGTGCTATATCCCCGTGCAAAAATGAAACATTCCTTGTTGAGAAGGAAATGAGTGGCTAGTGGGGTGTGCAATTGCCAGTGGGGTACTGGCTGCTTCAATGTCAACTCTCATAACAGAGCTAATAGCAGTCGTGGTTTCCCGACTTTCTAGGTTTGGGGCCTCCGTGATACTCACACTCACCAATTCATCAACTTCTATTTCTGGTAAACGCTCAGATTGATATGTTGCAATTATTTCTCCAGCTCCATCCACGTTATCATCATCATCATCCTCTCCTTCATTCCCACCTTCTTGAATATTCGATAACGTTCATTCCGAATCTGAATCAGCCTCACCACCCCTCATGTCACCTTCAACACCCTCACTCTCAATAAGGTTGCACTGTACGTCAACCCCTGTTAATGTACCTCCTCTCCTATAGCTCCCTAGGTAGGAATACTCGGTTCTTGAGTTTCCACAGGAGCATGATCTATTTTGTATAATCTCACGCTCTCAGCATTAGCATCAGCATATTTTAACAAAGCCTCAGTAATCGGCATTGTGTTTGCATTAGGATCATCCTGGACTCTGTGCAGGCTAATCATCACATAATCCGGACACAATTGTGACTGTGACCTCTTTGGTATTTTCTCATTAGCTCTCAATATTCCTCTTATCTGGATCTGAATAAATCATTGTAATGGCACAAACTTCCTTGCTCGATTAGTAGTCTTTACTAGCACTACTTCTTTAAGATCCTCCCATATGCATTGAACAAAGTCATAGTGTTTATTGTATGCCACTCCATGAAACAACCTCAGGCAGTGAACACTACCTCGATCTATCCCAGTATGTTTCGAGGTCATACATTTGTTCAGAATACTGAACAGTGTATACCATTCCCCGTTCAGACCATTGCAGTGAAACATTGATCTATTGGGCAGTGGTTTAGAGTATCCAAGGCTTACGAGGTCACGACAAAGTTGCTCGTCGGAAACAAAATCCTCAAAATCAGCAAATTTTGGGAAATTGACAATATCTATGCGTCTAGGTAAGAACAATTTATGATGAAATAGGGCACGAATGATCTTGGCTTTAAATTGGTCAATGGTGACCTTGAAATGA
This sequence comes from Centrapalus pauciflorus, assembly GCA_020465985.1. Lineage (NCBI taxonomy): Eukaryota > Viridiplantae > Streptophyta > Magnoliopsida > Asterales > Asteraceae > Centrapalus > Centrapalus pauciflorus. Next base: position 412,175 of record JAANYP010002998.1, on the reverse strand, counting down.
TGATCACCTACATCAGGCACAAATTTAATTGTATGCCAGATTAGATGTAAATAGATCTGAGGAATTGATGGCTTGTATTTTAAAAGGTAACCGAGAGGGTGACATTTGAGAATTTCTAGGTGGATTACATTAATAGAAATAGGATCAAACCGGTGATTGTTATCAAGTAGGTTCAGGAATTGTTTGGGTTTGAGAAGATTGGTGTCTGGTATGGGGGATGATGGTGATGGTCTGGTTACAAAGGCTGATTTTATTGGTTTTGAAAGAAGAGTATGATTCGATGAGGAATGGGAGTCTGATGAATTTGAGTTATGGGTGGGGGTTCGGGAAGCCATTTGTTACCTGTAAGAATAACACACATGTTATATATATATCAGGAAAAACAAACTGACTCCTACAGATAGAGAAATATAATGTTTAACAAGAAATTAGAAAAATATGTGTTACATTGTTTAAGGAATCAGGATTCCAGACAATTATATTAAAATATTATTGTTAGGACTCCAAAGTCAATCGTTAAGAGACCAATGTTAATGTAACACATATTCTAAAATTTTAACTTGAAGAATGTGAAATTTCTTTGGAAAATTATTTTTCCACACTTAGAAAAAATTATAAAATTTTGGACTCAAACTCGATCTACACATGGACAAACTCGAATTACACATGAACAGACTCAGGTAACATATGAACAAACACGAATAAAGCTATGTCAAACTCGGGTGAAGTTGCATGAAACTCGAATGACACACTGACTTTATCGGGTGAAGTTCTCCCAAACTCGAACTGAACTCAAACTTCCCCGAAAGAAACTTCATTAAACTCGATTGACACTAAAGAATTCTCATATGAGTTATTGTCAAACACGATTACAACCTAAGGTTTCTCGGGTCACTCTTTTCTAAACTCGGTTGAAACAAAGGTTTTCTATGTTGAAACATTAATCTAGTTTGAACTTTTCAAAGTCCCAAACTTTTCAAACTCGAAAGAACCTAGAAATTTCCCAGATGCTTCTTATTCAAACTCAATTTAAACTAAAAATTTTCTCAATTGAAGCTATTATCGAGTTTGAACAAAAAAATTGTTCTAAGTCCTAACATATTCTGAAAATTTCAAAAATTTGATTTATGAACTTTTTGACTTAAAACTTGACTTAATCCTACTCAAAAATACATTTTGAACACTTTCTCTTTACTGAAGTTGTTTCAGAAAACAACTTTTTAAACGTCAAAAATCAGATTTTCAGTAGGGTTAAAACTCGAAAAAATTTTAAACTTAAAACTCAAATTAAATGTCATATGTTGTATGATAAGACTTGAAATTTGATATCCAAGCTTATACAAACATTATGCACACATAGATACTTTTAATTTCAAATTTAAAACCCAAATGAGCGATTCACCGACATATATACGAACACACAGTAGCACACACATATGAACATGAAACTTGAAGAACAACTGAAAAAATTCAAAAATAATAAACGAAACAAACATATACTTACAAATTTTCAGATAATGCTTGAACCAAACAGAAGTTGAGATTAAGCATCCACTAATGATACTTAACACTTGAAACCACAAGCTCTGATACCATACGTGTAATACCCTCCAAACCCGACTAAATGCCACGTCATTCACAATTTACAGGTGGCAATAACGCATTTAATATCCAATACACAACGTTAGAGGTTTACACAAACAGTGTTAATTAAAACACTTTAATACCATATAAACGACATTGTTTAGCTGATAACCCCAGTGGTACAAACCCCCCCTAAAACCCCGATACATATAGTCCCTGGAAAACAGTATTGTCAACATATAGTCACGGAGACATCAAAACCCTCTGCTACAATCACTAGGCTCCTACTTCTGCTCAGGTACTGACGACCCTATCTTCTGTCCCGCTGACATACACATTGTCAATAATAAAGTGTAATAAGTGAATTTACTAAGTCAAAGGGTATAGAATGTCATTTGCTGAAAGATAGAGGGTGCTAGATGGAAAGTTGCATAAAACTATAAATGCATGCATGATATGTACGCAGACTACACTTTCACAATTACTTTTCACTTTTCAATACTTACGAATTTATTTCTCTCTCTCTCGACTTTCTTCTCTGATTCTGTTCTCTCCATTTTCATGTAATAGTATCTTGATTTCATAATAAAGATTCATGTTCTTTATTCTTTCGTTTGATTGACTACATTGTTTAACCACAACAAAGTGGTATCACGAGCCAAGGTTACGTTTCTTGGAGTTACGTAGGAGGTGTGTTCCGCCATTGTTGAGTTCGTTTCGAAGTTTTTTCGGAACTCGTAGGAAAACGTTTTCAATTCTTTGGGTTTACGTATAAGGTGTGGTTTTCCCGTTAGCGTTATTCGAAGATACGTTCGTTGAAAGCGGTTGCGTTGCGATCGACGGTTCTTGAAGAATCGTTTTTCCGTTTTGTCTCGTTCTTGAAACGGTTCTTGTTTTTTGGTTCTACGGTTGGAGACGATAATCAACGACACAAATCGAATGAGTTAAAAATCGATTTTGGTGGTCTTGATTTTCTTCAATTTTATCTCGCCGGAAAAACGGGTTTCGACGGAGAAGACGACCGGAGACGAAACAGTCGAGCAATCCTCGAATTTGTGTTGGTATCGAACATAGAAAGCCTCGAAGTTAGCAGTTCGAACAAGGGTCTCGAACTTGGCATGTTTTTCGAATTTAGTCTATTCAAACTTGCACCTCTCGAATTAATACATTGATTTTTGGCCACTCTCGAATTTAATGGAATTTGAACTTGTTGGCATCCCTCGAATTTAGTGAAACTAGAATTGAACATTTTGAATTTAAAGGGTCCTTCGAACTTGGCAACAATTTAATACCTCATTCGAATTTAGTGCAATTCGAATTTGCCATTTCAAAAAAAAAATTTGAAGTTTCACTTTTCAAATAAATTTTGAACTTGTTGGCACTTATTTTGGATTTTGAAGTTAGGTGACCCTCGAAGTTAAGGTGATCCCGAACTTATATTGGTTCCTCGAATTTAAGCTGTTATCGAACTTATTTTTTACGAACTTGATTGAACTAATAATGGCACCCCCTATGATAGCGGTTGAGAAGTTTACGGGCAAAAATAATTTCAGTCTATGGCGACTTAAGATGAGGGCACTTCTGAAAAGGGAAAGTATTTGGACTCCGTTAACGGGTAGACGACCCGAAAACATGGAGGAAGCCGAGTTCATACTGCAGGACGAAAAAGCGCATTCCACGCTTTTGTTGTCACTTTTCGATGAAGTACTTTATGAAGTCGCAGATGAAGAGACAGCTGAGGGCTTATGGAAGAAGTTGGAATCTCTGTATATGACGAAGTCGTTGACGAATGTGCTTTTAAAACAACGATTGTTTTCATTGAAGATGAAGGAGGGTTCGGCGCTTAAAGATCATTTAGATGAATTAAATTCGATCTTAATGGATCTTAAAAATCTGGAGGTAAAAATCGAAGACGAAGACGCGGCTTTGATTTTACTCGTGTCGTTGGCGCCATCTTATGAGAATTTTGTGAATTCGTCGGTCGTCGGAAGGGATACAATCACACTTGAAGAAGTGAGATCGGGTCTTCACTCATGTGAACTCCGTCATAAAGCCTCAGGGAACAGTCTGGAGTCTCAATCGGTGGGTTTAAATGTGGTTAGAAGTGATAGATACAATGATCGATCAAGCAAAGAGAAAGGAAAGCAGAGGAGAGGAAGATCAAAGTCACGGACAAGGAAACCCGGTAACAAAGATACTTGTCACACTTGTGGTCAAAAGGGCCATTGGAGAAGAGATTATCCGAAGAATCAAGCAAGTAGTTCTAATGCAAACGTGGCAAAGGAGGATACAAAGTTGGAGTCAGATTTTGTGCTTATGGTGGCGTCTTGTCATGTGGGAACTTCACAGGAGTGGATTCTGGATTCGGGGTGTTCGTTTCACATGTGTCCGTACAAGGAGTGGTTCTCGACGTATGAAGAGCGGAGTTCTGGAAGTGTTCTAATGGGTAACGATGTTGCATGCAAGGTGGTTGGCATTGGGTTGATCAAGATTCGCATGCATGATTGAGTTGTTCGGGAGTTGACCGAAGTTAGACACATTCCAGAAATGTCAAAGAGTTTGATTTCTCTTAGCACTCTCGATGCTAAAGGTTACAAGTACTCATGTCAAGGTGGAGTACTCAGTGTATCCAAGGGAGCATTGGTTGTCATAAAAGGAGTTCGAGAAGCTACACTGTACGTGTTGAAGGGTGAAACGATACTGAGGAATGGAATCGCTGCCGTTTCGCAAATGCAAAGTGAAGATCCAGAGTTGACGAAGATGTGGCACATGAGGCTTGGCCATGTAGGGCAAAAAGGCTTGGAGCTGTTGAGCTCAAGAGAACTTCTTGGAGGACATAAGGTGACGAAGTTGGATTTTTATGAAAATTGTGTGCTTGGAAAACAGACGAAAGTCAGTTTTTCAACGGCCGTTCATCAAACTAAAGCTTCGTTGGATTACGTTCACATGGACTGTTGGGGTTCATCCAGAGTGCCGTCACTCGGTGGTGGTCGGTATTTTCTTTCAATCATAGATGATTTTTCGCGAATGATGTGGGTGTTCATAATGAAGCACAAGGGTGAGTCGTTCGGAAAATTCAGGAGTTGGAAGACACTGGTGGAGAATCAGTTAGAACGTAAAGTCAAGAAGCTTAGGACAGACAATGGGTTGGAGTTCTGTTCAAGGGAGTTTGATGATTTCTGTGAGGAGAACGGCATTACAAGACACAAGACGGTTCGGCATACGCCTCAGCAAAACGGGGTAGCCGAAAGGATGAACAGAACACTGCTGGAACGAGCAAGGTGTTTGTTGCTGAATGCGGGTTTGTCGCGTAGTTATTGGGCCGAAGCAGTAAACACGACGTGTTATCTCATCAACCGTTCGCCTGTTACCGCCATTGATTGTAGAACACCGTTTGAAGTTTGGACGGGTAAACCAGCGGACTATTCGAAGCTCAGGGTGTTTGGGTGTCCGGCGTATTACCATGTAAATGATGGTAAATTGGAACCGAGGGCCAAGAAAGGTGTTTTCATGGGATATGGAGATGGTGTTAAGGGTTACAGAGTTTGGTCTCCTGATGAGATGAGAATTGTGCTGAGCCGTGATGTTACGTTCGTTGAAAAGAAGATGTATTCTACCAAGGAGAGTGTCACCAAGAAGGTGGAGGAGCATGATGTGTATGATCATGGTTCCAGTGACAACAGGGTAGAGTTTGTGAATGAAGAAGAAAACCAAGTGAACGTTAAGAACGAGTCCAGAGAAGAAGATGTGGAATACGGGAGTGAACCGTTGACAAATTCTGGTTTAGGGACGTCGTTTGTTCAGGGTTCGAGTTCGGGGTTATCTCGTGATGGTGGAGCCGGTAGCTCACTAGCTCAAGAGAGATCGAGAAGACAGATAAAACCGCCGACTCGATATGGTTTTGAAGACATGGCCGCTTATGCTTTACAGGTTGCCGAAGATATGGACAGCTCAAACGAGCCTAATTCCTATCGGGAAGCAATTGTGTCTAAAGATGCAGATCGGTGGTCTGGTGCGATGTCTGAAGAGATTGAATCTCTACACAAGAATAAGACGTGGTTTCTTATTCAGTTACCGAAAGGTAGGAGGGTTGTTGGCTGCAAATGGATTTTCAAGAAGAAAGTCAGTGTCGAACAGTCAGAAGAAGTAAGATTCAAGGCCAGACTGGTAGCCAAGGGTTATAGTCAGAAGGAAGGTCTCCACTACAATGAAATTTTCTCCCCGGTGGTTCGTCATACGTCAATCAGGGTGTTGTTATCGCTAGTCGCACATGGTGACTTGGAGCTGGAACAACTGGATGTGAAGACGGCATTTCTGCATGGTGATTTGGATGAAGAGATCTATATGTCACAACCGGAAGGTTATGTGGAGTCAGGAAAAGAAAATTTGGTGTGTTTGTTGAAAAGATCGTTGTATGGCCTTAAGCAATCCCCAAGACAGTGGTACAAGCGGTTTGATAGCTTTATGGTGGGTCATGGATTTGTTCGAAGTCCCTATGACTACTGTGTATATCACCAGAAGTTGAAAGATGGAAGCATGCTTTACTTGTTGGTGTATGTAGATGATATGCTGATTGCTGCTAAAGATATACGAGAAGTTCAACGTGTGAAGAAACTTCTCAGTACCGAGTTTGAAATGAAGGATCTAGGTCCTGCTAGGAGGATTCTGGGGATTGATATCTTACGAGACCGAAAGAACAAACGGTTGTTCTTGTCGTAGCAAGTCTATGTTGAGAAGATACTGCGTAGATTTGGTATCTACGATGCGAAGCCAGTAAACAATCCGTCATCATCGAGTTTTCGTCCTTCATTGGTGGTGTCTAATGGAGTTGAGGGTGATGATGAGAAAATGTCAAACCTTCCCTACTCTCAGGCTGTGGGAAGTTTGATGTATTTGATGGTCTGTACGAGACCAGATTTAGCATACTCAGTGAGTGTGGTGTCTCGCTTTATGTGTAATCCGAAGAAAGATCATTGGGTTGCAGTTAAACGAGTATTTCGTTATCTTAGAGGTACAATGGATGTTGGTCCATTTACGGAGGTGATCGAAACATTGAAGTAATCGGGTACTCAGACTCGGATTATGCTGCTGATCTGTACAGACGGAGGTCGCTTACGGGTTATGTGTTTACACTTGGTAATACGGTGATAAGCTGGAAGGCAACACTTCAACCGTCAGTAGCTTTATCCACTACTGAAGCAGAGTATATGGCGCTAACTGAAGCAGCCAAGGAGGCAATATGGCTGAAAGGTCTAATTGGAGATCTGGGAGTAGATCAAGAGAAGACGTTGATACACTGTGATAGCATGAGTTCTATTAGTCTGGCGAAAGATCACGTCTTTCATGATCGTACCAAGCATATTGATGTTCGTTACCATTCATCAGATCTGAGTCGCGAATCAGAGTCGTGAAAATCGGTACGAAGGATAATCCAGCAGATATGATAACGAAGACAATTCCTGAAGTGAAGTTCAGAAGTTGCTTAGACGTGCTGAACGTCGGAAATTGGAATTCACATTTGACTTAGCTAAAGTCAAGGTGGAGTTTGTCAATAATAAAGTGTAATAAGTGACTTTACTAAGTCAAAGGGTATAGAATGTCATTTGCTGAAAGATAGAGGGTGCTAGATGGAAAGTTGCATAAAACTATAAATGCATGCATGATATGTACGCAGACTACACTTTCACAATTACTTTTCACTTTTCAATACTTACGAATTTATTTCTCTCTCTCTCGACTTTCTTCTCCGATTCTGTTCTCTCCATTTTCATGTAATAGTTTCTTGATTTCATAATAAAGATTCATGTTCTTTATTCTTTCGTTTGATTGATTACATTGTTTAACCACAACACACATTTAGACTCGAACACGTAAGCTTTCATAGCTCGTGAGTACACACACTACTACAAAAAGTGGCTATTGCGACGGAACGTATCCATCACAAAAATTAATAGACAATCACAGTTACGCTACACTCTCTAGCATAACTCATGTTGCACTAGCGTCTACCTAGAGGCACACTAACTCCTTTCCAGAGGCACTTGGGATCCAATAACACACTCAGATACCCATCTCAATTCGAGTAACCATTCCCTTTGCAGCCAAGCAATGCCCGTAGAGGCTGACAGATAATAATAAGCCCAGGAGTGACTTGGCAATAAACACACACACACACACACACAGATATATATATATATATATATATATATATATATATATATATATATATATATATATATATATATATATATATATATATATATAGACACACACACATATATATGTGTGTGTGTATATATCTGCACATGTTTTTTATACATGGTTTTTTATAAAATATACATAAATAAAATTTAATACATAGAAATATAGATTTTTATTAAAAATACAGAATTAGTATTACTCTTTGTCGTACAATTATTATTTTTCATGCTTTCTAAATATAGATAAACAAAAATTACTTTTTTTTTTATCTTACTTTTTATTATAATATATATACCTCGTAATTATTTCTTATTAAAATTTAAAGATGTACCCTTAATACCATCCAAAAGCTACATACTCTTGTGAATCAGACCATATATAAAAGCATACATACATACATACGTACGTACATACATATATAATCAGATTTTTCAATACATAATGATTCCTAATAACTAATTTGGCCCACCCAAAAATTAAATCCTGGCTACGCCTCTGCTGCCACTTATTTTGTGCTGGAAATGAGATTAGAAGTCGGATTGTCTCCATTCTTGCAACTGGAGCAAAAATCTCATCATAGTCTACCCCTGCTTTTTGTCAGTATCCTTTCGCAACAAGTTGTGCCTTGTACCGGTCAATCTTTCATGCAATGTTCATTTTCTTTTTATAAACTCATTTTACTCCTTTGGGTTCATGTCCCTCCGGTAGTTCTACCAACTCCCATGTCTCATTCTTTTCAATTGCACTGATTTCTTCAACCATTGCAACTTTCCAATTTTGATCTCTAACGGCCTCTTGAAAACTAATATTTTATGCATCTGCTAAAAGACAAACAAAATGCATTTCACTAGTGGAGTCATAAAGGTCTTGCAAACACAAACCTTTTGGTGTCTCGGCTCATCAACAGTATTGATTGCTTCATTTTCTGGAATTGTTTGTGGGTCAACAGCACCATCAATGCTACCACGAGCAGGTAGTTCGAACTTTACAGCTTCATCCACAGATACATTCTTCTGATTTGACCAGTCCCATTCATTTTCTTCATCAACATACACGTCTCTACTGACCATCACTTTCTTTTCAATTGGATCATACGATTTATAAGCCTTTGTTCTCTCATCATACCCGATAAAAATAAATCTCTTACTTTTGTCATCGAGTTTCTTTCTTGTGTTCCCAGGTACGAGAGCATACACCACACTTCCAAAAATTCTGAAATGAGACACAGTAGGCTCATTCCGCTCCAAGCTTCTTGTGGTGTTTTATCTAACAACTTAGAATGGGGACATCTATTCTGAATATAAATCGCACATTGAGTTGCTTCTGCCCAGAATTCTTTTGGCATGTTTTTGCTTTTTAACATTGAGCGAACCATGTATAGAATTGTTCTGTTCTTTCTTTCTGCTATGCCATTTTGTTGGGGCGAGTAAGGCGATGTCAAGAATCTTTTGATTCCTTCGTGCGCACAAAACTTCATAAAGGCACTAGACATGTACTCTCCTCCTCTGTCAGTTCGCAAAGCTTTAGTGTAGTATCCTGTCTTTTCTACCAAAACCTTGAATCTTTTAAACACCTCAAAAGCCTCTGACTTTTCTGCCAAAAGAAGTTTTTACGAGCTTAGTTTTTAAGAGCGAAGAAGATCAAAGAAGTTTTTACGAGCTTAGTTGTTGATATCCGAAAGTCTGAATGCAAAGACGATGCTCAACCACAAGTGATGAAATATGTTACTTGACTTGAAGGATTGGATCCTAATATGGAAGCATAAAAGCCCAAAAGTGGCATTTTCTTGAGTCTTTGAAATACTATGGGCTAGTACTAAGCCAAAGTGGTAGAATGGATGTATTTTGAAGTCCATTAGAAGTTTATTTGAGTCCAATAAAGGCCTAGAAATGCCTAATCCATTTTTTTAGTTTAAAAGTTCTAGAATTATCTACCAAGTGATGACAAAATGTCTAGATTCATGGATTAAAGACCCTTCTTTAATCCATTGAATTTAATTAGTGTCTTTTGAGTTGCTTTTTGAAGCCTATAAATAGATGGCTTCCTATGTACTTTCAAATCAATTCACTTGAGAAATATATATCTTTCTTTTGAGTTTTACTCTTCTTTGTGAGCTTTTGTTTTTTGTTGGAGAGTTCATGGTTAAAGAACTTATTAAGATTGTGAGCACATTCTTGTGGTGTTCTCGTATTCCTTTGGTTCTTAGTTCTTATAACTAACGGGTCAAGGACTTGGTCTAGGCGTGTTGGAGTCCCAATTATCGGGTACTTTGACCACTATTCTATCCCATACGAAGGTTCCAAGTCAGATTTAACTTGTAGGTCAATGTTTCGTATCAAGAACTCAATCAGTTTGAGAGAAACAAAGTACGGAAGCTGGTCCCTGTACCCATAAGGTAAAACCATAATTGGCACCAAATGGGTTTTCAGAAATAAGATGGATGAGCAATGTCATGTCATTAGAAATAAGGCAAGACTAGTTGCTCAGGGCTATAGGCAAGAAGAAGGAATCGGTTATGATGAAACATTTTCTCTAGTGGCTAGATTAGAGGCAATTCGTTTGTTTCTGGCCTATGCTGCCCATAGGAGCATGAAGGTATTTCAAATGGATGTCAAGAGTACATTTTTGAATGGTAAGCTGCAATAAGAAGTATATGTCAAGCAGCCTCCTGGTTTTGAAAGTGAACAACATCCAGGTTTTGTCTATAAGTTGGGCAAAGCTCTCTATGGTCTGAAACAAGCCCCTAGAGCCTGGTATGACACTCTTACTGATTTCCTTATGAGCAATGGTTATTCCAGAGGTAAAGTGGATACCACATTGTTCATAAAGAAGGTGAAAACCAATATTATGCTTGTTCAAATTTATGTGGACGACATAATATTTGGTTATACTAATGAACAGTTATGCAAGAACTTTTCACTGCTCATGAAATCTAAATATGAAATGAGCATGATGGGTGAACTTACTTTCTTTCTTGGATTACAGGTTAAACAAACCTCAAATGAAATTTTCATACATCAAAGAAATTATACACTGGATCTTTTGAAAAAGTTCAAATTTGATCAAAGTTCCGCCATCAAAACCCCAATGGCAACCAATGCAAAGTTGGATGCTGATGCCTATGGCAAAGCTATTTCAGTTACAGCTTACAGAGGCATGATTGGGAGCTTGCTATACTTAACTGCTAGTAGACTAGATATTACGTTTGCCACCTGTTTATGTGCCAGCTTTCAAGCTGACCCAAAGGAATCACATCTAGCTGCTGTGAAAAGGATCTTTAGATACCTTAAGGGTACACCAAGTTTGGGTCTTTGGTAACGTGGAGGTAAGTTTTGTTTCCACAGAAGAACAGCTTGCAGACATTTTCACCAAACCCCTTGATGAAAATAGGTTTAATTACCTTCTAAGCAAGTTGGGCGTGTTAAATAAAATTGACTAAGTTTCACTGATGTTCAAAAAGCAACTTCTTCAAATCTGCAAGAATTTTGTAGAACAGCTTGGATAGAACAGGGTTTACATGTTCTATACTTAGCCAATTTCTGAAAATTTGAACAGCTTGGACATGTAACAGGTTTGACAAAGTGAGCTTTTCTCTCAAACTTGTTCCTTGTCCAAACTCTCAACCTGCCTACTCTGTTACTCTGTCATACAAGACAATGCCTTGTAACCTGTTCAACTATTTGTTCTCATATAGCTGCACAGGTTTCATGAACAGCTTACAGATTGATCAGTGCTTGATGAAACCTGTTCATCACAGTTTTGGACAACATCTTAGAACATCAGTTTTTGTTTAACATTTCTTCACACTTAAGTTATTTAAATTAAGTATTTATTTATCTTAATTACCTATGGATAATGTGTGTTATGTGTGTTAGTGGTTAAAAAGGTCAAGTTGGTCTGACAAACGTGCTAACGTGGCAAACCGTTCCATTTTAACATTTCAAATCAACCACCCAAACCTTTCTCTCTCCTCCTCACTCACATTCAAATCCTGTAAATATCCAGCTCACTGTTTCATCATCTTCAACTTCGTTACTGCTTCCATAACTCTCTGAAAACCCCTAAAAAGACTTAGTGTCCAAATTCGAGCATCTACTCTACTCTCCTAGATGGCTTCCCAAAATAACCCTTTTCTCCCTATGTTTGTTGGTGATGATGTTGAGAAACTCCCCTCTGTCAACACCATGCTTACTATCAAACCCACCAACTACATTGCCAACTTAACCATTCCCAAAAACTATGTTGGGAAAGGTTATGAATCTATGGTGGAGTTTCTGCAAGCCCATCCGCTACATTATGCTATGACAGCCTCTCCTGGTGTCATGTACCAGGAGATGGTCTATGAGTTCTGGTACACTTGCTCATATGATCACTCTACCAAAACCATCAAGGGAACCATTCTCAATGGCACTAAAAAGGTTGAGATCACTACCGCACTCCTCAGGGAAGTACTACATCTTCCAGTTGTTGAGACATATGACAAACCCTAGCCAGAAGATGATCATATGGTCAATCTGCTACACTTCTGTGGTGTAGCAGAGCCAAAAGTGGGTGCAACCTTATTCAGAAGGGATCTCTCCCCAACTTACAGTTTCCTCTTCGCCTCAGTGGTGATGAGCCTCAACTGCGAAGTTGGTTCATTTGACCAACTCAACAAGGATGAGATACCAATAGTCCTACAGCTTGTAGATGGGACTACTCTGAACATGGCAAGGTGGATATTCCTTAATATGACGAACTTGGTGCAATAAGAACATCGTCCAGCCGCTATAAGATATTCATGGTTTTTGAGCCTCATCTTCAAGCACATTTGTGGTGAGCATCTTTACAACTCCCAACCTCTCTTGACTACTGATGTATTCCCTGTTATTGGAAATATGGTATTTTATACCACAGTACTCGACAATGAACCTCTTCTGTGTACTCCAATGAGGAGGTTGCTTGGTTTAGTGGAAGGACCTTCAAGTCAGAAGGAGGATCCAATTACTGCTTCCAGAGGAAAATCCAAATCATTGTGGCACCAGAGACTATGGTTCCTCTGTGGTACCAGAGACTATGGAATAGGACAACTTCTTGTTTCTAGCCCAGTCTCCCCACCAGTCTAAACAAAACCCCATATCACTTCTCCACAAAATCCATCCTCTACATCCTCCCTCACCACCTAGAACAGGCTAAGAAAGAAATACTTAGCAAAAAGGAAACCATCCACTCAAACTAGCCCCTCTGACCCCTCCCAACAGGAGTTAGTTGAAAAAGAAGCAACTCCTGCTGCCTTTGCTTCTCCTATTTTGGGAGTAAGTGCAGCCAATTTAGAGCAGGCTTCACTCCAAACTGAGTCAACCCCAAGTCAGCCTAGGCCCTCTGGTTCCTCACAACCGGAACTAGTTGTACAAAAGGTGATGGAGGATCATCAAACAATTCCAAAGATGTCATGGAAATATGTGAAGGCCCGAGGACAAGAGGACGAGCAAAGAAGATCAAAGAAGTTTTTACGAGCTTAGTTGTCGATATCCGAAAGTCTGAATGGAAAGACGATGCTCAACTGCAAGTGATGAAACATGATACTAGACTTGAAGCACTGGATCCTAATATGGAAGCATAAAAACCCAAAAGTTGCATTTTCTTGAGTCTTTGAAATACTATGGGCTAGTACTAAGCCCAAGTAGTAGAATGGATGTATTTTGAAGTCCATTAGAAGTTTATTTGAGTCCAATAAAGGCCTAGAAATGCCTAATCTGTTTTTTTTAGTTTAAAAGTTCTAGAATTATCTACCAAGTGATGACAAAATGTCTAGATTCATGGATTAAAGTCCCTTCTTTAATCCATTGAATTTAATTAGTGTCTTTTGAGTTGGTTTTTGAAGCCTATAAATAGATGGCCTCCTAAAATATATATCTTTATTTTGAGCTTTACTCATCTTTGTGAGCTTTGTTCTTTGTTGGAGAGTTCATAGTTCAAGAACTAATCAAGATTGTGAGCACATTCTTGTGGCGTTCTCGTATTCCTTTGGTTCTTAGTTCTTATAACTAACGGGTCAAGGACTTGCTCTAGGCGTGTTGGAGTCCCATTTATTGGGTACTTTCACGCCTATTCAATCCTATACGAAGGTTCCAAGTTACATTTAACTTGCGGGTCAACGTTTCGTATCATTTGGTATCAGAGATACAAAGAATAGATTCTTAAGTTTTTTGCATTTTATTCTTATCATTGTGTTTGTCTATCTTTCCCATTATCTTATCTTTTACATTTTTCTAGTTTTGTCATATTAAAAAAAATCACGTTGTTCAACAAAAAAAAAAGAGCAAAAAAAAAAGCATAAAAAAGTACAGCAAAAAAAAGCATAAAAAAGTGCAGCAAAAAACATTAAAAAGAAGGGTGGAAAAAAAAATAAAAGAAAAGAAGTTTATATGAACACGTGTGCTTGAAAATAATTAATTTATCTTGTATATCATTTTTTTTGTTCCAACTTCTTCTCATTGATTAGTACTTTGTTTCTCCTCACCTTACTACTTTTTTTCTTGTTTATTCCATCTTCTTTAAAAGTTATAAACTCGTTGGTATCCAATTAAGTTCTAAAGGATTTTATTGAACACTTTCTGTTTCTGCTATAATTTGATTTGTTCTTTTACCAATTGAGCTCCACAAGGAATAGAGAGGGAAAAGGCATTGAGTTGTGAGAACACTTGAGGGTAAAAGCCGAATATTTTTTGTGTGACACACGAGCGTTGAGTGACATCTCTTCAGTGAAACACGTAAGGGAGTGAGGAGAGGACATATTTTTTTTTCCAATTACTCTTGTTTTTACATTTTAAAAGATGGAAGATAATCAACCCCTCCCTAACCTTCAAGTCCAAGCTCTCATGGCTGAAATACGACGTTTAAAGATCGACGAGTTTAATCAAATCCATGAAAGAATGGATATATTGGAGGCATGTGGACCTCATGCTCCACCACCATCACAAGATTCTGATGAAAATCATGAAGATGACGCTCGAAGTGATGCATGACATAGAGGATCTGAAAGAAGGAGGCATAGAAGAAACCATGGTGCTAATAGAGGACTCAACAACATTAAGATGAGAATTCCACAATTTCAAGGAAAGAGTGATCCAGAAGCGTATTCGGACTCGGGAAAAAGGTTGAACTGACTTTTGCATGTAATAATTATCGCGAGGATCAAAAGGTGAAAGTGGCAGCAATTGAATTCACAGATTACGCTATAGTATGGTGGGATCAATTAGTCACCCACCGAAGAAGAAATGGAGAAAGACCTATTTCTACATGGGTTGAAATGAAGGCTGTTATGCGTAAAAGGTTTGCTCCCTCTCACTATTTTCGAGACTTATATCGAAAATTACAATCTTTGAATCAGGGAGCAAAGTCTGTGGAGGATTATTACAAAGATATGGAGATTGCCATGATTAGAGCAAATATTGAAGAAGATAGGGAAGCAACAATGGCAAGATTCTTGAGTGGCTTGAATCAAGACATTTCTAATGTTGTGGAGTTGCAATATTGTTTAGACCTAGAAGAGATGGTTCATACGGTCATGAAAGTTGAAAGACAATTGAGGAGAAGAAATACTTTTTCTAAGGGAAGTACGTCCAACTCTCAATATTCTTATAGGCCAAAAGGGGAGACATCTAAAGGTACCTTTTCTGCACCTTTAAAGAACCAAGATGATGCCACAAAAGGTCGGGAAATGGGCAAATGCAAAGGTATCGTTTCTACCCCAACACAAACTCGTGAAAGTAAATGTTTTCGTTGTCTAGGTGTGGGATACATTGCTTCACAATTCCCAAACAAAAAAGTTATGATTCTTCATGTAAGTGGTGAAATAGAGTCTGAAAATGAAAAAGGAGGATGTTTCGGATGATGAAGAGGACTTGGAGCAAACCGAGGCAAAAAGCGGAGAGCTCTTGGTGGTCAAGAAAGTTTTAAACATACAAGCCAATGTGGAAGACACACAACAACGAGAAAATATCTTCCATACGCGATGTTTGGTGCAAGTTAAGTATGTAGCCTCATTATTGATGGTGGGAGTTGTAACAATGTTTTGAGTAATGAGGTAACTGAGAAGTTGAATTTGCGCATGTTGAAGCATCACCACCCATATAAGCTTCAATGGTTGAATGAATGTGGCGAAGTGAAGGGACTAAACAAGCCTTGATCACATTTTCCATCGGTAAGTACAAAGACGAAGTGATGTGTGACGTGGTTCCAATGCAAGTAAGTCATATATTCTTGGTAGACCATTGCAATTTGATAGGAAAGTTATCTATGATGGCTTTCTTAATCAATATATGCTTAAAGATCATGAAAAGAAAGTAGTTCTTGTCTCGCTAACCCCACAACAAGTGCAGGAGGACCGGATTAAAATGATCACATCAAGGCGAGCTTGGGACGATGAGAGGAAAAATAATGAGTGCAGAGAGAAAAAAATGAGCGGTAAAAATAAAGCAAATAGTGTTGAGGGCGAGAAAAGTGAGAGAGATAATGATGCAAAAAGAGAATGTGTCAAGAAGAATTTCTTTGCTAAAACGAGTGAAGTTAAGAGAGCGATTGATGAAAATAAAGAGAGTGATAGTGTTGGTATTCAAGGAAGCTTGTACATATGCTGAGAAACTAACCAACAATCCGCCAAGTTTTGTTGTGAATATTTTGCAGGAATACGAAGATGTCTTCCCAAAGGAAGAACCAAGTGGTATACCACCTTTACGAGGGATCGAGCATCCCATTGATTTCATTCCAGGGGCTGCTCTACCAAACCGTCCAACCTATAGAGCTACTCCCGAGGAGACACGAGAAATCCAAAGGCAAGTGGACGATTTGCTTTCAAGAGAAAGAATTCGAGAATCCATGAGTCCATGTGTTGTACCAGTCATTGTGGTACCCAAGAAGTCAGGTGAATGGACAATGTGTATGGACTGTAGAGCCATCAACAAAATAACGGTAAAGTATCGCTACCCTATTCCAAGGTTAGATGATATGTTGGATGAGTTGCATTGTGCTAAGATCTTCTCAAAAATTGATTTTGAAAGTGGCTATCATCAAATTCGAATTAATGAAGGTGATGAATGGAAAACAGCTTTTAAAACAAAGTTTGGTTTGTACGAGTGGTTAGTTATGCCCTTTGGACTAACTAATGCTCCGAGTACATTCATGAGGTTAAAGAATGATGTTTTACGGGAGTACATTGGTAAGTTTGTCGTGGTCTATTTTGATTATATCATGATTTATAGCATTAATGTTGAAGTTCAGATGGAACATTTGCATCTTGTTTTGGAAACTTTAAGAAAAGAGTCATTATTTGCTTACTCAAAGAAGTGCACATTTTGCATGGATAAGGTTGTTTTTCTTGGTTTTGTTGTAAGTGGCCAGGGAATTGAGGTGGATGACGAGAAGGTCAAGGCAATGAAAGAATGGCCAACTCCAACAACAGTGTCCCAGGTTAGAAGCTTCCATGGGCTTGCAAGTTTTTATCGAAGGTTTGTTCGTGACTTCAGTATCATAGCTGCCCCCTTAATGAACTTGTGAAGAAGGAGGTTAGCTTTCATTAGGGAGAAAGGCAAGAAGCTGCATTCAATTTGCTGAAAGAAAGGTTGACGTCTACTCCTATTCTTGCATTGCCTAATTTCAATAAAATGTTTGAACTTGAGTGTGATGCATCCGGGGTGGGTATTGGGGCTGTTTTGATTCAATAAGGTATACTAATTGCATATTTTAGTGAAAAATTAAAGGGGGCTCACTTGAATTATTCCACTTATGAAAAAGAGCTTTATGCATTGGTTAGATCTTTGCAAACATGGCAGCATTACTTAAGGCCTAAGGAATTTGTGGTTCATACGGATCATGAGTCTCTTAAGTACCTTAACGGGCAAGCTAATGTGAGTAGGAGGCATATCAAATGGGTTGAATTCATTAAGTCATTTCCTTATGTGATCAAATACAAAAAGGGTAATGAAAACATTGTGGCTGATGCATTGTCTACACGTCATACTCTTATCACCACATTGATTTCTAAGCTTCTTGGGTTTGGATCACTTAAAAAAATGTACAAAGATGATTCTGATTTTTCTTCCTTATACGCTGCTTGTTAACATATCCCCTTTGGGGAGCATATCCCCTTTCTTCCACCACTGTTGATGTACAAAGATGATTCTGATTTTTCTTTCTTCCACCCTGCTTGTGAACATATCCCCTTTCTTCTGATGATGTTGAAATGCATATCCCCTCTCCTCATGAAGAGGTGCCTGCAAACCAAAGCAATGTTGAGGGAACCACCTAAGGTCTTGATGAAGGTGTTACAATGCCAGTAACATCTGAAAGTCCCCCTTCTCCAATTCCTTCACCTCATGATGCAGCTACAGCCACTCCTAATGGTCCCCTTAATCCTTCCAAGCTAGGCCACTTAACTTATGCCCAGGCTATGGAATTGCTTTCTAAAGTATCTCTACCATCACCCACTGATACCCATACACCACCATTCCCCCAAAAAACTCTATTTGAAGGATCAGCTTTCTGTGCTATCCAACAAAGTTGGTTCTTTGGAATCTTCTATGACTTCCCTTCCATCTATCATTACAGACTCTGTGTCTCCAGCTTCAAGGTTTTCTTGACTCGTTCAAGATTTCCTTTCCAACCCCTGCTCCCCAACGTAATTATTCCTCTTAGCTGCTAGCACTTACTGCACAGCTGCAACAACTCTCATCCTCCCTCTTCTCCATTCTTAGTCACCAACAGGACTCTGTGTCCAGCCTGGCCGCTCTTTCCCAACAGCTGTAAGGTCTTGCTGATGCTCTACCACCCTGCCATCCACATTGGCTTCTCTAAATACCTTGGTGGTATCCCTGTCAAATTCTTTGGCAGCAAACTTCGATGATATGCATGAGTCCCTTGAACTCACTCTTGCACAGCTTCAAAGTTTGGTATTCACATAAACTAATAGGGCTGCTATTTCCTAGTTGTCACTTGCCTATTTTCATTCCTCTTCTCTTCAAACCTGTGTTACCCAGCCGGCAGAAGTTAAGAACAACCTGGCTTTCTTAGTGCATAGCCTGGTTGGTTCATGACCTGTCACCAAACCTGCTGTTGTCCAGCCTGTTGGATTCGTTCCTTCAGGCAGAACTGATGTCGAAGGTTCTGTGTCATCTCCTTCAAACGGGGAGAAGTCTAAATGTACCTCGAAGACAAAGTCTAAGGGGGAGAAATCTTCATCTCCCTCGAAGGGGAAATCAGCATCAGTAAGCCAAACTAAAGAAGCAGAAGAGGAGGAAACTGAAGCTTTCTAAGTAAAGCAACAAAAGGGAAAGGGAAAGCCTCTGTGGACACTTACTATCTCAAAGCTGCTCAGCTAAAATTTGACAAATCTCAGGCCAAAGATATGGGTATTCCAATGGAGACTTACTATCAAAGGATACAAGAGCAGCTTGAGATCCTTGAAAGAGAGAAAAAGGAAGAAGCTTCTGCTAACGCTGCGAAAGCCCTTGCATACAAGGAGGCAAGAAATATCAAAATGCCCTCCTTGGATGTTCAAAGAAAATTGATAGTGGCTGTCAATGAGTCAGTGGTTGGTAAAGAGGGAGAGAAGGAACAGAGAGTACACAGGTCTTAGTGAGCAAGCCAAAGCTTGTATCCCCATCATATAAAGCCCAATTCCATTTTGACAATATGGCATGGAAGAAGTTTTCCGATGTTGCTATTAAAAGACTTGCCAAGGAAACTATTGTCTAAGATGTCCCAATATCAAGGAAAGGCAAGCAATGGAAACTTCAGATCTAAAGGCTAGGTGCTGAGGGTCCTGAATTAGAAGGTTATGAATCAGCTGACATTGCCTGCATGGGGAATAGGGAATGGGTTGAGTTGTTTGTTACCCTGAGCAGATCAAAATCTGAAACTGCTCAAACTATCAGGGCATACGTCAAAAAGCTAATGGAAAAAGTTAAAGACCCGGGCTTGATTCCTGAAGAACAAATCAAGGGTACCTCACTGGTGAAACCCAAGATTCAGCCTAGGAGGAGGAGAAATGATACAGAGCCTGAAGAGATCATAATTATGATTTAACAAGGGATGCACACTGTTGAAGTCAATGGGGTAGATCACAGTCTGCCAAAAGGAGTTGAGCCTGAAGAAGGAAAATTCATAGAAGAGCCTGAGTTAGGGGTGTTCTTTGTGGACCCCTTATCAAAGAAAATGTGCTTCCAGAGGACATCTGATCTTCACAAGGCTGGTCTCAAGGAGGTCATAGCCTTCAGACTATCAAATGCTTTTGAACTTCATTCAAGATGGAGAGCCATAGAACATTATCAATAGTTGGATGAGCAAAGACAACAGCTTCAAGGTCCATCTACTGCTGAGTAGATGAAGAATGGTAGATGTCCATAAGTTGGACATGATTTCCATTATTTGCACCCAACATCAATAGTCCAAACTTGTTGAAATTTACTTCTTGTACATATGTTGTACTTTATTACATCAGTTGGAATTTATCTCAGTACATCAGTTGTACTTCTGTAAAAACATATGTTATTTAAATCAATATCAGTGTATATATAAATTGATCGTTTACTTTACTTTAGTGTGGTACTTCCATTTCAACAAATGTAATGTATAAATATATAGTGATCATTGATATAATTAGCTTAGACTGATTATTGCAAATAGGGGCAGATTGTTTGGCACAAAAAGTCCTCAATCAAACATGTTCTATATCATAGGGGGAGATTATAAATCAAACCTATTTGATACACTTAAAGGGTATAATTTATGGCCTGTAAATGCCTTATTGAAACCTGATAAGTGATTTGCAATACTAGTCAAAGCTGCTCACCCTGTTACATTAGTTGTAACTTAGGCAGATTGCCCAAGCTGTCCTATTTTGTTGGACAGGCTGGACATATTTTTTTTGTCTACGCTACTCGTGCCTATTTAGCAGCTTGGACCAAAAAAAAGTGTTTTGTACTTTGTGAACAGGTTATATACTTTATGGAATTTGTTTCCATGTCATCTTGTAAGGTCTTGGACATAAATATCAGTTTACAAGTCGAATATTAAGTGGAAAATCAGAAGTTGCTTACACTGCCCCAACCTGTTCTGATACATGAAGAGAAAGTGGATATTTGAAATGGGTGACAGACCATTTCTTGTATCAAAATGGCTATAAAAGAAGAGGAAAGGATTAAAGTTGACATTCTTCTTTAAGTTAAGGCAACCTGCAACAGAGACAAAATGAAAAAGACAAAGATTCTGCTACATAAGGACAAATATTGTTTTGTCAGAATGTGCAAAAAAGGTATCTTGTCTTTTTGTAGAAGCACTCCACTATCTCTGCATCCAAGGAGGGAGTTTTACAGTATTCTCATAGAGAATAAAAAAGGAAGCTTCTAAGGAATGTGAGATAACGAAGAGAGAAATATCCAGAACGTGCAAAGAATTATGTTTTCATGCACGCAAAGTCTTCTTAGAATAGAATAGTTGAGTGTGTCCAAGTTGTTCTTGTTCAAGCTGTGTGTGTGTCTCGTAAAATCAGTGAGAACATCTTAGTCGGTGAATTCATTGTAACTAGTCTGAGTGTGTTTTAGATTAGTTGTCTATCTGTTGTTCTGTCATCTCAGTTTGAACCATTCCACAGTTCAAACTTGTTTGTAATTAACACTTGTTGATATATACATACAAACATTGAGAAAAGTGTGTTGAAATTTTAAATAGGTGTATTCACCCTCCCTCTACAACTTACAGCAACATACTTGGGAAACCTTTTGGGACCTACAACTACAAATTGAGGAAGAATAGTCTATTGATTCATTCACCAAAAAATTGACAGGTATTATCTCAAGAATGACTAGCCTTGGAACAATAATTGATAACCAAACCCTTGTGCGAAAAATTCTAATTCCGTACCAGAAAGGTTTATACAAATTGTTGCATCAATCGAAGAATTCTTTGACGTTGACGCAATGACACTGGATGAGACTATTGGATGTTTAAAAACGTTTGAAGAAAGGGTGAAATTCAAGAAAAACAAACTTGCCAAAAGTCTAGACAAACTCTTGTTGACACATGACAACAATTCTAGTCATGGACATCACTACAACAATAAAAAGCAAGCAAAATACAAAGAAGAAAAACCCACGTTCAAAGATTATAATTAAGAGGAAAAATACACAAGAGATTTCAGCAAAATTAAATGCTACAACTGCAATAAATATGGACACTATGCCTTATTGCCGTAAAGGAACTCTAAGATTTCAAAGACTAGAAGAGACGACTTGAATTAAGAAAATTTAGAACCAACTCTCTTATTTGCAAGTTCAAGTTTACAAGATTTTAAAGATGATGAAGAAGTACAACAAGAAGAAGATGAAGAAGGAATCAACACAGTAAGGTTGCTCAAGGAAATATTGTTTTTGTCATTATGGGGTATTGTTGGAAATAATGACAAAACAAATAAGTATAGGACTTATTATGTTAGTAGTTTAAAGATTGAAGGGACGCAAACATTCACAAAAGGTCACCACGAACCATTGTGATGGTTCGCACACACCTTTTCACTTAGTATAAATAGGAACCAATGTTCAAGGTTTCAAAGTGTGTATTTCAAAGATTGTTAATAAAGATTATAGTTTGATTCCTAAACCTGAGTTTTATCCAATACTAAACACAACCAGTTGTAAATTTGTGGGAAATGATATCATCCATGCTATCAGATGAAATACCACTTTTCTCCACTATTAAGCATCTCATAGAAGTCATTGGGGAATTTACCTAATAATACGTTTTTCGGCTGCAGAAAATTCATGATTTTCTTCACCTTGTGCTGAAATCTCCTCCTCTCTATTACCACATATGATAGCCTCACCCCCAATTTGGTCGTAAGAAATACGAAGCTTCCCTATGACTGATTGATCATCTGTCATTCTCTGATTTCTGTAACAAGTAGAAAAGAATTTCAGAATATTGCACATGTACAATATACAAAGTAATGAAACCTAAGAAAAAATTCACCTGGTAAGGAATCTCCAACTAGTATACGGTGGTATTTTCTCCACCATTGGAAGCTTGGCAGTTATGTTAATAGATAGTTCTTGTTCTCCTCCAAGATTTAATTCAATTGAACTTTTAATCCTTGAGGAAAGCATATTGTCAATTGGTGAATCGTCAGAAGTTGTGGACGAACCCACAGACAAATGTCGAGCCACATCACTCTCCACCTTTCTACGGTTGCTAAGGACTTTTTCCTATGTAGATAAATACGAAAATCATGGATATCATAAATTCCACAATTTAAAATGTAAATATTATTTCTCATCAACTTATGCAGGCCCCCTTCTTTTTACTGTTCAAGTGCTAACATGAAAAACATATACAAAATACTTGACACCATGTATTAGGAGCTACTATTGTGTCTACCATCCATGTTAATAAGAATTATATAGTTATATACTAAGTGATCAAATGATATAACCAAATATAGAAATGTATAAACTAAAAATAAGTGGTCATCACAGTGATTTAAACTTTGACATGGTGTATTCTGTTTAACAATGCTGATTCAACGTGGAAGCTGGAAAAACATGAGTTATGATCATTGAGTGTATTATGTTTTAAATGTTAGTTATTGGTGGTAAATAATGACTTCAAGTTTAGCTAAAAACTTGGAAATGTTTTAATTTTTAGCTTTAGATTTAAGTCTATATAAAGGTTGTAAGATTGAAGTTTTAATCGGTGAAAACGAGAAAATCAGCATGTTGTTTTTCCATATAATACATTTGTGTGTGTGTTTTTGAGAGTTTTCCTTCTGCTACTCCTACAAAGTGGTATCAGAGGTTGTTAGGGACTTTGTTTCTTTGTTTTTGATAAGAGTGCCATTGAGAAGAAAATGGCAGCATACAATTCCTCTTTGCAACCAGTTATTCCGATTTTTACTGGTGACAAATATGAGTTTTGCAGTATTAAGATGAACACTGTTTTTATGTTTCAAGATTTGTGGTACAGGTGGAATCTAGGTTTGAAGTTCCAGCAGAATTTGAAGGAGAAGCAATTCAAAATATAGGAGACAAATAAGAAAGATGCCAAAGCATTGTATTTCTTTCAAAGACCTCTCCATGAAACAATTTTCTCAATTGCAGCAGTAACTACATAATTCGAGGCGTGGCAAATTCTGAATATAGAATTTAAAGGTTCATCAAAAGTTGTAACGACTAAATTGCAACCCTGCCGTTGTGAATTTAAAACTCTACTTGTGAAAATAATGAATCTGTTCAAACATATTTATCTAGAGTCTCTTCGCTTGTTAATCATATGAAGTCTTATGGAGAAAACATGCCACAAGAATTGTTGTTGCAAAGGTTTTTTAGGAGTTTGACTCCGAGATTTGAACATCTAGTCGCTACGATTGAAGAGTCTCGTGATTTATCTGACTATTCCTTTGATGAACTAATGAGTTCTTTATATGCTTATAAAGACACGTTACAAGGGTCAAAAGAAAGCAGTGAAGAAAAAGTATTTCAGGCACAGGGGGGGTACACGAGATAATGCTTCTAGTCATGGTCGTGGTAGAGGTGGATTTCGTGGAAGAAGTGGTTCTCGTGGTAGAGGACAAGGAAGAGGTCAAGGTAGAGGAGGATTTAATCACAAGAGACATAAGAGGACCTTTCAATGTAGCTATTGCAAAAAGATTGGTCACACAGAAGCATATTGTTGGCAAAAGAAAAAGGATGATGGTAATAAAGAGACTTTTGTTGAGAAAACAGAGGACGATAGTAAGTTGTTCATGGTTGTTTCTTCTAATAAGGAAGACTTTAATGGTGTGTGGTTTTTGGACAGTGGTTGTTCCTATCATATGACAGGAACAAGTTCGTAATTTAAGGAACTTGATGAGTCCAAGAAATCAGAGGTGACATTAGAAGACAACAAGAAGATTTAAGTGAAAGGAAGATGCAGTGTTAGTCTCAAAACTAGCCAAGGGGATGCAAAAATTTTTGAAGTGGTGATGTTTGTTCCTAGTCTTACTCATAATCTTCTTAGTTTTGGACAATTGATTTTATGATGGTTGAAAAATATCCTATGATTTCTAGTGGTAATGATGGGACTAGGTTGTGGCATTTACGTTATGGGCACTCAAATATTTGTGGTTTAACGTTGTTCAGTCTTTGGATTACCTAAACTTGAGACAATTGGTCTTTGTGAAGGTTGTGTATTTGGAAAACAAAAAAAAATTCCTTTTCCTATAGGAAACGCTTGGAGGGCATATAAATGTCTTGAGATAGTGCATGTGGATTTGTGCGGATCAATGAATACACCATCTCTTGGTCGTAGTCATTGTTTTTTATTGTTTATCGATGACTTAGTCGCATGAGTTGGGTTTACTTCTTGGAAAACATGTCTGAAGCTTTTCACAGAATCAGTAGTGGAGAAACAAAGTGGTTTTCACATAAAAACTCTACGAACAGATAGAGGTGGTGAATTTGTTTCGACTAATTTAAAAGTTTTTGTCGAGAAAATGGAATAAGAAGGGAGCTTAATTCACCTTACACGCGACAACAAAATGATGTTGCGGAAAGGAAGAACCGAACAGTTAGCCATAAGTATGATGCAGGCAAAAGGTCTCCCGATGAGAGTTTCTGGGCTTAAAGTTGTTGGGAAAGGGGATCTATTTGATAACGAAAATTGCACAGGATCGAATAATCAAGACTTGATCTTTATTAACATAACATCGAATTCACACGTTACAAATTTTGATTAAGGTTCCTTTTTATAAACTACTAAGAGGTGCGATGAAAAGACGTAACCTTTCATGGAACCTTTTTGAATAGTTGTGTCTATTCATGAAGAGACACACCCTTTCGGTTCTATTTAATGACTATTCTAGTCCTTATACTTTCACTAATTATAATAATCATACATCAACTAATCTAAATTACATATTTAACTTAACAATCATGATTAATCTATCATTCTCCCCCTTAATCTTGATTGTTGCTTGATAAGTCTTCAACTCCAAGTAGTTGTCTCTTTGTGACGAACTTGATTCTTGGTAGTGCTTTTGTAAGTATGTCAGCTCTTTGTTTTTCTCCGTTGATGTGCTCGACTATCAAATCTTCTCTTTCAACACATTCTCTGATGAAGTGGTACTTGGTGTCAATGTGTTTGCTTCTTCCATGAAATACTGGATTCTTCATTAAGGCTATTGCTGACTTGTTATCAACATAAATCTTGATCTTCTGTTCTTCAGTATTTGTAATCTTGCTAAGTAATCTTTTTAACCATATTGCTTGACTTGCTGCTGCTGTTGCTGCAATAAACTCTGATTCACATGATGATAATGCTACTGTTCCTTGTTTCTGTGTACTCCAGCTAATTGGTGAGTTTCCAAAGTAGAAAACTATTCCTGTTGTTCCTTTTCCTTCTTGTGTATTAATACCATAACTGCTGTCACTATATCCTTCTATGTTGTTTCCTCCTTTCTATTCATAAGGTATTCCGAAATCTTTAGTTCCTTTGATGTACCTTAATATTTGCTTGATAGCTTTCATATGTTGCTCTTGAGGCTCTTGCATAAAACGACTAAGTAATCCAACTGAGTAACTTAAGTCGGGTCTGGTATGTAGTAAGTATCGTAAACATCCAATTATGCTTCGATATTCTGTAGTATCTACATAAGTTCCTTCTGTAAGGTTTGTCAATTTGAGTCCTGGTTCTATAGGTATTTTTGCATCATTGCAGTCTAACATTCCTGCATCTTTGAGTATCTTATTTGCGTAGGCTGTTTGCTTTATTGAAATCTTCCCATAACTTTGCATAACTTCAATTCCTAAATAATATGCTAATAAGCCGAGATCACTCATCTCAAACTTATCCTTCATCTGATCTTTGAATAAATCTATCTCTTGTCTTGGTGTTCCAGTGATTATCAGGTCATCTACATATACTCCTATCAATAGTGTTGATGACTTGGTTGTTCTTGTGTAAACAACTTGTTCTAACGCACACTTGCTAAAGTCTAACTCTTTCAGGGTCTTATCTAACTTTGTGTACCATGCTCGTGGTGCTTGTCTAAGACCATATAGAGCTTTAGCGAGTTTATAAACCTTGCCTTCATGTCTTGGCTGTATAAAACCTTCTGGTTATGAAACATATAGTTCTTCTTGTAAATCTCCTTCTAAAAATGCTGATTTTACATCTAAATGGTGTACTTCCCATTTATTGTAAGCTGACAGTGCTAATATCAGTCGTATTGTCTCAATTCTAGCTACAGGTGCAAAGACTTCTTCAAAGTCTATGCCTTGTTCCTGTATATATCCTTTCACTACTAATCTTGCCTTGTGTTTAACTATTTCTCCATTGGCATTTCTATTTGTCTTAAATACCCACTTTAAGCCTATTGCTTTATGATTCCTAGGTAAAGTGGTTAATCTCCATGTATTGTTCTTGGTGATAGAATCAATCTCTGCCTTCATAGCTTCAATCCATTTGTTATCTAGTGCTGCTTCCTTGTAATTTCTAGGTTCATCTTCAACTAATAATAACTCTTCATATATATCACTTAAAGGTCTGTATCCTCTTATAGGTACATGATCAATCCTTGAGTCTGAAGATGATGTTGTATCTGGGCATGATGTTGTATCTGGGCATGATGTTTGTTGAGGGGTGTGAGTTTCATTATTTGTATTTGGTGAATGTGATCTTGGTGAGTTGGTTGGTGAGGTTGTTTCATTTTGAGTGTGAGGGATATTTTCTGGTTAAATTTCTGGTTCTATGACTTGTCGGGTTTCAACAGTAAAAAGCGATATGCTTTTGATCCAGGTTCTGGTTCTACCACTCAGGTTCTTCTAAATCAAATTCCTTTGTGTATTCCTCCCAATTCCATGTTTCGTCTTCTTTAAACTTTACATCCCTACTTACACAAATCTTCTTTGTTTCTGGATTAAATAAGCGATATGCTTTTGATCCAGGTTCTGTTCCAAGGTATATCATTTGTTTGCTTCTATCATCTAACTTAGTTAAGTGTTGAGAAGGTACTTTTGCATATGCTATGCAACCAAAGATCCTAAGGTGAGTTAGGTCTGGTTTCCTTCCCTTTAAGGCTTCATATGGAGTAATATCTTCTAAAGACTTAGTAGGTGTACAATTTAGGATATATATGGCATGTCTAACTGCTTCTGCCCAAAAATTCTGGGGCATGTTTGTTGATATCATCATACATCTTGTTGTTGAAAGTATACTTCTATTTCTATGTTCAACAACTCCATTTTGTTGTGGTGAGTATGGTGCAGTTAACTGTCTTAATATGCCTTTATCTTTACTGTATTTTAAGAAATAACTTGAAGTGAATTCTCCTCCTCTATCTGTTCTAAAAATCTTCATCTTAGTTCTGTATACATTTTCTACCCTTGATTTGAATTCCTTGAAAAATTCAAGTGCTTCATCTTTTGAACTTAGAAAATATTCCCACATATATCTTGAGTAGTCATCTACTAGTAAAAATAGTTAACTTTTTCTTGATGGTGTAGGTGGTGATATAGGACCACATAAATCTCCATAGACTAACTCTAATGGTATTTCTGATCTTGCTAGGGTTTGCTGTGGAAATGAAGATCTAATATGTTTTCCTTTTAAGCATATATCACATATACTTGTCTTATTCTTAATATTGGGTATTCCTTGAACTAAGTTCTTTGATGCCATTGACTTTAGGGAATTAAAGTTCAAGTGGCCTAATCTTGCATGCCAAAGCCATGCTTCATCTTGCAAGTTGCTTAATAAGCATACAGGCTTTCCTAATCTTAGGTCTGCTTTGTATAAACGGTTCTTTGATCTTTTTACTCTCAAGTGTATTTTGTTACTTGAATCGTATAAGGGTAGTAAGTTTCCTTCCATTACTACTCTGCATCCGTTTTCTGTGAGTTGTCCTAAACTTAATATATTGCTAGTAAGGTTCGGTATATAATATAGTTGTGATATTATTCTTTGTTCCATATTCTTACATTCTAAAAGTATAGATCCTTTCCCTTTGATATCTATGTACGACCCATCTCCAAATCGTACTTTCCGGTAATCATTTCATTAAGTTCGTTGAAATGACTCTTAATTCCCGTCATATGGTTACTAGCTCCATTATCTAAGAGCCATGTATCTTCATTGTTTATTGGTAACCTTCTTGGCTCTAAGTTTTCTTCATTTAATAAAATTTGTTGGTGTTCTTCTATGGTTGCCATAAGCAATGTTGGTTCTAGGTCTTCTTCTATCAGGTATGATTGTTCTGAGCTTTGAACTATCTGTGGACATTTGGATGCATAATGTCCATTCTTCTTACATTTATAGCATTGAACTTTACTCATGTCAGGAGTAAATTTCTTTGTGTTGCTATTGTATTCTTTCTTGAAATTATTTTGTGAGGGTTCATGATTCTTTCTTTCTGATCTGAATCTACTACTACCTCTACCTCGTGAGTGGTTAAATCTATTTCTACCACGTCCTCTAAAGTGTTGACTTCTACCTACATGTTGTGTGAACATTAAGCTCTCTTGACTATCTACATGCTTATCTCTTTTGATTTTCAGTCTCTCTTCAAAAGTTTTTAGTCTGCTAACAGCTTCATCTAATTTCATTGTGTCTAGGTCTGAGTATTGTTCTATAGATGCAACTATCTATAGAAATTTGTCTGGTACTGCGTTCAATATTTTTCTAACGAGTACACGGTCTTCATATGTTAACCCTAGGCTAGCTGCCTTATTAGTAAGACTAGTCATCTTCATGATGAAAGAGTCTACTATCTCATTTTCTTTCATATATAACATCTCAAATTCTGTCTTGAGTGTTTGTAACCTAGCATGTTGAACACGATCTACTCCTATGTGTCTTGTTTTTAATGTATCCCATGCTTCTTTTGCGGTCTTAAACTTTGAAATAAATAACAACTGGTCTTCTGGAAGTGCTTGATAAATATAGGCGATTGCCGTTTTATCCTTCTTCGTATCTTCCTTAGTTGTTTCTTGTGGTTCAATCATTTCCCACAATTCATTGGCTTCTAAAATTGCTTGCATTCTAATTGCCCACATGTTGTAATTTGTTGTCTTGCATTCTAATTGCCCACATGTTGTAATTTGTTGTCAAGTTTTGATTAAATAAGAAGGATCATCATTGTTGTTAGAGTGAAAATTCAAGTAAAGGAATATTTAAAATATGAACGTCAAGTGGTGTTTAAATAATGATGAAAAAAAATTAGAAATTAAGATGATAAAAGAAGTTAATGTAAGTCGAAGGGGGTAATTTTGCATATATTGCAAACCTAAAAAGAAGCCTATGGGATAAATATGAGGGACCATTCATTTGTTAAACTCATGTTTTCAATCTAAACTTCAGCTGCTCCATCTTCTCTCTCGGCTCACTCTCTCTAAAACCTGAAAACCAAGATTTCGTGAAACTTAAGTGCTAAAAATCTGGATTTGAGTAGTTTGGAAGGAACTACAACTACTTCAAACATCAAATTTGAGGTACGAATCACTTAAATTTACGTATTTAAGGGTTTTTGTGTTAGGTTTTTGGATATACTAAATCATATATTTGTCTAAAATTATTAATGCATGTTGTATTTATAAGTTGGAATTTTTAAATCGAGTTATAGGCAAGATACACACAAATTTCAACTTTTGATTCAACTCCTAACTGTGATTTTGATGGTCTGATTTTGGTACTTTAAATGTTAATCTCGTGTTAACAAGGTGTTATATGAGTATATAGGTCGTATATCGATAGATTCCAATCACAGGATTGATACAAAATGAATGAGTGAAATGCGGGAAAAATTATGAACAACCTAAACTGCAAAGTGACGAACTTCGAATCATACTGAAGTTTGGACCATATGAACTTCGGTTTGGACCATATGAACTTCAGATGACAGCTTGAAGTAAAATTTCCCGTCATAAAAAGATAAGAAATTCAGCCATAAGGGGCATCTGAACAACTGATCCAATGGAACATCCGAACTTCAGATGTTATGTTAACAAAATTTATAAAGTTCAAAGTACTATGGACGAAACTTCGGACCATCCGAAGTTTGGGTTATGTAAACTTCGGAAGGTCTGAACTTCGGGTCATTATTTTGAAATTCAAATATGAGTATTATGAAAAATAATGAACCAATATTAAATATTGGTATATATATATACATTGACATAAGATGGTCTTTGTGGTGTTGATTAACACATATTCAAGTATAATATGTGATAAAATCCCGTTTTGATAAGATCAAGCGTATTGGTATTGTGTAAGACCCTATGAAGTCATCCAGGTCATCATTGCCAAATACAAACCACTGTAGTAGTAATAGATTAATAATGTTACAAGTAGTTGTCATTGCAAATATTCATTTATATTGACAATTGGTTGTTCCTGTTGTACGTATTATATTTGGAATTCCTATACAATTCCTTGATTATGTTCAAACATTCACACTTGATATCTGTTCATTTGTAAATACAAACTTGAGGACATGCTTGGCATGATGATAGACACACTCTGATGTGACTTTGGCTGAGGTTGACAGCAGGCCATTGTCGAGGACTTATCATCCCATACTCATTTACATCCTGGTTGAACATCCCCGATCGTATTTGAACAACCACTTGATTGTACAATGAAAATCCATGCTTCCCAGCATGATGAACATTTGTTGATCCGTACACTCCGTACGAAGGAGTAAACTTACTCACTATATAGTATTATGCATGACTTCTATTATGGGATATGAAATCTATTTTCTCACTAAGTGAAAAGCTTACTTTTGTTGATAAATATTTTTCAAGCAAAGGAAAGGACATTGTTGGCCTTCTACTTAGGCTATACATCAAGGCTTCAGAGATCTACAAGGAACAATTGGTAACTATGATGGTTATTAAGCTTTTGCTTGGGAATTATAGTGAATGTTGTAATAAATATTGTGTTGTGTTTGACAAATATAGTCTTTGTAGTCTTTTAATAAATTTTATGCTTTAGTGCTGATGTAAAAAATACTTGTTTAATATGTGGATAATTAATTATATTTTAAATCTTGGGCTTGTATGTTGATCCTCGAGAATGTATATTCATTGTATGGAGGATGTTTGACTTTGGTATCAGAGCATTAGTTTGAGAAAGTATATTCATTGTATGGAGGATGTTTCACTTAGATAAGATTGACATGACTAATGGGAAAATAAAGGGTAACTGTAATACGTAAATCTTGGTATATGTTCTAGATATTCTATGTTATATTTAAGAAAATATATGGAGAAGATTTGACTCCTCAACAAATGTTCCAAATGATGGAAAGCATGATGAAACACATAAACAAGCGTCATGCCAAGATGATGGCTGACCAAGCACAATCGTTTGACTGATGTGCTTAGGGCGCGAGATTATGCCGAAGTTAAACGTAGGGCTGATAAGAGGAATGAAAAAGAACACCAACACGGTGATCATGGTGATAAGGAAGAACGGTTCTTCCAGCAAAGCTAAAGGTTGCAGGTTGAAGGATTTCAAGGGCAATGGAGCCATTATTTTTTACGGTACTAGGGATGCCATAACGACATTAGTATGGATTACTGCTACGGAATTAATCTTGTGATTCAGCGATTGTGCTGAAAAGGATAAAGTTCGATATGCCACTTCCATGTTTACAAAGGACGTTCGGTTGGATGCTATGGTGACCGTTTAAACAAAAGGGACTGTATAGGGAATATGGGCTGTGTTTAAGGAAGTTTTCACTCAACACCTACTATCTTGCTGATGAAAAACGCCAGGAGATATTCATGGGGTTGATTCAGGGAACGAAAATAGTTTCCCAATATGATGATGAGTTCACATGATTGAGTTTGTTTGAACACCATCATATTGACACAGAGGAGAGAAAAATACATCAAATTGAGGCTAGTTTGGATATGGAGATGTGGCAAACAATGAGCAGAGTTCGGTATTCTACTTTTGTTGGAATATTGGAGGCTGCTCGCAAGGTGGAGCACTTTTTGGTACTTTCTGGTTATGTTATGAGATCAACTGTTGCGGGTCCAACTCAACCATCACCACTAAAGAGGTAGCGAGAGTTTTGTTATTCTGGATCGTCGTGATCATCACAACACTCATCTGAACAACCGTCAACTTCACCAAGAAGTGGAAGGGCCTTCTCAGCTAATACTGAACAGGAGACTATCACCGATGTCAAAACACTCACTCTTGGGAATGCATAATTCAGGATATTTAGGGCTAATGCTACGCACAGATTGGGCATCATGAAGATAACTGTCCTCGAAAAGCTGAAGCTTGCTACAACTGTGGCAAAAATTGGCCAACTTGCACGGGACTGCCATAAGCCACCACGATCTCAATCAACACAACAATCACCTCCAAGGTCTTCTGGAGCTTCTACTCCTCGAAGAAAACAGACCTCGAGGGCACGAGCTACGGCTTTCCAAATTGCTGCCGAGGAAGTAAAAGACGTCCCAGAAGTGGTCTCTAGTGCGTTCTTGATAAATTCAATCCCGTGTGTGATTCTGGAGCGAATAGCTCATTCGTCTCTACTACATTTGCACAACAAGTTAACATGCCTACATCCAAGATCAGTGTTGCAGGTCCAACTCAACCATCACCACCAAAGAGGTAGCGAGAGTTTGGTTATTCTGGATCGTCGCGATCACCACAACACTCGTCTCAACAACCGTCAGCTTCACCAAGAAGTGGAAGGGCCTCCTTAGTTTAATACTGAATAACAAGACTATCGCCGACGTTGAAAGAGTCACTTTGGGGAATGCATAATTCAGTATTTTTAGGGCTACTGCTACGGGCAAATAGATGTTCATGGGGATAGTTGTCCTCGAAAAGCTGAAGCTTGGTACAAGTATGGCAAAAATTGGCCAACTTACAAGAGACTGCCATAAGCCACCACGATCTCAATCAATTCTGGAGCTTCTACTCCTCGAAGAAAACAGACCTTGAGGGCACGAGCTAGGGCTTTCCAAATTGTAGCCAAGGAAGTAAAAGACGACCACATTCTTGATAAAATCAATCCCCGTATGTATTCGGTTTGATTGTAGAGCGATCGCTCATTCGTCTCTACTACATTTACACAGCAAGTTAACATGCCTACATCCAATCTACAATTTGTGCTCAAAATTGAAACATCTATCAACATGTTAGTTAAAGCTGATAAGATGTATAGATATTATATGTTACTGATACAGGATGTAGTGTTTAATATTGATCTAATTCCGATGTGGTTTGGAGAATTGATTTTATTGTGTGTATGGACTGGCTTGCCCATAATGAAGCTCCGATAGTCTATAAGAAGAGGATGATTAAGATCACTACTCCGGAGGGTGGCGATATATGCATTTACTCGGATAGGCAGAAAGGTGATTTATGCCTAATTTCTATTGCTAAAGCCTGAAAGCACGTTACTAAGGTTTGTTCAGTTTACATGGCCTAATCTATTGACGCAAAGGCTGAAACTAAATCTATTTCTATGACGTCTTTCCGGAGGATATATCTTGGAGCTACCACCATACCGTCAAGTGGAATTCTTCATTGATCTTGTTCCCTGAGCTGCTCCAATAGCAAAAGCTTCGTAGCGTTTGATTCATGAAGAGATGTAGGAAATGATGAAACAATTTCAGGAGCTGCTTGACAAGGGCTTCATACGTCCAAGTTCTTCTCCTTGAGGCACTCTTATACTTTTCTTAAGAAAGAAGGATGGTACCTTTCGCATGTCATAGATTATCGCGAACTCAACAAGGTGACCATCAAGAATAAGTATACTTTGCCATCAAATTGACGATCTCTTCGACCAACTACATGGCGCAATATATTTCTCCAAGATTGACCTTCGATCGGGTTACTATAAACTTATAGCCCATGATGACGATATTCCTAAAACGGCTTTCAGAACTTGGTATGCACATTACGAGTTTCGGGTGATGTCGTTCAGTCTTACGAATGCACCGACTGCTTTCATGGATCACATGAATAAAGTGTGTTGACCAATGCTTGACAAATGTGTCATCGTTTTCGTTGACGACATTCATATATATTAGAAGTCCAAGGAAGAACATTTTGTGCATCTTAGAGCGTTCCTGAGAGCAATTTTATGCCAAATTCGCTAAATGTAAATTCTTGTTGAGGTTGGTATGTCTCGGTATTTGATAAAATTATGTTCCTTAACTTCTAAAACTCAATTATGAATTCCTATTGAAACTTTATAAATCTATTTAGATGCAATTCTTGAGGCATGTGATATCTGGTTCTGGCATTGCTAACCAAAACTGGGAGTCTAATGCCTCTGAAATTCGAATATCAATTCATCAAATATTTCTCTAAGATCTCGGTTCCACTCACGAAGCTTACACGTAAGGACACAACTATAATCTGTGAAGCAAAATAAGATGTGGCCTTCAAAACTTTAAAGAAACTACTAAATGAAGCGCCAGTGTTGGCCTTGCCTGAGGGAAATGAAGTCATTGTAGTCTATACTCATGCATCAGGCATGGGTATAACACCTGTAACTTTTCCTCTTAAACATTGGAGGAATTATGTGCATGGAACCAAATGTCATATATATTCAGTCTGAAGGACTTGAACATGAGAAAACAACGATCTATGGAGTTGATTAAGTATTACGATTGTGAAATCCTGTGTCATCCTAGAAAGGCAAATGTGGTCGCTGACGCCTTAAGCCGAAAGTTTTACTCCATGGCTTACTGTTATTCCTTAATTTCTGTAGTATTAACTTCAACCATCATTGATGGTATAAGGGCTGCTAAGTAGCAGCCTTGACGATGCAGAATTTGAAAGAGGAAGATATCATAATTCAACTACCAATAATGGAAGATGATGGAACTGGACTAAAAGGTGTATATAGCAGAATATGGGTCCCTAAGTTTGGGGGAATGTGTGAGGTGATTTTTAAAAAAGCTCATCCATCAAAGTTTTCAATTCACCCTATGAACAAAAAGATGTATAACGATGTGAAAGCCAATTTCTGGTGGCCGGGGTTTAAAAGAGACTTTGGGTTGTATGTGGAGAAGTGCAAACAACCCTGGTAATATGCAACCGCTTCCTGTTTCAGAATGGAAGTGGGACCATATTACTACTATGGACTTCATCTCAAAGCTACCATAGACTCGCCATCAACATGATTCATTTTGGGTCCACATTGACCGGTTGACCAAGTCGTCCCACTTTATTCCAATGACGGAGACTTATTCATGGAGCCGCTTGGCTCAAATATATATGAATGAGATCATCACAAGATATTGAGTCCTATGTCTATTATTTATGATCGAGACAGTAGATTTACTTCTAAATTTTGGGCCGCATTACAAGAGTAGGTACTCACATTGCTATGAGTACAACTTATAGGCTGTGCGAGAACAATTCTGACTTTGGAAGATACATTAAAAGCGTGCATTATGGATCTGGGTGGTAACTAGGATGATCACTAACATTAGCAGAATTTTCTTAAAACAACAGTTACCATTCAACGATACGATAAAGACGGCACCATTTGAGTTTGTGTATGGAAGAAAGTGTAGGATTCCAACTTGTTGGAAAGGAACCGGTGAAACCCATATTGCTGGTCCTGCACTTTTAGAAGAAACAAATGGGAAGATCCAATTAATCAAGCAATATATAATGACAACTCAAGATCGGCAAAAGAATTATAATGATCGCCGCCACAAGGCAATAGAGTTTCAAAAGGATGACATTATACTTAAAGGATTATCCGATGAAAGGGCCAAAAGATTTCTTAAGTGTGGAAAGCTATCTCCTCGATTTGTTAGACCAATTTTTATCATCGAAAAGGTCAGATTCCAGTCGCATCATTTGAAGTTGCCTGCACTTCCAGTTTTCCATGTGGGATACTTAAGAAATAGTCTCGTACCTTAAAAGGAGCCATGGACCGATCACTTGAAATTACAAATAGATGAAAGGCATCGGTATGTTGATGAACCGAAGTGCATTTTACAGACCATGATAAACAAATTATGGGACAAAGAAGTAAAGTTGGTGCGTGTGAAGTGGAAGCATCACCAGAGAGAAAACCACACTTTGGAATATGAAGAACAAATGAAAGCTAATTACACAAGTTTGTTTAGCGTAACATGACTTTGTGAATGAAGTGTGAGCATGGTGGAGCCCATGCTGTAACATCCCTATTTTGATATATGTGTAATAAAATACATAAGTTTCAGTTTACGTAACTTTTATGACTTGAAATCCCAATTTAAATAGATCCAGACAAAATGAGTTGGAAGTTATATATGAGTTATGATAATTAAATTAAATAAGAAATTAGTAATGAGGAACCATTATTGTTGTTAGAGCGAAGAGTCAAGGAAATGGATATTTATAAGATGAACGCCGAGTGGCGTTAAAATAATAATGAAAATAATTAGAACTTAAGATGATCAAGAAGAAATTCTAAGTTCAAGGGGGTAATTTTGCATATACAGCAACTTAAAAAGAAGCCTAAGGGATATATATCGGGTGCCATTTGTTTGATAAGCTCGTTTTCTCTCTCTAAACATCATCTGCTCCATCTTCTCTCTCGGCTCGCTCTCTCTAAAATTTCAAAACCAAGATTTTGTTGAAAGTAACTACTAAAAATCTTGATTTGATTAGTTTGGAAGGAACTACAACTATTGCAAACATCAATTTGAGGTAAGAATCACTTAAATTTACGTATTTAAGGGTTTTTGAGTTCAGGTTTTTGGATGAACCAGATCATAGATTTATGCTGAGATTGTTAACGCATGTTGTATTTATCAGTTGACATGTTTAAATCGAGTTATAGGCAAGATATGTTCAAAATTTTAGAATTTGATTCAACTCCTTAGTGTGATTTTGATCTTAACTATGTGTTTACGTGTGTGTGTGTGTTTGTCAAACAGTTATAAACACGGTCTGATGGTCTGGTTTTGGTACTTTAAGGTGTTATACTAGTAGATTTCAATCATAGCATTGGTACAAAATTAATGAGTGAAATATGGGAAAGATTATGAACTGCTTAAACTGCACAAGTGATAAATTTCATATCAGACCTGAAGTTTGGACATATGAACTTCGGATCATACCCATAGTTCGAACCATATGAACTTCGGATGACATCTTGAAGTAAAATTTCCCATCATCAAAACGATAAGAACTATGGACCAAAGGGGGGAGGGCATCCGAACATCGGATCCAAGGGGACATCCGAACTTCGGATGACATGTTAAGAAAAATTATAAAGTTGAAACTACTATGGATGGAACTTCGTACTATCCGAACTTCGGATGTTGTCTCAACTTCATATCGTTATGTTGAAACTCAAATCTAAGTTTTACGAAAACCAATGCACAAGTATTAAACATTTGTATATGTATACATTGACATAACAGGATCTTTGTAGTGTTAATTAAAACACACATTTAAGTATAATTTGCGATAAAAGCCTGTCTTGATAAGTTTATTGCGTACTGGTGTAAGACCCTGGGCATCCATTCAAATATAAAGCACTGTGAGTAATACATTAGTATTGCTACAAGTAGTTGTCATTGCATACATTCATATATAGGTTGTTCCTGTTGTATGTACTTTATTTGGAATTCCTATACAATTCCTTGATTATGTTCAAACATTCACAAATGATATCTCTTCATTTGTAAATACAAACTTGAGGTCATGTTTGGCATGATGATACACACACTCTTATGTGACTTTTGCTGAGGCTGACAGCAGGGGACTGATCATCCCATACTCATTTCTAGCCTTGGATGCACATCCCCGATCCCCAATCATATTTGAACAACCATTTGATTCTACCTTGGATATCCATGCTTCCCAGCATGATGAAATTTTGTTAATTTGTACACTCCGTACGAAGAGTAAACTTACCCACTATATACTAATTGGCATTATTTCTATTTTAAGATATGTAATTCATTATCTCACTAAGAGAAAAGCTTACTGTTGTTGATAAATATTTTTCAGGAAAAGGAAAGGACAATGTGACATCGTTAGGCCTTCTACTTAGGTTGTACATCAACACTACAGAGATCTACTAGGAACTATTTGTTGGGTTTAATCGGTCACATGCGTCAATATTAAAGTTGCATGGCTGCAGTTGTTTATTTATTTAGTATTTAAGGTTTTAATTTAATGTTTTGGTTAATAAATTATTAGTAGAATAGGTATATGCTTTGACCGATTTTTAAGGAGGTGTACGTTGAGTGTGCAATGTGCATTTGAAGATTGGAGTCTAAGAGTGCACCGGGTCTTTAGCTAGGTGCAGAAAGTGGGTATTACTTTTTGCTATTTTATTGTTTAGTAATTTCATTTTGTAAGGCTATATATAGGCCTCTCCTTTTGGCATTTAAGAATATAAGGAAAAGTTTCTGCAAACACTTTTCACTTTTGTTTGCCATATTATATTTCCAGTCAATACACGTGAATTATAGAATTAGTTTCGGGCTTTGTTTATCTTTCATTTGGTATCAGAGCATACTTCGAGTGAAGGGGGCTGTACTCTAATCGTGGGTTTCGAAGGTTGATGTTCTAGGGGATCAAAAGGGTAGCGGAGACAAGTCATGATTTCGGCCAAAATCAGCGGGCTTGTTAACCCAGTAGTTGATCGAAGAACAGTGGGATCAAGTGACCAGAAGGTGTTATTCAAAGGCGAAAACAACAGGGGCTGAAAGCCGCAAAAGGAGTTTGCAGGTAATCCGTTCAAGCAGTGTTTTTTAGTTGATTAACTAACCTTGGTAGTACAGTAAATCTCAAGAATGGCTCCACCAAATGATCAAAGTTTGGACACCGTATAACAACACCATAACTCTTCAATTTCCGGTGTTGTCACCCACAAATTACACGGTATGGGCCATGAGGATGCGGGTTATTTTCAATGTTCATGGAGTGTGGGAGATGATAGAACCGGGAACAAATCGGGATCCCAAGAAAAATAATATTGCAATGGCTCTCTTGTATCAAAGCATACCCGAAGATCATATTTTGCAAATAGGGAATCTCATAACCGTAAAGGAAATGTGGGATGTTCTTAAAACCCGTCACTTGGGTGCCGATCGAATCCGAGAGGCAAGGCTTCAAACTCTTATGGGAGAGTTTGAAAATCTCAGGATGAAGGACCAAGAAGTTATCGATGATTTTGCTAACAAGTTGTTGGAGTATGCTTCACGAGCCGCCTCACTTGGCTCGACTATAGAAGAGACAAAATTGGTAAAAAGATTTCTTAATCGTTTACCTAAACGTTTCATTCATATGGTGGCTTCTATAGAACAAGTTGTAGACTTGAAAACCATCGGTTATGACGATGTGGTGGGTCGACTTAAAGCTTATGAAGAAAGGGTCAAGGTTCAGGAGGTCCAAACCGAGTTCAATCAACTTTTATTTACAAGTTCGGGTGATAAAGCAGAAGGAAAGGAGCATGAGTGTGAGCATTGTGGTTGTGGAAACTCGAACCGTGAAGACTATGGGCGTGGCCAAGGTGGAGGTCGGGGGTCCGGGAGAGGTCGTGGAGATGGTAGAGTACAACGGGACAAGAGCCACGTGAAATGCTACAAGTATAATGAGGTCGGGCATTACATATCGGAGTGCCCAAAATGGGAGAGACAAGAGGCACACTTTATCGATGGGGAACCGGCGCTATTGTGAGTACGATACGGAGCCGACTGACGGATTAAGGGAGAGCTTGTTGGGTTTAATCGGTCACATGTGTCAATATTAAAGTTGCATGGCTGGAGTTGTTTATTTATTTAGTATTTAAGGTTTTAATTTAATGTTTTGGTTAATAAATTATTAGTAGAATAGGTATATGCTTTGACCGATTTTTAAAGAGGTGTACGTTGAGTGTGCAATGTGTATTTGAAGATTGGAGTCTAAGAGTGTACTGGGTCTTTAGCTAGGTGCAGAAAGTGGGTATTACTTTTTGCTATTTTATTATTTAGTAATTTAATTTTGTAAGGCTATATATTGGCCTCTCCTTTTGGCATTTAAGAATATAAGGAAAAGTTTCTGCAAACACTTTTCACTTTTGTTTGTCATATTATATTTCCAGTCAATACACGTGAATTATAGAATTAGTTTGGGGCTTTGTTTATCTTTCACTATTGGTAACTATAATGCCCAAGCTTTGGGTAAGGAATTGTAGTCAATGTTGTAATAAATATTTTGTTGTATTTAACACATATTGTCCATTATATATTTTTAATTACTTTAGGCTTTAGTGCTGATGTAATCACTACTTGTTTAATATTTGGATAATTAATTATATTGTTAATCTTGGGTTTGTATGTTGATCCTGATAATTATTGTATGAAAGGATGTTTCATATTTATCAATTCCATGTTATATCAGCATTTCTAAAAGGTGACCAGAAAGAGGAAGTTTATATGTCTCGCAACCTAAAGGTCTTGTTGTGTTGCTAACGGATTTAACCAAGCACCGAGGGCATGCATCTCAAAATTAATTCTTACTTTCTTGAGAATGGTTTTGAAAAAAGTACCATGAGCCTACACTTAAGAGAAGAGGAATATCAGATTTTCTAGTAGTGTGTTTATATATTGATGACATGATTTATATTGGTTCAAGTGAGTCCGTTATTATTGTTTTTAAAAACTGCATGATGAAGAACTTTGAAATATATGATTTGGGTTTATTGCACTATATTCTTGGGCTTGAAGTAAAACAAGGAATTGAAGGAATATTTGCTTCTTAAAGGAAGTATGCGATAGATCTTTTGAAAAATTTTAATATGTCCAATTGCAGTAGTGTCGCTACACCTACGAATGTTAATGATAAGTTAAGGAAGAATGATGGTGCTGAAATGGAAAGTGAAACTTATTTTAGAAGCCTTGTTGGAGGTCGAAATTGTTTGCCTCACACAAGTCCATACATAGCCTTTTTTGTTGGACTTGTGTTCCGGTCGAACCAAGCCTCCGCAATTTCAGAATCCCACTGCCGAATGGCCTGTTCTCCCCAGTCGGAATAGGTCATTCATTTGTATGTGTGCTTCAAAGTGTATTGAGAGAATTCGTTCAATTCAATGCAAGATTCATTCAAAATATTTATGATTCACCTAGATCTTGATCTATCATGTTGTATAGAGATTCATGCACAATCCAAGAAGCTTTCACCTTGGATCCGCAAAAAAGATAAGTGCCAATTTTGACTAATAGGCTACACTGATACCGATTAGGTTGAAAGTGTCGATGACATCAGGTTATGTGTTCCTTTGAATTTGATGTTATTTCATGGAGATCAAAGAAGCAAGAGGTTGTGGCTTTATCAATGGCGGAGGCTGAATACATCGCAACAACAGCGTCAACATGTCAAGCAATTTGCTTAACAAGACTTGTAGCAGATTTTGGTCAAAAGCAAGATGGTGAGACAGAGATTTTTTGTGACGATAAATCAGCAATTGCAATGATGAAGAATCCCATATTTCATGGAAAAAAAAGCATATCAACATTCGTTATCACTATATTCTAAGTGTTGTAGCATCCAAAGAAATTGTTGTGAAGACCATTGGTACAACACAGATATTTTTATGAAGATGCTTTCGCAAGCAATGCAACAATTTTTTACATCTAAACTAGGTGTTCGTGACTTTGAATCAAAGGAGAGTGTTGAACAATGATGATTCAATGTGGAAGCTCAAAAAATATGAGTTATGATAATCGAGTTTATTAGTTTTTAAATGTTGGTTATTGGTTTTAAATAATGACTTTAAGGTTAGCGAAAAACTAGAACACTACAACAAATATGTCATTTGTTCACATCATTTTTACACACTTTTTAAAAGTGTGTAAAAATTTAGTAAATTTTCTACACTTATAAATGTGTTTAAAATTATTGCAGTAATAAGCGTGAAAATATATGTGTGGACAAATTTTAATTTTTTCACCCTTGAAAGTGTAGAGATAAATTTATCACACTCAATTTTGCCACGCTTCCTCTTATGCGGACAAATTAAATGTGACAAATTAATTTCATACTTTTAAGCGTGGACAAATTATTAGTTTGTCCATATTTATATCTGCAAACTTTTTTTAAAACACATATTTGAGTATAAAACGACACACTTTCAATAGTAACTAATTTTTACATTCTTATAAGTGCGAATAAACATAAAACTTTTTTACGCACTTGCTAAAAGCGTGTAAAAATAACATGTAAACTAACGTGTACAATTGGCATTTTTATTGTAGTGGAAAATGTCTAAATTTTTCAGTTTTTAGTTTTAGGTCTATATAAAGGTTGAAAGGTTGATCTTTTAATCAGTGAAAAGGACAAAATCAGCAACTTGTTGCTTCATATAATATTTTTATGTGTGCTTCTTTGAGAGTTTTTATTCTACTAGTCCTACATATTCTGTCTTTCTATCATCAGAAAAGCTTCAAGGGCTGGGACGATGGTTAAACCCGAATTTACTGTGTGGAAGTTCAAAACAACTCCATCTCCCCTACTTTATATATCTCGGATGTTTCATTGAAAGAGAAAATGGTTATGAACATACGGTGTGTTCTCAAAGAGGGAATTTGAAGACAAAGGGAGGAGGAGGAGCAACCAGTGGAATGACTAGAGTTGGCATGTTCTTGGAGCTTAATTTATTAATGAGGGGAAAGGAGAGAGGGAGAGAAATCCCTCTCATTTTATATCTGTCCAATTTGGGGATGAATAAAGAGAACATGAGTGTGAAGCCTTCAAGCGTCTTCTTCAATCTTCATGTTCTCAGTCATCCATGCATCTGAATCTTTCTCTTCACTCCCTTAGTTTCTTCTATTTCCTTTCTGTTAACAAAAATTTTAAAGAACACAACGACAGAGAATATAACAAATTCTATAGAGTGAAGATTTCCTTCATCCAAATTAGAATGCTTGTAAGTTCAAAAAAGTATGTTTACAAGTTAAACATTAGCAAAAAAATGTGTGATCACATGTAAATTAGCTTAATCATGAGAAAAAAATGAAGAAGTATCCAGTAAGACAAATCAGTATGATAGTCGAGCTATGAGCATAATCAATTTATACAAGAAAAGTGTCTTTTATGACCAATTTATAACATGTGACTATGACACTTGCGGGCATAAGGTTGTAAGGATTTATTAGGTACAAGGTACTGAAATTTGCTGAATAATAAGCCCATAAATGCATTAAGATTCTTCATAGATGAGTTATTGGAGGGAGCTAATGAAGATGAGAAGAGTGGATGATGCAACATGCATACAATAAATGAAGGACTTCAAAAAAATGGGATCAACTCACTTGAACATAAGCAACCCTCTCTTCTTGAATATGGTCTTTCAGTTGATTTATCTTGCTAGTTAACGATGACAAATCAGCAACACTTTGTTTTTCGTGCAATTTCTGCCATATCAACTAAGAGAATTACACATTGCATATACGTTAATAATTTGATAAAACAAAAGTACTAAGTATCACATTATAGCATACAATTAAGCATCATCCACAAATCGTTACCCTATGATAAAGCATCTATCTTTTCATCATAATCCGTTAATTAAATAAAATTAAACAAAATATATCCACTTCCAAATTATGATCATTCTTAGGGACCATTCAAAATTAAAAATCCACTTTTAATTATATATTAGCTCACCTAAATTATGTAATCAGTTACTAAATCTTATAGATGCCAAATATATTTCTCTTAATTTTTTTTAATGTATACCATAAAAATGAAAGATAATATACACAAAATATAACATTACAAATTAAGGTATGTAAAATATGGAAATATGAGTCAGATATTGAAGCTATTTACTACACATTATTATCTGATCACTCAATAGTTAAAACATAAAAGAACAATCTA
This sequence comes from Centrapalus pauciflorus, assembly GCA_020465985.1. Lineage (NCBI taxonomy): Eukaryota > Viridiplantae > Streptophyta > Magnoliopsida > Asterales > Asteraceae > Centrapalus > Centrapalus pauciflorus. Next base: position 367,529 of record JAANYP010002998.1, on the reverse strand, counting down.
CAAACCATAAAATAAGTAAAATGCATATATCAAACAATAAGCTCTCAATCAACCAAACAATAATCATGTTGTTGATGTTTTTGCATCTTCAACTCACATCACCACATAAACCCAAAATCACATGTTCCCATTTACAATCTGATAGAAGATCATCATAATGGGGAATAAAACACAGATTGCGATAAACAGTGATAAAATAAAGAAAGTAATCCAAACAAGGTTGACTTATCAAAAAGTTAAGGCGGATCAGTCGATCCATGAACGACCAACAATATGTATAGCTTCAGAAAAAATCATCATCTTTTCTCTTAATTGGTGTTAGTACTCAAACCAGAATAATTTTGCAATTCAGTTTCAAAACTTCTTCAACTCATACTTAAATCTACATAGATTTAAGTTGTTTAAGTAATTAAACAAGAACACGCAACATTAAAAGTGCATCAGACCAGATTATATCAACAACCACAAACTTTACACATAAAAACACAAATATACATTCTCTAGATTGAAATTGTTGAAAATTACGATCAATCAATGTATCAAGCAGTGTAATACAGATATATCTAAAGATGATAGATATATATACTTCGATCAAATCATTCATGTGTTTGCAAGAGAAAGGGAGAGAGAACATACAGTGGATCTAGAGGAATCGGTGGAGTTGAAAGCCATAATCGTTGCAATGCGGTGGCCAGAGGAATTGAAAGTCGGTGACCGGAGATTGTGAGATGAGAGACCGTGGATGGCGACTGAAGCTTTGGTGAGTGAGTGTGTGAGGTTGAGGGCTTTTATATTAACATGGGAGTTTACCCATTGTAATGTGATGACCTGTCATGTGTGTTTTCCCTAAGATCATGAGTTAAAAATTAGGATGTCATGTATTGTCATTTTTAAATAAAAATAAAAATTAAATTCTAAATTTAGTTCACGGGTTTGGTTGTATATCATTTTATTTTATTTTAATTTTTGATTTTTACAAGTATATATTTAATTTAAGATCTCTTAAACTTCTTTTATAATTTTAAGGATAACTACACATTTAACCATCTAATTTTTAGTTATATATATATATATATATATATATATATATATATATATATATATATATATATATATATATATATATATATATATATATATATATATATATATTTAATCATTAAATTACTTCTATGCATTTTTAATCATTAATATATTGTTTACAAACATTTGATTAAACACTAAACAATGATATTTATACATCTTTAACCATTAAGTTTCAATTATTTTCTCTACTACAAAATGAAGCTAATACTAAACTTTTGATGCTTCTAAAAACATTGCTTTTAAAATAATTTTTATTGTGAAGTAACATTTTATAAATACGTGTTGCATTATAAGGATTTAATGCAACACTTTAAATACAAGTGTTGCATATGAGGATATAATGCAAAATTTAAAAAAGTGTTGCATATTTATCAAAATTATAACAGTTTTAAGGTGTTGTACTTTTATTTTTAAAAAAAATGAATATCTTATTTTTTTGTGTTTTATTTTTTTATTCAAATACTCCAACATCTTTTAAAAGAAAAAATTACAAAAACGATCATGTGGTTTGTGTCTAGTTATAGAACTGGTTCTTAGCTCAAAGTAAATACTAAGGTAGTTCAAAAAAATGAAAAGTTGCAACAAATTAGTCCATGAATCAATTGGTTGTCTCTTTCGCAAAAAAAAATGAAAAGTTGCAACAAATTAGTCCATGAATCAATTGGTTGTCTCTTTCGCAAAAAACGTTAAGTGAGATTAAATGCAATTCAGTCATATCCAAACTGTTAAGTTCAAGATCTAGGTGAATCATGAACATTTAGAATAACATTGCATTAATCGAAAGATTTCTCTCTTTTACACCTTGAATTACACACACATGAAATGAGAGATTTTCAAAGACTTAGCGAAATTTCCTTTGGAAATTCCTTTTATACGTATTATCTAAATTCTAGACTAAAATGCAATTCAGTCATATCCAAACTGTTAATTTCAAGATTTAGGTGAATCATGAACATTTAGAATAACATTGCATTAATCGAAAGATTTCTCACTTTTACACCTTGAATTATTTGTCATTGGTAAAACCGAATGATTTACTTGCACAAAATAGGAATTACATTCTGTGAGAATAGTTCGTACACTGTAGCCCTAGCTTTTTGCTCTGAATTACGTGCAACAAATGATAGTCAAAGTCCAAAAGTTATTCTACCGTACCTGTAATTTCTATTTTTATATACAATTGAAACTATAGAATATTTACAAATAAGCCCCTAGACTTAATATTTTTCATCAACAAAATAATATCCAACAATCTCCCCATTTGATGAAAAATCGGTCTTCAGTTTGTTAGCCCAAGCTTCATCTTAAAACGACGAATACTCCTTCTGTTAGATAACCTCTAGTTAATCTTTGAAATAAACTCCACAATCAGTTTTCTGTCACTAAAACTTAAAGCACCCTTCTTTGTCTTTCTCATCTTGTCGGCAGCCAGCTTTCCTTTCAAACACGTCATAACTTTCTGTAACGTTCCATCACAAAATTTATTCAAATCAACACTTCACATAGCCCTAAGCTTTTGATCTTTGTCTTTGTAAATCACAACAAGGTGTTTAGCCATTACTACTTGAAATTCTTTCAAATTCTCCATGAACTTTACAAAACGATTAGGCGCATTGATATTGATCTTCCTCATTCCTCTCTGAACACCAATTTGTAGATCTTGCACAGACATAAGCACCCATTTGGTGTGCATAAAGTGAAACAATGTCTTTAGTGCAAATCTACATTTTTCATCATCTTCTATTTCTGCACAATTCATCAAACAGATCTTCAAAATCCACCAAATGCATTCCAAACATATCAGCTTTGGTAAAAACATATGTATTTCCATCTGGTCACCGTGAATGTAGGATAAAAGATTTCCACAAATCTGTCCTTTTCTATTTTCACCAGATCCACTATCCTAAATTCATTTCTAACCTTACTTTGAATTCATATTTCTAGCAATTCATTCAACATTTAAACAATTCATATGTAGAATTAACAATAAAACACAATTATTGAATGATTATAGAGAGAAAATATTACATTGGAGGTTTCGGCTTTCTTACAAAGCAATCCTTCTTTCTCTCTAAATCAGATCCGTATCTTTCTATTTTCCAATCGTAAATTAACAGTACACACTCACACATATTTATACTCAATTATAACTATTGAGTATTTACAATTTAAACCCTAAACTTTTACAAATTAATTGTTTTCAACTCTATTATGAATTGTACCTAACAATCTCCCCCTTAGAGATGAAAATAATTTTCCATTAAAGTTCTCTGTTCAGGTTGATTCTTTTCTTGAATCTTCTTATTTACTATGATCTCTGAATCTTCTGATACAATCTTCTTCTTTATTTTCTCTCTCTGATCTTCACATCTCTTCTTCTCTGATCTTCTCTTTTCTTGAAAGCACACTCCCTTTGAATCCTGAATAGCTTTCGATTCTCTCCCTTGATCAATTCTCTTGAGATGATGTAGCAATTATCTTTAATTGACTTCAATCTACTCAACAGTTGTCTCTGAACTCTAGCTTTTCTCCCCCTCATGATGATCATAAGAAATATGAACATCATGCAAAATCTTCAGAGATATTAAGGCAATGAATTTATAGTAGATGAAATAGAACAACAATTACAATTTCAAACATATTACAAATTGATTTTCTCCCCCCTCAAATTGATATCCTCTCCCCGATACTAAAAAAATCTATCTCACTCCCCCTCAAAAATTTCATTTTCTTTACAAAACAAAGTCGAAGCTTTTCAACATGACTTGAGGAAAATGAAACAAATTCATTTGTGAAATAACGAGTCCAGGTCCACATAGGATTCCTGTTTGCACAATAGACAATATCTATGTGACCTACTTTCAGCGCTGGCGTAATGTTAACACTGGTAGGATTTCCAAATAGTCATCGTGAAATCCTTTAACATGAAAGAACCACTCTTATTTGTTCCGGCTTAGTCACTTTGGACCAGCTGTTTATAGTCACGCAGACAGTCAGACTCGATGTGTCCTAAAAGTGTATATAATCAGCTCTAGACACAATGTGCATCAAATGAAATTGGAGACCGGAGCAACTGTCTTCCTTGTTTCAATATCAATAATATCCAAATGATATATCGATAGAAATGTGCTATATCTCCGTGATTATTGAAACAGAAATCTTTTGAGAGATAACTGAGTAGTTGGTGGGGTTAAGTGCATGCGTCACTGGGTCCATTACGTCTTTTTCAATATCAAGTCGCCTAGGGCTTGATAGATTATGTGGTTTACCCAGCCGACACAGTTTAGGTAGGATTATTGATATGTGCATATTTATACATATATTTTATATCACTTTCCTTGCATATTGAGTGGTTTTCAGACCGAAATGTGTGAAAAGATACCGATTTTTATTAATATTTGTGTTTCGCAGGTTGAAAGCCATTAAATCAACATGGGAACAGAAATCGAGGCTAATGTAACAAGATTTTATGATCCAGCAATCTTCCATGAGGGAAAGAAAATTTGGGCGAAAAGTGATTCTACGCGCCCACGTAGAACTCTCCACGCACCCGCGTGGCTATGTCCAGTGAGCAACCCACGCACCCGCGTAGGACATCCCACGCACCCGCATGTCCACCTCAAGTCAGAGCAAGCCACGCACCCGCGTGAGTTACCTTACGCACCCGTGTGGAGGTTGAGCCAGCTTAGTCCAGTCAAAGTGTCTACGTGCCCGTGTAGGAAATCCCACGCAGCCGCGTGGCCATGTCAAGGCATAGCAAGCCACGCACCCGCGTGACTTACCCTACGCACCCCCGTGCGAGGCCCAGCCCACCAGAATTCTTTTTAAAAACCCTAGCTCGCAGCAGTCGTGGAAGAGGCGATACAGAACGATTTTGGACGAATTTTGGGGCGATTTTGCTTACGTTTTTCATCGTTTTTCAAGTAGTTAATCATAGTTTAGCCTAGGGTTTCGATTTTCTCAAGTTTTCAAGCATTCGGTTCAAGTTTTGGAGTTTAATTTCGCACGGATAGCTACGAATTTTGTACACTCGTTCTTAAACTTTCTGATTTCATAATGGTTTTTATTTATTTGAGTTTAATTTCGGTTTTTAGTATGATTAGTGAGTAGTTTTCTTGTTCACCCGCTTGGGATGATGAATTCTATGTATTAATTGGCATGGTTTTGGATTGATTGACGGTTTATGGTTTATATTTACTAGATTTTCGATGTTCTTCATATATTTTTGTTAAAAATCAGATTTTATCAATCGTTTAGCATTGTGTTGCGAAAATAATTGTTGGTTGAATCTGCGTTTTTAATAAAAATTGAAACTTTAGATGAAAAAATGATAATTGGTTATATTTTCTAGGCATTGTATTGCGATAATGATTTTGTGATGAATTATTGATCTAGAACTTTGCGTGTTTCTTAGTTTTTAGGCATTGTGTTGCGATAATAAAACTAATAATCCGTAAAGCTTGATTTCCAAAAAAATAAAGTTGGTTGGTTGAATTCTCAGTATTAATTGATCGTTTTTAGCATCTTTTTGTGATAATAAGATTGTTGGTTAATATTGGAATTCAGTTCAATTAACTTTGTTGTTTTCACGTGTTTGTCATGATTTAATCTTTATTTGAAGAAATCTAATATTCGGTAAATTTATCCATAATTCCGGGCTTAAGTGAATATTTATAATTGGTTATTAACCGATTTATGTTTAATCGATCAATTCAGACCGCCGCCAATTAATTATAGTTTTCTAATTCCAAGTGGGTGACGTTTTCGTAATATAAGAGTTTCGTAAAATTCAATATCATTCTTTACTTGCTTAAGTTATTTCTAAATTGACTTTGCTTTTGTTAGTTGGTTCATGTTATATAGTCGTTCTTTCTTGGTGCGTTCGTTAGTTTAGTTTAAGTTGTGTTTGCTAGATTTAGTTTTTAATTATTTCGAAAAACCTAAAAAAATTAGTTTAACTTTTTATTCACGTGTTACTTAGTTTGCATTAGTTATTCGGATAATTAATTTTAATTATTGTCTCTAGTTGATAATTTCTTCAAAAAGTCTGAAATAGTTAAATATTGGCTTAGGTTGTAGTATTGGAGTCTCCTTTCTTTATTCTGTTCCCTGAGTTCGATAAATCATGGGTGATTCTTAAAGCTATATTGCACACGATTGGTACACTGCCAGTTGTGTAATTTATACTTTGGGTTCATTTAGACATTAAAACCTGAGGTGTGTTTTGCACGCGTCAATTATGTTTTCTTCAAATTGTTTCTCAACCCTCAGATCTCAGCATTTTTAAACTAAGCTCCCTCCGGCTCACTTTTGAGAAAAAAAAATTTTGTCAGCTTTATAACAAAAGCATGATCTGATGCACCACCATCTGTAGAAAATATGGGTTGCAAAAATGCTCGGATAATCTGAGAGTCGTGATACACTTTCAGATTGAAGTATTTCGACGGTACGATCGAAATCCCAATCGGATAAAACTCAGAGAAAAACGAACAATGAATATGGAATATGTTACTGATTTTCGTGTACCCATCAAATGACCAAAACGGCAGGTAATTATTTGGCGGGTAACTGCCAAAATAGCCAACCGCCATTTTAACCGCCAAAGGTAACTATAATTCAAATTCAACCGAATTTAGGGTCCAATTCGGATCATCCGAATTCGGGTCCAATTTCGGATTCATCCGAATTTCGCATTAAATTTCTTAAAGCAACATTCATCAAATTTCCAAAAGTAACTATAATTCGAATTCAACCGAATTTAGCTAGACCCCAGCCAGGGGCTCTGCCCCTTGGACCCCGCCAGGGGCTGCCGCCCCTTGGACCCCGCTACCAGGGGCTGCCGCCCCTGGAACCCCGCTATCGGGGGCGCTGTCCCCGAACCCCCGGTAATTAATCTTAAACAATATTGAACAAGTGTGAACTCCGCACCAACCCAACTTGTACATTATGTAATAAGATTATTTTGGTCAAACAAGTTCATCCCATTACACTTAAATAATATTGGTGATAAATCACCGACAAACCTCCCCCACTTAAGTGTAATCTTGATTAACTTAAATTAAAATCATAACAAACAAACTGATGGATAAATGAAATATCGTGACGATTGAATTTCATATTAGTATATTACAAATTCAAATATTCGAATATCAGGGTGTCACAAAAGGATTGAACCCTTTCTATTCATTTTGAATACATGAAAATAATATACACAACAATTTACATATTCAAGTTCTTTCTTGACACTATTTTTACTAGCCTGTGTCCTATCCTTCAATAAGCCTATCAAAGCAAATTCCAAACTTCTTGAAGCGGCTAATCTTCATGCTTATATAGGTAGTTCTCTTATTCTTGCACCTGCAAAATGCAATTTTTCAAGAGAACTATTAAGAAATATAAATTTCAACCTCCTTTACTTGCAGATCTGAACACATACCTTGGGATGAATTCTTTAATGTGTTCCAATCTCAAAATATCAAGCTTTCCACATTGAATTATGCATCTAATATTTAATTAGATGGGAATTTGGTATCTTAATATTAAAGATTAATTGGACTTTAAACCCATCCCTATAGCCGCCTTGTGCACAAGATTCCTAGCTAACCCTTTGGTTAGATGATCGGCTAAATTAAGCTGAGTTTTCACAAAATCTACCGATATTACTCCATTCATGATTAGATCACGAATCATACTATGTCTAACACCTAAGTGTCTAGACTTCCCATTATATACTTGACTATATGCCTTAGCCAAGGTGGCAGCACTATCACACCTGATAGAAATGGGAGAAATCGGTTTAGGCCATAGTGGAATCTCATATATCAAATCCCTAAGCCACTCAGCTTCTTTTCCAGCAGCAGCTAATGCCACAAATTCAGACTCCATTGTTGAGTTTGTAATACAAGTATGCTTCTTTGATGCCCAAGAAATAGCACCTCCTCCAAGTAGAAATACCCAACCACTTGTTGAGGAGTGATCTTCTAAATTTGTAATCCAACTGGCATCAGAATACCCTTCTATCACTGAAGGATATCCACTATATGTCAAACCAAAATTCATGGTTCCTTTCAAATACTTGAACACTCGATTTAATGCTTGCCAATGATGTGAACTAGGATTGCTAGTATATCTACTAAGCTTTCCTACAGCATAAGCTATATCATGCCTGGTACTTATCATGGCATACATTAAGCATCCTATAGCTCTAGAGTATTCAAGCTGAGACAATGGAACTCCATTGTTAGGCGGAAGTTTAAGATTTGAATCGATAGGAGTACTAACAGGTGAACAATCTTCAAAGTTAAACTTTTTAAATATTTTCTTAATATAATGAGATTGAGAAACATATATTCCATTGTTCCCTTGTTTAATTCTTATACCAGAAATCACTTCAGCCTCCCCCAGGTCTTTCATATCAAAACTTGATGACAAAAATTTCTTGGTTTTATCAACTTGATCTTGATCAGTACCAAAATCAACATGTCATCCACATACAAACAAATTATAACTCCTTTACCAGAAGTATCAAAATTGCTATATACACACTTGTCAGCTTGGTTTAACACAAAACCATTAGACAAGACCACATCATCAAACTTTTGATGCCATTGTTTGGGTGCTTGTTTTAGACCATATAAAGACTTCTTTAGTTTGCACACTTTGCTTTCATGTCCAGGCATCACATACCCTTCTGGTTGTTTCATGTAAATTTCTTCATCTAAGTCACCGTTTAGAAAAGCGGTTTTTACATCCATTTGATGAATTACAAGATTATGTATAGCTGCTAGAGCTAATAATAATCTAATAGTGGAAATCCTCGCAACAGGAGCATAAGTATCAAAAAAATCAATACCTTCTTTTTGTCTAAAGTCTTGGATAACCAATCTGGCTTTATACTTATCTATGGTTCCATCCACTTTCATCTTTCTCTTTAGGATCCATTTACATCCTAAAGCTTTACAACCAGATGGCAAATTTGTGAAAACCCAAGTATCATTATGTATGATAGAATCAAACTCATCTTGGATTGCTTCTTTCTAGAAAGCAGCATCACGAGATGACATAGCTTCACTAATAGTCTTAGGATCCTCCTCAATGATATAACAATATTGATATTGAGACACAGTCTCATTCCTTGTTCCTTCAAGTAAATAAAGTTGAAAATCAGATCCAAAAGACTTGGCTTTTCTAGCACTAGTGCTTCTCCTAGGTTTAGACTGTTCAGGAGCATTTTCAGCTTGAGTTAAGGTTTTACATGAAGATTTATTGATCAAGTCCCTTGGTCTAGGTATAGATGTAAATCTCTCATCATCAAATATAGCATCTCTTGACTCTATAACATTATTTACAGATACTGAGTCATTAGAATCTATAACATAGAATCTATATGCTTTAGAATGCTCAGCATAGCCAATGAAGATACAATCTTTACCTTTCTCACCCAAATTTTTCCTTTTAGGTTCTGTGAGTCTTACAACAGCTCTACAGCCCCAAACTCTAACATAACTCAAATTCGGTACCTTTTTAGGCCAAATTTCATAAGGGGTATTTTTACTCCTTTTATTTGGAGTCCTATTCAATATATAACAGGCTGTCAACATAGCCTCACCCCAAAAACCATCACTTAAACCAAAATAGGATAACATGGAATTAACTATTTCTTTCAATGTCCTATTCTTCCTTTCAGCCACACCATTTTGTTGTGGTGTATAAGGAGCCGTGGTTTGATGTATTATACCAGTTGATTGAAAATAAACTGGATCATAATACTCACCACCTCTATCAGTACGCAAAACTTTTATCAACTCATTTTTATGTAGCTCTACTTCTTGTTTATAAATTTTAAATTTATCAAGAGCTTCATCCTTAGAGTGCAACAAATACACATAGCAATATCTTGATGCATCATCGATAAAAGTAATGACATACTTTTTATTTCCAAGTGAAGGTGTCGCATGAAAATCACATAAATCACTATGAATGAGTTCTAATACTTTGCTTTCTCTGTTAACATCTTTAAAAGGTTGTCTAGTTATCTTAGTTAACATGCAAGTTTTACACTTTTCAACATTCATGTCAAAAGCAGGTATTAAACTCATTTTAGACATGTCTTTTAATCTTTTATAATTAACATGTCCTAGTCTAGCATGCCATAATTCTGACTTCTTTGAGTTACTTGCAATATTAGATATCATCATGCAATTCAAATTAATAAAAGAAGGATAATCAAGATTTAACCTAATCATTCCATTACATACATAGCCAAATCCAATAAACGTACCATGTCTTGACAAGATATACTTGTCACTTTCAAGTACTTGTCTGTAACCAGACTTACTTAGAACTATTTCAGATATGAGATTCTTTCGAATCCCAGGTACATACAATACATTGTCTAGAATAATACATTTTCCAGAAGTAAACATAATAGATATGCGTCATATTCCTTTGATTGGTTCAGTAGCAACATTTCCCATCTTCACAACAGATCCATCTTCAATTGGTTGACAATCTTTAAACCAACGAAGACCTTTACAAACATGACTTGTTGCTCCCGAATCAACCCACCAAGCAACATCATCATCCTGCACATAAAATGCCTCAGAAATTATTGAAACATAATTCTGAACAGATTTGCAATATGATAATAAATCACAATTCTGACCTTGTTGCTTTCCCGGATCCTTAGATCCACTTGGACGAGTCTTAGTCCCACTTGGACCAGCACCATTGTTTACTTTCTTAACTCGACAATCCTTCTTGAAATGACCAGTTTTACCACACCTCCAACATGCAAGTTTTGGCTTTTTGTTGGAAAACTTGTCATCATCATCACTGCATTTTCTTTTACCTTTACCCTTGTTGGAATTCTTGGATCCTTCACCTTCCACCATATTAACAGAAGAACTTCTGATATTATTCTTACCCTTAGGATTATTATTAAGTTCTTGAGTCCTTAAAGATTCTTCAATCCTAAGATGACTTCCAAGTTGATCCAAAGTAAGTTCTTCCTTTTTATGCTTAAGAGTATGTTTAAACTCTTTCCATGATGGTGGCAGTTTGTCAATAATCACAACAACAGAAATGGCTTCATCCGTTTTCAGATTATGCTGACAAAACTGTCCTAGGATCCTTAACAATTCGTGATATTGTTCCATGACAGGCCTAGTATCAAGCATCTTATAGTTCATGAAATTTCTGACCATGAACTTCTTACTAGATGCATCTTCTGCCATGTATTTGGATTCCAACAAATCCCATAGTTCCTTTGCAGATTCGACATTTTGATAAACATCAAAGAGAGAGTCAGACATACCATTCAGAATGTGTCCACGGCATATGTAGTCATCATTTTCCCACTTTGATCTCTTCCTCGTGTTTTCCATGGTTTCATCTTCAGCGAATTCAGGCATGGGGGTACTCAGAACGTACACCACTTTCAGGGTAGTCAACAAAAAATGCATCTTTTTCTGCCAACGTCTAAAATCTTGCTCTTCAAACTTCGCCAATTTGTCAAACTTGCTCGTCATATCCTTCACAGATTCTGCGTGCGCCATTTTTGCAGAGGACTTCAATCTTTGTAGAAAATATGGGTTGCAAAAATGCTCGGATAATCTGAGAGTCGTGATACACTTTCAGATTGAAGTATTTCGACGGTACGACCGAAATCCGAATCGGATAAAACTCAGAGAAAAACGAACAATGAATATGGAATATGTTACTGATTTTCGTGTACCCATCAAATGACCAAAACGGCGGGTAATTATTTGGCGGGTAACCGCCAAAAGTAACTATAATTCGAATTCAACTGAATTTAGGGTCCAATTCGGATCATCCGAATTCGGATCCAATTTCGGATTCATCCGAATTTCGCATCAAATTTCTTAAAGCAACATTAGTCGAAATAAAGATTCATCAAATTTCTTAAAGCAACATTAAAGCATCAAATTTCTTAAAGCAACATTCATCAAATTTCCAAAAGTAACTATAATTCAAATTCAACCGAATTTAGCTCGACCCCAGCCAGGGGCTCTGCCCCTTGGATGTTTAAATAATTATAATTGTGTTGAACCAATGAGAGCCCGAGTAGTGGATTATACGTGTCGGGTTTGCGAGTTACGTGGCGCCGGGTAATTAATTTAGTGGATTAATTATATAATTGGGTTCGGGGATTTAAATGGGTTAAGTGGATATTAATTGTGAAAAAGTGGTATCGGGTTCGGATTTATCGGGTCCGGGGTTTCTAATTATGGAAAGAATATACATACGAGTTCCCTTGAGGCGTTCTCCTTCCTCTCATTCCCAAATTCAGAATAGAGCTTGTGTGTGTGTGTGTGTATCTTGCTGAAGCATCAAAGAATTTAGTGCTGAGATTTTGAGTTCTTCCTTCTCCTTTGTGTTCTTGAGTCTCCAAGAGGTAAGAAACTTGAATTGTGGTGTTAAAATTTCATGTGTGATGTGTTAAATCCATGGGTTTGGTTTCTGGAGATATTTGAGTTATTATGTATGAGTTTTGTAAAGCTATGGTGCTGAAAATCGGAGATTATGGGGATATTTCACCCCTGGCCGAAACAGAGCAGCAAAAGCAGAAAGAAGACCGCCGCCAGGAGCGCGGTCGCGCTCGGGCGAGCGTGGCGGCGACGCAAACGCAGGGGCGCGGGCACGATTGGGAGGCTTGGCCGGGTTCTGCTGGGTCGGGTCTGTGGGGGCGTTTGGCTGGGTTTTGGGGGTTCCGTTGGCGCTGTTATTAGGTCGTGTTCGGGTTGGGTTTCCGGGGTTTCGTTGAGTTTGCTTTTGAGTCTAAGTCGGGTTTTCGTCGGGGCTTCGGGTTTCGTTTGAGATTAAGGTCGGGATCCGTTTGAGATGTTGGGTTATATTTCGTTGGGTTTTCGGGATGTTGTCGAAGTTGTTTTCGGGTTGGGTTTTGTCTAGGCTTCGGGATTTCGGTTGTAATTATTATTGGGTTCGGTTATGTTAAAGTGTTGTGTCCGGATCTGCTTTCCGTTTATGTTGAGAATCGTGTTAACAGTTGGGATCTGTGTAATTTCAGGGACGAAACAGCGAGCTGAGCCGAGCCAGAGATTTCGTGACTAGTGGATCGACCAGGTGAGTACCCGAGTTCTTTTTAAACCGCAGGACTGTTTTCCGAGTCATGGTTGTGTAGCTAGCTTCGTGTATGTGTATATTGTGTATATTGTGTACTGTGAATGAGACAGGGACCGAGCACAGGTATGATTCTATTTCCTACATATGTGTTGTATGTGCATGAGATGAGATCCAGTCCGGGGTCCGTGATGAGTTCCATACGAACGGTGTTTCGCGATGGGTGATCGCGTGGGTTGACTGTCCCTAACAGTCCTTGTAGCGTGTATACACGGCAGGGCCTGTAGCCGGTTCGCGCCCGTGCTACAGGGTTTTCGCTAACCACTGGTGTACATGGTCGTTAGCTGGGGGAGGGTCCCCCTTCAGTGATTCTGTGTGCAGGGCTTGGGATCTCATGCTTTGTGTTCATACGTGTATTGTGATGATGATTGCCAGGGACCGGGTTAGAGATTGCTTTGCGTGTATGTGCTATGTGTATGTGTGTTACGTGTTTTCTGTGCAGAGTCTAACCCTCGAGTACTCACGAGCTTCCGAGCTTACGTATTCGAGTGTACTATGTTCAGGGTATCAGTGACGAGATCAGTAGCCATGCTTGTTGATTTGGGACCGAGGATTATCTGGGAAGCTTTGTGTTAGTTTTGTATAATGATCTGATCAGTACTGCTTATGTTAGCACCTTTTGGGTTATGTAATTGCGGATTATATTTTATTAATGTTATGTGAAAGATTTAAATTAATAGTGATTTCGGGTTGTCCTATGACGTGTGCATGATAGACTATTGAGATATTGCCACCTGTGTATTGTATTGACATGGCATTTCCGGGTTCGGGGAGGGGTGTTACAGCATGGTATCCGAGCTTGTGGTTTGAAGTCTGAGTATCAATTAGTGGATGTTTAACTTAAACCTTGTTTCGATCCATGGGGGGATCCATTGCGATTGATTTTAGTGGAATTAACTAACCTGGCTTAGTGTATAACGCTGGGTGATTTATCTATGATTCTCAATTGTTTCGGTTTGTGCAGATAGTCATGGCAGATCAGGGCGAGGGATCCGGCGCGGGCAAGCCGACATGGGACGAGTTCATTCGCAAGTCAGAGCTTCTGGGGGTATTGACTGAGTTTTACAGGCAGCAGTGAGAGCAGGAGCGGGATCAGGATCAGGGTATGGGACCAGGTGTTGGGGGTGGTCAGGATACGGGTACGGATGCCTCTTCATTTGCGTCTCAGCGAGGAGGTTCGTTTAAGGATTTAATTACCGGGAATCCGCCAGAGTTTAGAGGCGGGGGTGAGCCAGGGATGGCTTTGGCATGGGAGCGCGAGGTGGAGGCTGCTTTTCGAGTTGCGCACCTGGAGCCGAGAGATATGATGGGGTATGCAGCTTATCTGTTGAGGGGAGGGGCATCCCAGTGGTGGAAATCTATTGAGTCAGCGATGACTTCTTCTGTGGCTTATGCGATGACGTGGGATCAGTTCAGAGCTGTGTTCGAGCTGCAGTATATTCCCAGAGACGCGAGACGAGAGATGGAGCGTCGGTTTTTGCATCTGCAGCAGGGCGAGATGACAGTGCAGCAGTATGCGGACCAGTTTAATGAATATTCACAGTTTGCCACCCATCACATCGCCACCGAGCAGCGAAAGGTCGATGCATTCATTGATGGACTGTGAGCTGATGTTAGAGAGTTCGTTGGGATGCACGAGACGCCTACCTTTGCCAGAGCGTTAGAGATGGCCCGCATCAGAGAGTGGGAGATAGCCAAGCAGAGAGAGGACCCATCTTTTCGGTGCCGACATGTGAGGACTCCCGAGCGATCCTCGAGAGATCGGAGACATTGCAGAGATGATTTCAGGGAGCGGCGTTCAGATCGGAGTTCGAGGGACAGACGAGACAGAGACAGGGATAGGGAGCGGAGGTCGAGCGGACCGGGGCAGAGCCAGCGATCAGATACTCGGAGTCAGAGGCAAAGTTCTAGGTATACAGGGCAGAGCCAGAGCAGTGTGGGGCAGAGGCCTCGAGATGGAAGCAATAGGGGACACAGTTCGACTGGAGATCGGGAGTGCCCGATATGTCACCGTCGCCATAGTGGGCCGTGCGTGCCTATGTGTTATCGATGCGGTCAGCGTGGGCATGCTGCCGCCACGTGTACTGTCCCAGAGCCATTGTGCTTTCGTTGTGGGAGGCCGGGGCACAGAGTGCGAGATTGTCCGGAGCCGGGGCCTGCGGTGCAGGGTGCGAGTTTTAGTGGGGCAAGAGCAGAGTCGTCGTCATCTGGTCGTCATGATTCTAGGGCGCGGGGTCGAGTCTTTCAGGCGACTGCAGAGGAAGCTCGAGACGCTGCTGATATAGTTTCGGGTATGTCTTTTTGAGCTTGCTTTGAGTGTGTGTCAATTGTGGGGCGGGTTATCGGGCTATGTCTGTGATAAGTATAGGTGTTCTGTTGTGTGTGACTGCTTCGTTTGTGTTGTGATTATGGGATTCAGTGACAGAGGGGTGGGATTGTTGCATATGGGTTGTGTAGGGTTGTCATGTTTTGGTGTATATGTGAAGTCAATGTGCTAGATTGGGGAATTGCGTCATGTTAGTGGATCAATCATGTTAAGTATGTGAGCTATATGAGTAATCATTGTGAATGTGTTTGTGATGTGCTAGTGGATTGATCCTTCTAATAGTGGATTATCATATTGAGAGTGGATTTAAATTCTTGTGTGTGCTATCCATATCTATGATATTGCGTTTTATGAGATGTGTTTATCTGTTGTGGTGAAAAGAGTTGAGAATTTTGTTGTGATAGAGGATTAGGTCTATTGAGAGTGGATTTAATCCCTTCATGAGTTTAACCATGTTTATGAGCTTGCGTTTAGTGATTCGATGGAGATGTCTTTATGTGTTGTGTTAGTGGATGACCTATACAGAGCTATGTGAGGATGTGATGAAAGAGAACGAAGATCGATGGATCGAGATTATACGTGGACCGAGTGGTTTATGAAGTGACGCCACGAACAAATTCTGTGAATAGGGAATTTAACTGAGTTATTAGTGGATTGATTAACTGTGAAGTGAAGATGTATATTAGTCATGATTGTGCCATTCAGAATTCAAATGCGAAGTTATCAGAGTTGTTGATGATGTCGAGAGTAGTGAGTCAACATTTTCGGGGATTTAACATAAGAAATGTGTATTGCGAATGGCTTGCGATAGATTCCGGGGACGGAATCTCTTTAAGAGGGGAGGATTTGTAACATCCCAATTTCGTGATAATTGTGTGGAATTATTTTAGTGGATGTTTAAATAATTATTATTGTGTTGAACCAATGAGAGCCCGAGTAGTGGATTATACGTGTCGGGTTTGCGAGTTACGTGGCGCCGGGTAATTAATTTAGTGGATTAATTATATAATTGGGTTCAGAGATTTAAATGGGTTAAGTGGATATTAATTGTGAAAAGTGGTATCGGGTTCGGATTTATCGGGTCCGGGGTTTCTAGTTATGGAAAGAATATATATACGAGTTCCCTTGAGGCGTTCTCCTTCCTCTCCTTCCCAAATTCAGAATAGAGCTTGTGTGTGTGTGTGTGTGTATCTTGCTGAAGCATCAAAGAATTTAGTGCTGAGAATTTGAGTTCTTCCTTCTCCTTTGTGTTCTTGAGTCTCCAAGAGGTAAGAAACTTGAATTGTGGTGTTAAAATTTCATGTGTGATGTGTTAAATCCATGGGTTTGGTTTCTGGAGATATTTGAGTTATTATGTATGAGTTTTGTAAAGCTATGGTGCTGAAAATCGGAGATTATGGGGATATTTCACCCCTGGCCGAAACAGAGCAGCAAAAGCAGGGCAAGCGTGGCCGCGACGCGAAGGCAGGGGCGCGGCCGGGATCGGCTGGCGGGCGCGGGCGCGATCAGGAGGCTGGGCCGGGTTCTGCTGGGTCGGGTTTGTGGGGGCGTTTGGCTGGGTTTTGGGGGTTCCGTTGGAGCTGTTATTAGGTCGTGTTCGGGTTGGGTTTCCGGGGTTTCTGTTGGGAAATATTCTAAGTAGTTCAAACTGTTAGTTAGATTTCTCAAACTGTTAGTAGATTTTCTGTATAGGTACAGAGTTCATGCTGTTAGTTGAAAAAATTCGAGCTGCTAGTATAAAAGTTCAAGCTGGCAGAGTAAATCTACTCTAGCTGCTCTGCTCAAGCTGCTAAGAGATTCAAGCTGCTCAACAGTTTCATAAACAGAAAGTGCTGATATTCAGGAAAAGATATTAACACGAAGATTCCAGCATATCTACTATCAGAGAAGTCAGAGTCCTTCAAGGAAACAAATCAGAAAGCATTATAAATACAAAGAATAGATTTTTCTATTGTATCAAGTTTCTGCACATTCAAGTTTGTAATTGCTTTTTGTTTAAGTTTTCATAAGCCTCTAAGGTTGTAAAACACTAAGAACAATTTGTGTTCTTCGTCTAATCAAACAGATTAGAGGTGATTGTAATCATTCAGTTCAGCAATACAAGAAATTTTGTTTATTCAGTTATATTTATTTGATATTGATTCTGAAAGCTTTTATTAAAATAATTAAGTGTTATTCCACAAACTTCTTAATTACACTTTGATCTAATACAAGATTATTGGTTTACACTCTGATCAATTCAAATCAGTTAATCTTAGGTAGTTAAGTTCAGATCCTGACAAGTGGTATCAGAGCCAGGTTGTTCTTTGGTTTTCAAAGTCGAAAGCTTTCTTTTAACAATTTTAATTTTCTGCAATGGAATTTGATAATAGCAGTAGTGGATCTGGGCAAGGACTTAAAGTGCCTATGCTCAAGCGCATTGAGTTTGAAATGTGGATACTCAGGATTCAACAGCATATTCAATTCATTGATTATGCCATATGGGAAGCTGTTGAATTTCCTCCTATAGTTGATCCTGAACTTGATGCTGAGGGCAAACCCATCAAAACTCCTCCAAAAAATGAACTTGAAAGAAAGGCTAGAATGAATGAAGTGAAAGCTTATACACTTCTACAAATAGCCATTCCTAATGCTTATCAACATCAGTTCAAAAAGTTTTTATACTGCTCATTCTCTTTGGATTGCTTTAGAGAAAAGATTTGCTGGTAATGCTAGTACCAAGAGAAATCAAAAGGATCTTTTGAAACAGCAGTATGAGAACTTTTCTGGTGGCAAGAATGAAAACCTTACTCAAATCTTTGACAGATTCAACAAACTGATAAGTGAATTGGAAAGTGCAAAAGTCAGCTTGGATCAAGATGAGGTCAACAGAAAGTTTCTTAGATCTCTTGGAGAAGAGTGGACAGTTTATGCTGCTCAATGGAGAACAACAGACACTCTTGATGAAATAGAACTGGATGATCTGTACAACAGTCTGAGAGTGTTTGAGACTGAGATTGACACTAAAAAGAAATCTCTTTCTTATAATCACAATACTGCTCTTCTGTCATCTGAAAAATCTACTTGCAGTGATTCCTTTTCAGGTGGTGATGGTAACTCTACTGAAGCTCATTATGAGGCTTTTGTTGCTAATGACGGACTGTTTGCCCTAAATGTTGAAGATCTAGAACAGATTCATCCAGATGATCTAGAAGAGATGGATCTGAAATGGCAACATGCAATGCTGACCATGAGGGCCAAAAGGTTTTTTGAAAAGAACTGGCAGAACTACCTTTCCAGCCAGGACAGAAGGCAAACAAGCTTTTGATAAGTCAAAAGTTGAGTGTTTTAAATGTCACAAACTTGGTCACTTTGCTAGAGAATGCAGATCTCAAGGTCAACAGTCATCAATGCCTCAGCAGACTAATCAGGCTTCATCATCACAAGCACTTGTCTCTCAAGAAGACAATATGTTTGATTGGAGTGATCACACAGAGGAAGAATTTCAAAATCAAGCTTTAATGGCAGAAAATCAACTGTCACCTCCACTAAACTACCATCTGAGGTAAATTCTAAACTTTGCTCTCAAACATGCAAAAATATGGTTAAAAAGTACAGAGATCATAATGAGAGCATGTGTAAAACTCTAGCTAAGATGGAAGAAAGGAGATATGAATACATGCAGGCCATAGAAGATCTTGATAACAGATCAATGACTATAAGGATAACGAGATTCAAATGGGACATGATAGAACATATCATGAGTGGGAGAAAAAGGAGCTAAATAAGAAAATATAAATACCTTAATAAAAAATTAGAAGAGACTGAACAAAAGGTGTTAGAGGCTAATAAGAAACTAGAATCTGTCAATATAGATCTAGGTAACTTCAAATTGGCAAATCAAAAGTTGGAACACCTAATGGAGGTCCAATTTAAAGACAGGGTAAAATCTCAGCTTAATCCCAAAGAAGGTATAGGCTACAGAGCAACTCCACCCCCATATAACAACAAATACATTCATCCAATGAGTGAGGTTGCTGATAGGCTTGTTAATGAACTATTAGATGAGTGTATGACCATTGTAGATCCTATCCTTGATAACAGTCCTGAATCTAAAGAAGATCAGATTCAAAATAGAGACTGTAAGTGCACAGCAGTTGAGAAAGAACACAAAACAATGAGTGCACCTATAGAAATCCAAATCCCCAATAAGAAAGGAAAGGAGAAGATGAGTGTATGCAATGCTGCTCCACAGGTTTCTGTACCTTCTAACTGCAACACTACATCTTCTTCAAAGAATAATAAAAAGGGTAAAAATGTTCCAATCTGCACATGCCAGAAGCATGGTGTCCAAAAGTTTCCCAAACAGCAGCAGGTAAGGGGAAATCAAAGGAACAAGAACCAGATATTGTCCAATAAAACTGGTTCTCCAATCCAAATAGTCAAAAAATGCTTCCATTGTGGCAGGAAAAATCACTTGGCCAGGGATTGTTTTTATAAACCATCTGTTGCAAAACAGACTGTGATTCATCAAAAGACAAACTCTCAAAATTCAAAAAATTCAAAGGCCAAACCTCCTACTGCATCAGTTATAAAGAAAACAATTGATCACAGGTTCTCAAAAGTTAATAAGAAACAGTCCACACACCAAAAACAAGTTTTAGCTAAACCAAAATTAAATTTTAAACAAATATGGTGTGTTAAAGGTAAAAACTCAGGTGAACCTGTTGATACAAATGTTGAAACTGCCAAGTCTAAAGTTGAGACTGCTAGTGCAAATTCTCAAGCTGTTAGCACTACGGACTCAATTCAGACTGGTAGGCTCAAAGTTGGGACGGGTAATGGATCATCTGAGACTGTTATTGAAAAGGATGGACAATATACCTGGATACCTCATGTGATAACTAAGTACTCTCCACAAAATCCATCAGTGGATCTTACTAAGTATAAGAAATCAAAGACAGTATTTAGTTATGTTAATGCACAAGGACAACCCAAAAACCAACTTGGTTTTGGTTTACTCCACTACTAACTAAGCTT
Source organism: Centrapalus pauciflorus (assembly GCA_020465985.1). Taxonomy (NCBI): domain Eukaryota; kingdom Viridiplantae; phylum Streptophyta; class Magnoliopsida; order Asterales; family Asteraceae; genus Centrapalus; species Centrapalus pauciflorus. The sequence goes on along the minus strand of JAANYP010002998.1, from coordinate 346,936 downwards.
TTATTTGTGCAGGGCAACCACAGGTCACCTCATAAAACAAGATGGCATTTGGACAGTGGATGCTCTAGGCACATGACAGGCAATTCTGAGTGCTTGTCAAATTTCAAAGGCTTTGAAGGAGGATTTGTTGCATTTTGGAGGCAACTCCAAAGGAGGTAAGGTTACAGGTAAAGGCACTGTTAATGCAGGCAACATGATTTTTAATGATGTTTTGTATCTTGAACAGCTTAAGTATAACTTATTGAGTGTGTCTCAAATCTGTGACAAACAAAATATTGTTTTGTTTACAGATTCTGAGTGCATTGTCCTTTCAAAAGATTTTAAAATTCCTGAAAATCTTGTTTTACTAAGAACACCAAGAAAGGACAATGTATATTGTTTGGACACAGAACTTTTATCCAAATCAAGTACTTTAAGATGTTTGATATCAAAAGCATCATCCAATGAGTCTGCTCTATGGCACAGAAGGATGTGTCACATGAACTTCAAATCCATGAATGTTTTAGTCAAAAAGAACCTGGTAAGAGGTTTACCACAAAAGGAGTTCATATGTGATTATCATTGTGTAGCATATCTTAAAGGCAAGCAACACAAAACTTCTCATAAGGCCAAAGAAGTAAATTCAATCTCATCTGCTCTTCATCTGATTCATATGGATCTATTTGGTCCAACATCTGTTTTGAGTTTGAATAAAAGGGCTTACTGTTTAGTCATTGTTGATGATTTCACCAGATTTACTTGGGTTTACTTTCTTAGGTCTAAAGATGAAACTGCTGAGCTAGTTAAGTCATTTATTCTTAAGATAGAAAACCAATCCAACTCAAAAGTCAAGGTGATAAGATCAGACAATGGAACTGAGTTTAAAAATCATATTCTAAACAGTTTTTGTGAGTCTAAAGGTATTGCTAGGCAATATAGTGCACCAAGAACACCACAGCAAAATGGTGTAGCTGAATGAAAGAACAGAACATTAATTGAGGCTGCTAGAACCATGCTAGCTGATTCAAAACTGCCAATGACCTTTTGGGCAGAAGCAGTCAATACAGCCTGTTATGTTCTAAATAGGGTTCAGATTGTTCAATCACAAGGAAAAACTCCTTATGAGTTATTCCATAATAGAATACCCTTAATAGCCTTTTTCAAGTCTTTTGGCTGTCCATGTACCATTCTTCACACTAAGACTCACTTAGGGAAGTTTGAAAGTAAGGCTGAAGAAGGTTTCTTTGTAGGATACTCATATCAAAGCAAAGCCTATAGAGTATATAACAGTGTGTCTAAAACCATTGAAGAAAGTGCCAATGTTGAATTTAATGAAAATACTGCAAATGTCAAAGGCACTGGTCCTGATTGGTTGTTTGATTTGGATTCACTAACAAATTCTCTTAGCTTTGTTGAGTATACTGCAGAAGCTGATGCACACAGGATTGAAGCTGTCAATGCAAATTCTGATGCTGGTAGCACAAATGATCAAGCTGTTGGCACAAAGTTTCAAACTGCTGCAGATTCAAATAATTGGGATGAGTATACAATTATACCTCTTCTGTCTTGTGACCCTACAGGGGTTTTGAATGCTCAACATGATTCAAATACAGACACTGAAGTGCAACTCCCAAGTCCTGAGAGAACAATTCCAACACAAAGGGAAACAGTCCCAGATTCAAGTAAAGCTGTTCCAGAAGCTGAACCATCAACTGGTCCTGATGGAGATGATACAAATCTTGTATCCTCTTTTCAGACAGATAGAGAACCTACACTCAGGGTTCACAAGTATCATCCTCTCAATCAAATAATGGGTGATCCACGTACACCTGTGCAAACAAGGATAATGGTTCAAAATGAGACTGCTGCTGCTGAACCAGCAGTTCCTGAATTTAGTCTAGCTGCATTTGAACATGCCTGTTTCATGTCTCAGCTAGAACCTAAAAAGACATCAGAAGCTTTGAAAGATTCATCCTGGATTGAGGCATTGCAGGAAGAGCTACTACATGTCAAGATTCAGAATGTCTGGACACTTGTTGATCTTCCTAAAGGAAAGAGAGCCATTGGCACAAGATGGGTGTTCAGAAACAAGAAGGATGAGAGAGGGATAGTCATCAAGAACAAAGCAAGACTAGTAGCACAAGGGTACACTCAAGACGAAGGCAAAGATTATGATGATGTATTTGCTCCAGTGGCAAGAATTGAAGCCATCAGACTGTTTTTAGCTTATGCAAGCTTCAAACGTTTTAAAGTGTATCAAATGGATGTGAAGTCTACTTTTCTATATGGCACAATTGAAGAGGAGGTCTATGTGTGTCAGCCTCCTGGTTTTGAGGACTACAAGTATCCAGACAGATTCTACAAGCTAGACAAGGCTCTCTATGGACTCCATCAAGCTCCTAGAGCATGGTATGACACTCTGTCATCATACCTTCTACAGAATGGGTTCAAGAGACGCACTCTGTACAAAACACTATTCACAAAGTCCATCAAATCTTAGATTCTACTTGTAGAAATATATGTTGATGATATCATCTTTGGATCAACAAATGACAGTCTGTGCAAAGAGTTTGAGGCTTTAATTCACAAAAAGTTTCAAATGAGTTCAATGGGAGAACTCACCTTCTTTCTAGGATTGCAGGTCAAGCAGAAGCCCACAGGTCTCTTCATAAGTCAATCAAAGTATGTTAAAGACATACAGGAAAAGTTTGGGTATCAAGATACCAAAGTTGCAAGTACTCCTATGGATCCTCACAAGCAGCTCCATACAGACAAAGATGGAATAGATGTGGACATTCATCTTTACAGATCTCTTATAGGATCTCTTATGTATCTAACATCTTCTAGACCTGATATTATGTTTGCTGTTTGTGTGTGTGCTAGGTTTCAATGTTCTCCAAAGGACTCCCATTTGGTTGCTGTTAAGAGAATCTTTAGATATCTCAAAGGCCAACCATATTTAGGCCTCTGGTATCCTAAAGACTCTCCTCTTGAGTTAACAGCCTATTCAGACAGCGATTTTGGAGGATGCAACATTGACAGAATATACACAACTGGTGGATGTCAATACTTGAGAACAAGATTGGTCTCTTGGCAGTGCAAAAAGCAAACGACTGTCTCAACTTCATCTACTGAAGCAGAATATTTAGCAGCTGCAAGTTGCTGCTCCCAAGTGATGTGGATTCAAAATCAACTGAGAGACTACGGTATGAATTTCCTATCCACTCCCATTTATATTGACAATTCAAGTGCAATTAGCATTGTACAAAATCCAGTGAAATTTCCCAAAACCAAGCATATAGAAATTAGATTTCATTTTATAAGGGACTGCAATGAGAAGAAATTAATCCAAGTTACCATAATCCATACTGATGATCAATTAGCTGATCTATTTACAAAACCATTTGATGTAGGAAGATTCACCTTCCTAGTATCAAATATTGGTATGGTTAATATGGATTAATTTGTTCTTCTTTATACATATGCTTGATTAAGGGAGAGTCACTGTTTCATTAGCAGTCGCATAACTTTCAACTAACAGCTTGAGTATTTTCTCAAGCTGCTAGTTCATTTTCTCGGACTGTTAGTTGTTTCACTTGATCTGTCAAAGTGTGCAGGGTAATATGGTCATTTCCATAAGTATGTGCGCGGGTTTAGATATTTTTCAAAACCTTTAAAGGTTCCAGTTTCGTTCCATTGTAACTACCAGTTGCAGAATATCTTCAAGAACCCTTCTTCGATTCTCTGAACAATTCCGACGCACATCACTGAAACCCTAAATTCTTCGTTCATCAATGGAGTTCGTCAAAGAACACAATTGTTTACCCTACTCTCTCAAACACGCTGATCTTGAACCATTCCATGACATGATGGACTTCCTTCGAAGTTCCCATATCCATCATGCCCTTACCATCAATCCCACTATCTACATATCTCATATACAACAGTTCTGGAAATCTACCTCAGTCAAAACCGTGAATGGAGTCACCTCCCTAATATCCAAAATTGATGGCAACACTGTCTCTATCACTGAGGAGATCATTCGCCAACACCTGCATCTTCAAGATGCCTCAGGTATATCAGACATATCTCTTGCTGCTTTACATAATGGTCTTCATGCCATTGGATATAGGGGTCCTGCTGAATCTTTTACTTTCTTTAAAACAAATTTTGCCCCTAAGTGGAAATATCTTGTACATATTATTCAGCAATGTATAAGCCCAAAAAGAACTGGTTGGTCGGAATTTTCATCAAACATTGCCACTGCCTTAGTGTGTTTATCAACCGGCCAACAGTTCAATTTTTCTAATATGATTTTCAGGGTATGCTAAGGCATCATGCCCTAAAACATGGGAAATTTTTGATGTATCCAAGATTTTTGGCTGAAATTATTGCAAGAACTTGCAGTAATTTCAATGTACATAAAAGGATTCATGTTTCCCATAGGCACTCTTTACCTTCAATAAAACGTCTTCTAAAACAAAGTGCCAATGTTTTGACTGTCGATGTCCTATTGCCTTCTGCAATGTTGGGCATCATTCCAAGAAACAGAGGAGAGGGTCCTGAGCAGGCTCAGCCAAACATTACTGCTTCACCCCCAGGACCTCAACCCACTCCTCATGATACTCAAATGCCTTCTGTTCCTATTGTTAAGCCCACATCCCCAAACATACTATACAAAAGGAAAAGAGGTCCAGGAGCTCCTTCCTCCTCAGCCCTCATACAAGAGCCAAATAACCCTGTGCAGGAGAACACTTCTGCACAGAATATACAAAGAGCACCCATTGAGGACACTCCCAACCTCAATCAGGAGGTGGACATCTCAACAGAGATTGTCCATATGGGTTCTGTGGCTGACACTACTGTTGCTTCTGCACAAGAGGCACAGGACAGTGCCAACATCAATAAGACCACATCCATGGCAACAGAAGGTGTGCAAGCACCATTTGAAAGTCCCCAGTACCAAGAACAGAGGGGCCCAGATGTTTCTACTTTTGGTATTCATGCCAGTGATAGATCACAAGCACCACATTCGTTTGCTGATCTTGAGGCTAGTCTGCAACTCATGTTATTGACGGATCCTAAGCTGCAACCTGTTGTAGCAATGTTGGAATACCATCAGTCCATCATTGCTGCACAGGAGGCACAAATAATTGCACTCAGACAAGCAGAAGTAGCTCAAAACCAAAGAATGGATTATCTCCATAAAGGGTTTTCCCTCTGTGGGAATAAGATCATTAAATTAGAGCAATTGATTCGAACCCAATTGGCAAAGGTTGTAGGTACTCCTGACCAAACCAATGCTTCCAAAAAGGGGAGAATCAGGAGATCCCTCAATCAGTCCAAGCAGCTCCAACAGTCCAAGACTCTAGGCTAGCAGTTCCAACAGCTTCTCAAGCTGTTAGCCTAGAAACTCAAGCTGCTTCTACAAGAGCAACTGGAGTTGTTATAAGAGAAGGAATTCAGGCTCCCATTAGTTCAGTCCAAGTTACATCTTCTGCTACCAAGGATAAGGGCAAGGGTATTCTCATTGAGTCTCCAAAGCATAAATTTTCTTCTAGAGAAGCCCAAATTGCCTATGATGCTGAATTTGCAAGAAAGATAGCAGAAGAACAAGATCAGGCTCTAGACCAGCAAACCCATGCCCTAATGCAAGATTATGAAACCTTAGGTGATTACCTAAGAGGGTTTGTGGTCAAGCAAGGTGAAAGGAAGAGGAAAATGCCAACAGGGCATTCAAAGGCTGAGTATAGAAGATTTTTGATTATTTTTGCCTTTTCAGCTGGCATCCCAAAGAAGATGGCTCAGTCCATGAGCACAGAAAGGCTGCAAGACATCCATGAGAAAGAAATGGAAAAACGTAAGGTAGCCAAAGTCTCCCAAGAAGTCCAAAGATCAAAGTATCCATCTCAAGCTGGTATAAGTAATGTTCAAGCTGCTGTTAGTGATCCTGCTCCTTCTGTTCAAGCTGCTGCTCCTATTCCTCAATCAGATACAATTTCACAAGCAAAGCTTGATCAGGTTAAAAGGGTGTTGTTTGAGCATCAACTGCAAAAAGTGATGGAGATTGAAAAGTCCCTCGACCAGAATGATTTCTCAAAACCTCTTATTACTTACCGGTATGCTAAGCCAATGGATAACATTGACTTAAGATATCATTTTGTAGTAAGAAGAGAAACTGGTCCTGAGGAAGAATATAAAAGTATGATGCATATGGTCCAAGGGATGACCAGAGATGAGCTCACAAGAATGTATCATGTTGGGACTGCAACTCAAGTTAGATCTTCCCTCCCACAAGTAAAGCAAGCCATTAAAGATTTGCAGAGCATTTTTGATCCTGAGTCAATAAGGAAGGATATAGAAGATGCCAAGGAGATGAAGATTGCACAAGTTGATCTGTTTGTCAAATCAAAGACTTACAGAATCAGGTTTGCAAATGGATCCGGTATGTTCTTCAATTTTGAATTTTATGATCTTCCAAAGGCTATGCTACTTCAGATGAGATCAGTGAGAATATATTGTGACAGAGAAGATCTGAAGAAAGAATTTTTGAAGGCAGTCAATCAGAAACTTGCACAGTTGTAACTTTTTGAAAGCCTTGGTTTGTAAATAACAGTTTACTTGGTTTTATTTCCTTATTTGTATAGAACTTAAAGTCTTATGTAAAGAATTTAAGTTAGGGGGAGATTGTTGGGAAATATTCTAAGTAGTTCAAACTGTTAGTAGATTTTCTGTGTAGGTACAAAGTTCATGCTGTTTGTTGAAAAAATTCGAGCTGCTAGTATAAAAGTTCAAGCTGCCAGAGTAAATCTACTCAAGCTGCTCTGCTCAAGTTGCTAAGAGATTCAAGCTGCTCAACAGTTTCATAAACAGAAAGTGCTGATATTCAGGAAAAGATATTTACACGAAGATTCCAACATATCTACTATCAGAGAAGTCAGAGTCCTTCAAGGAAACAAATCAGAAAGCATTATAAATACAAAGAATAGATTTTTCTATTGTATCAAGTTTCTGCACATTCAAGTTTGTAATTGCTTTTTGTTTAAGTTTTCATAAGCCTCTAAGGTTGTAAAACCCTAAGAACAATTTGTGTTCTTCGTCTAATCAAACAGATTAGAGGTGATTGTAATCATTCAGTTCAGCAATACAAGCAATTTTGTTTATTCAGTTATATTTATTTGATATTGATTCTGAAAGCTTTTATTAAAATAATTAAGTGTTATTCCGCAAACTTCTTAATTAGACTTCGATTTAATACAAGATTATTGGTTTACACTCTGATCAATTCAAATCAGTTAATCTTAGGTAGTTAAGTTCAGATCCTGACAGTTTCGTTGGGTTTGCTTTTGAGTCTAAGTCGGGTTTTCGTCGGGGCTTCGGGTTTCGTTTGAGATTAAGGTCGGGATCCATTTGAGATGTTGGGTTATATTTCGTTGGGTTTTCGGGATGTTGTCGAAGTTGTTTTCGGGTTGGGTTTTGTCTAGGCTTCGGGATTTCGGTTGTAATTATTATTGGGTTCGGTTATGTTAAAGTGTTGTGTCCGGATCTGCTTTCCGTTTATGTTGAGAATCGTGTTAACAGTTGGGATCTGTGTAATTTCAGGGACGAAACAGCAAGCTGAGCCGAGCCAGAGATTTCGGGACTAGTGGATCGACCAGGTGAGTACCCGAGTTCTTTTTAAACCGCGGGACTATTTTCCGAGTCATGGTTGTGTAGCTAGCTTCGTGTATATGTATATTGTGTATATTGTGTACTGTGAATGAGACAGGGACCGAGCACAAGTATGATTCTATTTCCCACATATGTGTTATATGTGCATGAGATGAGATCCAGTCTGAGGTCCGTGATGAGTTCCATACGGACGGTGTTTCGCGATGGGTGATCACGCGGGTTGACTGTCCCTAACAGTCCTTGGGGCGTGTATACACGGCAGGGCCTGTAGCCGGTTCGCGCCCGTGCTATAGGGTTTTCGCTAACCACCGGTGTACACGGTCGTTAGCTGGGGAAGGGTCCCCCTTCAGTGATTCTGTGTGCAGGGCTTGGGATCTCATGCTTTGTGTTCATACCTGTATTGTGATGACGATTGCCAGGGACCGGGTTAGAGATTGCTTTGCGTGTATGTGCTATGTGTATGTGTGTTACGTGTTTTCTGTGCAGAGTCTAACCCTCGAGTACTCACGAGCTTCCGAGCTTACGTATTCGAGTCTACTATGTTCAGGGTATCAGCGACGAGATCAGTAGTCGTGCTTGCTGATTTAGGACCGAGGATTATCTGGGAAGCTTTGTGTTAGTTTTGTATAATGATCTGATCTGTAGTGCTTATGTTAGCACCTTTTGGGTTATGTAATTAGCGGATTATATTTTATTAATGTTATGTGAAAGATTTAAATTAATAGTGAATTCGGGTTGTCCTATGACGTGTGCATGATAGAGTATTGAGATATTGCCACCTGTGTATTGTATTGACGTGGCATTTCCGGGTTCGGGGAGGGGTGTTACACTCGGGTTCTAATCTGAAGTGATTAGAAGCCATTTTTCGCGGAAGCTCGGGTTTCAGTCTGAAAGAACTGAAAGCCTTAAGCTTGGGTTCTGTACTGAAAAGAACAAAATCCAATTTCAGTGAAGATCGGGTTCTACTCTGATGTGAGTAGAAGCCTCTTGAGATGAAGTCCGGGTTCTAGTCTGATATGACTAAAAACCATCTTGATTTGAAACACGGGTCTTGATCTGATGTAATCAAGAGCCTATTGAAATGAAGAATGGGTCCTTATCTAAAATGATAAGAAACCTATAACCTGCAAAATTTAAGATGTCTTTGGTATCCAAAAAGATTTGGATCCAGACTTGTTAGCGCTCTTGGGTACCCATTTCAAAACGGGTTTTGGTACCCACTTGTACTTGGGTTTAGGTACCCATTGCAAGTTATAACTATCAGCTTCTCTTTCAAAAGCAAAAAACAAATTTCTTTGAGTATGAGAAAATTGAATATCTGAATTTCTAAAGAAACTTGAATTTGAATGATCAGACTTTTGCGAACTCTTCTTTTTGAAAAACTGTCTGGTTCTTGCCTGTTTCTGATAATACTTGGTATTTTTCTGTGAAAATGTTTTCTGTGAAGAATGACCAGTATTTCCAGAAACTTTAAGAAAATTAGACTTCGAAGATTCACCAGTGTAAATCTTTACCGGAATTTGTTCAATGATTTTGTCTTTGCCTTTATGTATCTTGAGAAGATACTTAAGTTTCAGATCTGAAGATGAATCAAACTTAGCAGAGTTAGTTAGATTCACTTCACTTTCAGAAGACAAACTAGAGTGATCAACATTGGATTTTAAACACACTGAAGAAGGGGTCTTAACCTTTGACACAGTTGAAGAAGTAAACACATGTAATTGTTTTGTAAGATGAAGTATCTGATCTTCCAAACTTTTGATAATGACTAAATTTGAATTTCTGTTATGATCAAATGATTGGTAATCAGATTTAAAAGATTGTTCTTTGATTAAGAACATTTGTCTTTCATCTTCAAACAATTCAGGTTTTGATTTAAAATCTTGTTCTTTAAGTAAGAACTCATGTCTTTCCTTCTCAATCAAATATTTAGTTAAAGACAACTTTTGTTGAAGAGCAAAAATTTCTTCATTTTCGTTTAAAATACAATTCTGATCAGTTTGTTTTGTCTTAGAAAGTGTATCTTCAAGATCCTTAACTTTCTTGTAATAATCAGATCTTTCAGGCAAAAGATATTTCAGTTGAGTTGCATTCTGAAAATTTTCTTCTTTCAGCTCATCAACTTCTTTAAGTAATTCAGATATTTTCAATTGGTGAGCACAACTCTCAGAGTTTTGTTTTTCTTTTAAGCTTTGAATTTCTTCATTCAGTATTTGTACGTCACGTAACGCCAAATGTTTATTTGTTAAATACTGAACGAGAATGTCATAATTGTTCTTACGAATCTTCTCAGATTCAGTAAGTTTGACAATCAGCTCAGACTTTGACAATTGTTCAAATTCCATTATGAATTTCTTGAAATTGAATCTTCCAAGATCTTTTATGGAAAAACTGTGTGAATTCTGATAAAACTTTGAAAAACTATTTCAGTAATGATAACTTGTGAAAAATCAGCTCTGAGCTGACTTTTTGACGTTGAAATTTCAGTTTTTCTGCATAAAATTGCCCGTAACGTTTTTCTTGAGTGGAATTGGGCCTCGAAAATTTACCCGAACCGTTCAAAAGTTATGACCAATTTAAGCAGAATAGGTCATATGTCAAACTCGAATGATAAAAGAATGAAACTCGAATGGTTATGACTAAAACTTGAATGAAGCTTTATAAAACTCGTATGAAAAATGATTCAACTCGAATGATTAAGTATGAAACTCGATTGATTAAGTATGAAACTCGGATGAAGCTTATTGAATCTCGAATGAAGAATGATTCAACTCGAATGTGAAGTGAATGAAACTCGAATGACCTTGTAGTCCAACTCGAATTACTCTGTGATCAACTCGAATGAAACATGAAGTTTCTCGATTGATGCTTTAATAAACCCGAATGAAACATGAAGTTCTCGATTAACTCTTTATCCAACTCGATCAGTTAAGAATAAAACTCGAACAAAGCATACATAAAACTCAAATGAAGCATTCATCAAACTCGAATAAAGCTTTCATAAAACTCGAATAACACTAAGAATGCAGTTTTGCCCGAGTTTCATCATTTTTCAACAAAAAACACATGATCAACCTCACTTTCATGTGAAGACGGATATAAGTTCTTCACAATCTTTGGATTTCACGGAATTCATGAAGAAACAATCGGCTTTTAAAGAGATGCTGAGTCACGAAATGGGTCAGATAGCTGAATCGCCCACAAGACGAGAGGAGGGAAAGCTTCCGAGTAATAGTGTTCTAAACCCTTCGCATGCACACGACAAAGAGAAGAAACATGAAGTTAATGAAGTATCCAAACTGACTACCCTGAGAAGTGGTAGAGAAGTAAATAATAAGATCGAGATGCCAAGGGAACAAGAAGTAGAAGAAGACACTGACACTAAAGTCGTGTTTGAAGAGACGACAGATCCAAAGAAGAAGGAAGGTTATAAAAATGTTACTTTCAAGGAACCAATCAACGTAGATATCCCAACTCTCAAAGTTGGGGAGGCGGTTAAGGATCAGGACACCACAACTCCTCCTCCTTACCCTGCTGCTCTAATAAACCCGAAGTCATCTCCATATGGCAAGAGAGGTCCATAACCCGAGGATTTGTGAGACTTATTTAATCAAGTCGGATCAATATCCCTTTTGTCAATGCCATTTAACAAGTACCCTCTTATGCCAAATTCTTAAAAGATCTCTTCATGCTGAAAATGAAGTTCAAGGTCTCGCTTCCCAAGCAGATCAATTTAGCTAAGCAAGTGAGTGCAGTGATTTCTAATTCCTTGTCACCAAAGCTGAAAGATCCACGATCTCCTTTGATTCCACTGACAATTGGCAATGTGCAGAGCAAAAGAACATTACTCGACCTTGGAGCCAGTGTAAACATCGTACCTGAAATTTTTTTTGATAAACATGATATGGGCCAGTTACAAACCACAGATATAAATCTACAGCTAGCAGATCGGTCAACAAAATACCCAAGGGGTATCTTATCAGGCGTGATAGTTAAAGTAGAAGAATTTTATTATCCAGTCGACTTCTTAGTCTTGGATACAGAGAGTTCTTTTGGAGAAAATTAGCCAGCCATTCTCTTAGGCAGACCGTTCTTAGCCACTATTAATGCTCAAGACAATTGTAGAACGGGGGCTGTAGATATTGCCTTTGGGAATCGCAAGCTGCGATTAAATGTGTTCAATGCTTCCACCTCTGCTTCAATTGACTCATAATGTTATATGATCAATGTGGTGGACGAACTTGTGCAACAGCATGGTTCACTAATCAGTGCCAAGGATACCACTGAGTTGTTCTTTGTCGAACATGACACTACTAAGATGAACTCTCACACATGCAATAAACTGGAGGTAGTCATGGAATCCACACTGGAATCGAAACAACCACCGTGCCATAACACTGAAAAGCTGCCAATTAGTTTGCCTCTATCTACAAGGCCTTCAATAGAACAACCACATGTTTTAGAGTTAAAAGCCTTGGCTGTGCATTTGAAGTATGCATTCTTATGTCAAAATGACACTCATTGAGTCATTATTTCATCAAACCTAACCGAGGCACAAGAAAAAGCCCTACTATAAGTACTAGTAAATTATACAGAGGCAGTAGGTTGGACAATAGCAGATTTGAAAGGAATCAATCCTACCTTTTGTATGCATCGAATCATTATTGATCTCGAAGCTAAACCAGTAAGAGATGAACAAAGGAGGTTGAATCCCGCACAGATAAATTACACCACTCCGGAAAAGGAATTGTTAGCCGTAGTATGCGCCCATGATAAATTTAGATAATATATTTTGGGGGCAAAAGTAGTCGTATACTCAGACCACAGTGCTTTAAGGCAGTTATTACCAAAGGATGCCAAACCTCAATTAATGTGGTGTATCCTTCTATCACGAGAATTTAATTTATAGATAAGGGACAAGAAAGGCATTGAGAATGTTGTTGCCGACCACCTATCTAGGCTCTCAATTCTTCTATTACACTTAAGTGATCACATTAGGGACTCCTTCCCTAATGAAAAATTATTATCAATTTCCAAAATACCCCAGATTCCAGTAGATACAGGTTAACATTATATGTAAAATGGCCCACCAATAATATGGTAGTCTCTGAATTAAACAGGTTAAAAGATCGCAAACATAGTTAGGCTAGTATAAGAGCAGTACGTCTGGATGAAGACGCAAAACTTAGCGCTTCCTGGGAGGCAACCCAGAGAACTTTGTGGGTGTATTTCTGGAAACCCTCACGAGACAACACTTGTTCACTCGGGATACGGAGGGGTTTAACGGCTTGTTGCACGTGCTAAGTGCAATCGTAATTCCCTACGAAAAGGTGGGTTGTTTTAATTATTTCTTTGGTTTCGTAAATGTTAGAGTCACCAACTAAGTTGGGGAGGGTTTCCAACCCAATTTTAGTTGTTTCTAGACCTAAGTGTGCTATTTTTACTTTAGTTTCATCTATCCCAAATAAGCAAAGAACTTTATTAAGAATGTGATTGTGTTCATTGTCTGCTCATTCTAAGTGTGTTTATGTGACGAGGACGTCACAATGGTCTAAGTTGGGGAAGGTAGGTTCTATGAAATGTTTAATATGATCTAACGAGCCTCGACAAAAAAATTTTTATTAGACTGAAATTTGACCACTTGGGCAGAGAATTACAAGATATCACGAACAGCAGAACTAGGCATATTGAGAGGGGAGGGGGTTCGACATCACGAGGATTTTCAGGCTGATAGTTTTTCAATTGTATCTTTTGTCCTCCTCCTCCTTACTAGTGATCAGGTACCATCGTTCCTTGCCCTTCACATTTATCATATTTAGGTTTGCTTGTTTGGGTTAGAATTTTAATTTTTGTTATTTTTCAGTAATTGAGTGTGTTCTATTTTCATTTACCGAAACCTGTTAAATGTGAATGTTTAGTGTCAAAGCAGTCTTTCTAATTTCCCCAATGGTTCTTGTTTGTCGATCAGACCGTGGAAAATGATGACACATAGAAAAATGTACCCTGAATGAGTTAGTGTTTGTGACATCCACATGTATTAACAATATAATTAGAATCACCAGGATCAACACACAACCCAATGATTAACATGATAATAAAAATTGATGCTTAATTCAGATTTAAGCAGTTCCACACTAAAGCAATAAAAGTACTTGTCTATAGTGTTTAAGTCTAACTAATACAACATCATAAGTTTTTTAAAAGTATCAAATACCAGACCAAAGCTAAAACATCAGTGTACCAATAGCTTCTAATGTCACCGGGATATTGAATTGAAATGCTTAAGAAGAAGGTCCAGCTACAACTTTGCCTTTGCGTGTAAACAATGTGAGTCAACAGTAAGCTAATTTGCTTAGTGAGTTAACAGATTATACATTCAACAATTATTTCTTTACAAGCATAGTGTGAAAATGGGAAGTGCAAGCCCCATAGTATGTGAAAACTATGCAGTGCAAGCATGGGGTTGGCAGTTCAAATGCTGATCGGGGATGTGCCGAACCTAACCAGGATAACGAGTGGGATGATTCGTCCCCGACAGTGGCTTGCTGTCAGCCCCAGTCCAGGTCGCATCAGATTGTGAAGGAATAACCATGCAGTGCAAGCATGATGTAAATAGATGCACTTTCAAATGAATGTTGGCTACATATTTGTCACATGTCAAGTACGAGTGTGCATCATAACAACAAATCATTCATGAGTACCAAATGATTTATATGAACAAAGTGAACATGCCATTGAATATGTAAAATGTGAATCCAAAGACAATAAATGTTAGAATGATAATCTATTACTCACAGTGGTTTGTACAGTGTTAATTGCCTCTGAATCAATGTGTCTTAGATAACACCACAATGAATAGTCAAATCAGTGTAATAGTGATTTTATGTTAGTAATTGCTTAAAACTTAAATTCTGAAAATTAAGTGAAATTGAACTGAATTCGGACCACATCCGGATTTCGGATGATCCGAAATCTGGATGGTCCAAGGTCCATCCTTAGTAACTTATGTTGAGACCTCATCCGAATTTCGGATGAATAGTTGATACGAATTCGGATGAACAGTTGATCCGAATTGGCTTCCTAGACTTAGTAAATTTTCTTGAAAATTACCATCAGAAATTGCATATGGTCAGAAATTGGTTAAGTCCCGAATTGGGTAGTGGGTCCAAACTCGGATGAACCGAATCGTGTTCATATGGACCGAGTTCGTACTTATATATTTTCCAATATTTTCCAGAATATACTTTTGACCTTTTATGCATGTTTAGTGTCTAAAATTTGCAGATATGAACCTAAATGTATACTTTTAACTTATAACATATCATCAATATACAAAAATAGTCCATTTATGTCCATTTTTCATACTTAGTCGATGAACACACACACTAAAACACCCACTTGATTCCAAAATCGTACTAGAAATTGCATTTGAATCTGAAGTTTGGAACATTGCATTATCAACACTCGATTTTAACATACCAACAATAATCTATAGCATGGATTAACATTTGCAACCTAAATCATTTGATTCGGTTCACACCAAAACCTAACCAAAAACTTTAAAATTCGTAATATTGAACGATTTTTACCTTGATTTGATGCTTCCAGTTGTTATAGTTCCTAAATTGCAACTTGAATCCAACTTTTGCACTTTAATTTGATGATTTTTGGTGTTTCTTGGATTGAAACTGTGAGGTTAGAGAGAGAGAGTGAAAGACGGTTGAGAGAGTAGAGAGAGAAAGTGATGGTGAAAAAAATGGATGACTTTCTCCTTTTTATTTGTAACTTTTCCACTTTTGCACATAATACCCCTCAACTTCATATTTTCTTATTTAAAACGCTTTTAAGTTGGTTTCTCTTTGTTATGCTCGCTCAAAAGACGACAATGATAATTTCTCATTATCATTGCTATTTTTAAAATACTTTGACCGTTGATGGTATTTTAACCGATGTCGGTTCCTTATTGTTTGCTTGCTCAAAAAACTACGATGAGGATTTTTCCTCATCTTTTCTTATTTTTAAATTGTGATCAAATTTTACTTCGAATTAAATCGATAAATATTCGGTAATACATTAATTGTGTCTTAAATTGCCAAATACAAGTAATTGAAAAGTAGGGATCTCACAGCATGGGCTCCACCACGCCTATACTTCATCCGAGAAGTCATGCTGCACTAAACAAACTTGGGTAGTCTTCATGTCTTCTTCCGATTCCTAAGTGTGGTTACCTCCCATATGATGCTTCCACTTGACCAGCACCATTTTGATCTCTTTGTTCCGTAGCTTCTTGACTTTTGTTTCACGTATGCACTCCGGCTCATCAACGAACCTTAGGCGTTCATCAAATTTAATCTCTGAATGGTCAGTCCATGGTTCCCTCTGGGGAACCAGACTTTTCCTTAAGTATCCAATGTGAAAGACGGGTTGAACACCTGACAATTCCTCTGGCAAGTCCAAATGATAGGACTGATTCCCAACTCTTTCAAGTATCCGGAAGGGTCCGACAAATCGAGGAGATAACTTTCCTCGCTTTAAGAATCTTGTGATACCTTTCATTGGAGAAACCTTCAAGTAGACCCAATCATCCTTCTGAAACTCTATCGCTTTATGACGGTGATCGTGGTAGTTCTTTTGTCGATCTTGCGCCATTTTCATGTATCGTCGAATGAGCTGGATCTTTTCATTTGTTTCTTGCAATAAGGCTGGCCCAGCTATCGGAGTTTCTCCTGTTTCTCTCCAACAGGTTGGAGTCCTACACTTTCTTCCGTACAGGAACTCGAACGGTGCCATTTTGATGGAATGATAACTATTGTTGTAAGAGAATTCAGCTAATGGGAGGTGATTGTCCCAGTTACCACCCAAATCCATGACACAGGCTCTGAGCATGTCTACCAAAGTTAAAAATCGTCCTTTCACTTTGTCCGTCAGATTGGGGTCTATAAGCAGTACTCATTACGATACGAGTACCAAGACCGTTTTGCAAGGCAGCCCAGAAATTGGAAGTGAATCTACTATCTCGGTCAGAGACAATAGACTTAGGCACACCATGCCTAATGACGATTTCATTCATGTAGATCTGGGCAAGACGGTCCAGTGAATAGGTTTCTCGAATGAGAATGAAGTGAGCAGATTTTGTCAGACGGTCAACAATGACCCAAATAGCATCATGTTGATGACGTGTTTTGGGTAGCTTTGTTATGAAATCCATAGTAATATGATCCCACTTCCATTCTGGGATAGGAAGAGGTTGCATACTACCATAGGGTTGTTGGTGCTCTGCTTTGACTAGTCTGCAAGTTTTGCACTTTTCCACAAATTGCCCAACGTCTCTTTTCAGTTCTAGCCAGCAAAAATCGGCTTTTAGGTCGTTGTACATTTTTGTGCTACCAGGATGAATTAAGAACTTGGAGTGGTGAGCTTCTTCTAGAATTGCTTCTCGTATGTTCCCGAACTTAGGAACCCATATTCTGCCGTAAATTCCTTTGAGTCAGGTTCTGTCATCTTGCATTAATGGCAGTTGAATTATGACATCCTCATTTTTGATATTTCTTCCTTTAAGGCCTGCAATTGAGCAGCCTTTACATCATCTATGATCGTTGACGTCAGAATTGTAGAAGTCAAGTTATAACAGTACGCCTTGCAGTATGCTTTCCTACTTAAGGCATCAGCCACTACATTGGCTTTCCCTGGATGGTAGAGAATTTCACAATCGTAATCTTTGATCAGCTCCAATTACCATCTCTGCCTCATATTCAAGTCCTTCTGACTGAATATAAACTATAAACTTTTGTGGTCGATGTAGAGCTGACACTTGGTTCCGTACAAATAGTGCCTCTATAATTTGAGAGCGAAAGTCACAGCACTTAGCTCTAGGTCATGAGTAGAGTGGTCTTTCTCATGCGGTTTGAGCTGTCTAGAAGCGTATGCTATGACATTTCCTCTTTGCATCAGCACTGCTCCCAAACACATGCCTGGTGCATCTGTGTCGACTACGAAGTCCTCGTTCCATTCAGGCAGGGCTAAAACAGGTGCTTCACTTAGCAACTTCTTCAACTTGTCAAAGGCGGTTTGTTGTTCTTCTTTCCAAAAGAAAGTTGTGTTCTTGCGAGTTAGCTTAGTGAGAGGAACGACGATTTTAGAGAAGTCTTTGTCGAATCGGTGTTAATAACCAGCCAATCCTAGAAAACTGTGGATCTCAAAGGCATTGCGAGGTGATTCCCAATTCTGGATAGCCTCTATCTTTGCAGGATCAACAGCAATCCCAGCACCAGATATCACGTTCCCCAAGAATTGGATCTGAATTGAATGTTGAGAATGTACAAGTTAATAAAAGTGTTTATGATTGAGTATAAGGATCATCAAATTGTTTGGAATGTTGAGACGTACCTACCTAAACCAAATATCACATTTCGAGAATTTGGCATAAAGTCGCTCTTTGTGCAGCAACTCTAGCAATTCTCGAAGATGTGTAGCTTGATCCTCTTTGGACTTTGAATAGATAAGAATGTCATCAATAAACACGATGACAAATTTCTCGAGCATTGGTCGACACACTCTGTTCATGACATCCATGAAAGCAGCCGACGTATTTGTAAGACCGAACGACATCACCAGAAACTCGTAGTGTCCGTAACGAGTTCTGAAAGCCGTTTTTGGAATATCGTCATGGTGGACTTTAAGCTGATGATAACCCGATCGAAGATCAATCTTCGAGAAGTAACTTGAGCCTTGTAACTGGTCGAAGAGATCATCAATCTGGGGCAACGGGTATTTGTTATTGATCGTAACTTTATTAAGTTTTCTGTAGTCGATGCACATATGCAATGTGCCATCTTTCTTCTTGACAAACAGAACAGGAGCGCCCCAATGAGATGAACTTGGGCGGATAAAGCCTTTGTCAAGTACACCTGTAACAATATCATCATTTCCTGCATTTCTGCAGGGGCTAATCGATAGGAGACCTTTGCTATTGGAGCAGCTCCGGGAATGAGGCGATACGGAATTCCACTTGACGATCAGGTGGCAATCCCGAGATATCTTCTGGAAAGACATCTGGAAATTCTGAAACAACGGGAACGGCAGAGAGAGATTGAACTTCAGCCTTTGCATTGACAGCGTAGGCTAAATAAGTGGAACAACTGTTAGCAACGTGCTTTCAGGCTTTTGCAATTGAAACGAGGCATAAGTCGCCTTTTTGTCTGTCACCATTAGGGGTGTTATATGTGGACCAAATACCCGAACCGAACCGGAGTCGAACTGGTACCGGTCCCGAATAGGACCAATTATTAAGTAAAGGTCCGGTCCTCGGGTTTAGATTTTAGCCAAATTCGGGTTCGGTCCTAACCGGGTTCGGTCTGGTCCGATAACACCCCTAACCTTCAAAGTGGAGTTAGTTTTTGAGTTTTTATACACCAAATACCCGAATTGAACTGGTATCGAACCCGAATAGGACCGATTGTAAAGTAATGGTCTGGTCCTCGGGTTTAGATTTTAGCCAAATTCGGGTTCGGTCCTAACCGGGTTTGGTCCCGATAACACCCCTAGTCACCATATATGCAAATGCCTTGGCCCTCAGAAGTGGTGATCTTAATCAGTCTCTTCTTACAAACAATTTGAGCCTCGTTATGGACAAGCTAATCTATACCTACTATAACATCAAACTCCCCGAACTCCATGGGAATTAAGTCTATGTTGAACACTACATCTTCAACCAGTAATGTGCAATTCCTATATCCTTTGTCTGCCTTAACTAACATGTTGCTAGCAATCTCAATATCAAGCACAAATTGCAATTTTGAAGTTGGCTTGTTAAATTAACGAGCAAATGAAGTGGAGACAAACAAACGGTTGGCTCCGGAATCAAACAAGATGCGTGCGGGAAATGAGTTTACAAAAAATGTACCAGTGACTACATCTGGGTCATCTTTGCTTCTTCAGCTGTGATTTGGAATGCCCTTGTTGGAGCCCTTTGAGATTGACCCCTGCGAGCAGTGGAAGCTGCAGAAGATCTTGTCATTGATTATTGAACACTCTGATCTCGTGGGGGTTTTGGGCAGTCCCTTGCAAGGTGGCAAACTCTGTGGTAGTTGTAAATCGCATCGTCTTATCGAGGACAATGCTCCCAGTGATGGCCCTTCTGCCCACAACGGAAGCAATACATGGCTTGAGTTTTGCACTCTCAGAGTGTGCTTTCCTGCACCTCCTGCAGTCTCTCATTTCAGAATTGGCCGAAAAGGCCTTTCCCTTCTTGGGCGAAGAAGATGGTTGATTGGATTGAGGAGAAGATCGTGATGATTCAGACTTCCGCTGCCTTTTTGGCGGCGACGGTTGAGTCGGTACTACAGCAGTTGACCCTATGACATACCCTGACAACAAAACAATCTGCTCCACATTTCAAGCAGCCTCCAGCAAACGTTGTATAATGAACCCCACTCATGGTTCGGCGAATCTCATAATCTAAACCGGCCTCAAACCGGGCTATCTTTCTCTCTTCTGTGTCAACTTGATGGGGTGCAAACAGACTTAAACGTTAGATTCAAATACTTCGCCTCTAGACGGCGCTACTCATCTGCAGGACAGTATTGCTGAGAGAATACTTCCTTAAACTCACTTCAGGACATTTGTGACACTACCTCCATCATCAACACATTAGTCATAGCATCCCACCACATCACTGCGTCCCTTGCAAGCATTGCGGTTGCAAACCAGACCATGTCCTTTTCAGCGCAGTCGCTGATTTTGAAAGTTCGTTCGGTGGTGGTGATCCACTCTAGTGCTGTGACGACATCTCCAGTCCCATCAAAAGTAACAGCTCCGTTACTTTTGAAGTCCTTAAACCTGCAACTCCTTATCTTGTTAGAAGACCCAGTGTCTCCTTGTCTTTCCTCTTGATCATCTTGTTGTTGTTGTTGTTATTTGTTCTTTATTTTATCAGCCTACGTTTTGCTTCAGCCTCGTCTGTGGCCCTTAACTGATCCGCAAATGACTGAGTCTGCTTAGCAATTCTTTTGGATTGTAACTCATTGTTCTGTTCCATGAGAGCTTGCATTATCTGGAACATCTGTTGAGGAGTCATATCATCTCCTGACATGTTCTGAAACATAACAATTTATATTTAGAACATATATTTGTAAGTCCTAGGTGTTTACAGTTACCCTTTATTTGTCCACGTGTGCATGTCAATCCTATCTTAGTTCGGATCATTTCCTAGGAGTCCATTTTAATATCATAACCTAAGTTTGAGTCCAAGTCTTGCAAACACTTGAAACCTCAAACTAATGCTCTGATACCAAACTGTGACGTCCTCATGTATTAACAGTATAATTAGAATCACCAGGATCAACACACAACCCAATGATTAACATAATAATTAAAATTGATGCTTAATTCAGACTTAACTAGTTTCGCACTAAAGCAATAAAAGTACTTGTCTACAGTGTTTAAGTCTAACTATTACAACATCATAACTTGTTTTTTAAAGTATCAAATCCCAGCCCAAAGCTACAAACAGTGTACCAATAGCTTCTAGAGTCTCCGGGATATTGAATTGAAATGCTTAAAAATAAGGTCCAGCTACACCTTTGCCTTTGCCTGTAAACATTGTGAGTTTGCTTAGTGAGATAACGGATTATACATTCAACAATTATTTCTTTACAAGCATAGTATGAAAATGGGCAGTCCAAGCCCCATAGTATGTGAAAACCATGCAGTGCAAGCATGGGGTTGGCAGTTCAATTGCTGATCGGAGATGTGCCGAACCTGACCACGATAACGAGTGGGAAGATCAGTCACTGACAGTGGCCTGCTGTCAGTCCCAGTCGAGGTCGCATTAGATTGTGAAGTAATGATCATGCAGTGCAAGAATGATGTAAATAGATGCAGTTTCAATTGAAAGCTGGCTACATGTTTGTCACATGTCAAGTACGAGTGTGCATCATAACAACAAATCTTTCATGAGTGCTAAATGCCATTGAATATGTAAAATGTGAATGCAAAGACATTAAATGTTAGAATAATAATCTATTACTCACAGTGGTTTGTACAGTGTTAATTGCCTCTGAATCAATGTGTGTTAGATAACACCACAATGATCTGTCGAATCAGTGTAATAGGGATTTTATGTCAGTAATTGCTTAAAACTTAAATTCTGAAAAATAAGTGAAATTGAACTAAACTCGGACCACATCCGAATTTCGGATGGTCCGAGGTTCATCCTTAGTAACTTCTGTTAAGACCTCATCCGAACTTCGGATGAACAGTTGATCTAAATTGGCTACCTAGACTTAGTAAATTTTCTTGATAATTACCATCCGAAATTGCATATGGTGCGAAATCGGTTAAGACCCGAATTCAGATTGGTCCGAATTGGGTAGCGGTCCGAACTTGGATGAACCAAATCGTGTTCATATGGACCGAGTTCATACTTATATATTTTCCAATATTTTTCAGAATATACTTTTGACCTTTTATGCATGTTCAGTATCTAAAATTTGCAAATATGAACCTAAATGTATACTTTTAACTTATAACATATCATCTATATACCAAAATAGTTGATTTATGTCCATTTTTCATCCTTAGTCGATGAACACACACACTAAAACACACATTTGATTCCAAAATCATACTTAGAAATGGAATTTGAATATGAAGTTTGATACATTGCTTTATCAACACTCAATTTTAACATAGCAACAATAATCTATAACATGCATTAACATTTGCAACCTAAATCCTTTGATTCGGTTCACACCAAAACCGAACCAAAAACTCTAAAATTCGTAATATTGAACGATTTTTACCTTGATTTGATGCTTGCAGTTGTTACAGTTCCTAAATTGCAACTTGAATCCAACTTTTGCACTTTAATTTGATGATTTTTTGTGTTTCTTGGATTGAAACCGTGAGGTTAGAGAGAGAGAGTGAAAGACGGTTGAGAGAGTAGAGACAGAAAGTGACGGTGAAAAAAATGGATGACTTTCTCCATTTTATTTGTAACTTTTCCACTTATGCACATAATACCCCTCAACTTCATGTTTTCTTATTTAAACCGCTTTTAAGTCGGTTTCTCTTTGTTATGCTCGCTCAAAAGACGACAATGATATTTTCTCATTATCATTGCTATTTTTAAAATACTTTGACCGTTGATGCTATTTTCACCGATGTCGGTTCCTTATTGTTTGCTTGCTCAAAAAACTACGATGGGGATTTTTCCTCATCTTTTCTTATTTTAAAATTGTGATAGAAATTTACTTCGAATTAAATCGATAAATATCTAGTAATATATTAATTGTGTCTTAAATTGCCAATTACAAGTAATTGAAAAGTAGGGATGTTACATTGTTAGTAAGAAATTCTAGAATTATGTTAAGAGTCGTATTAATCATTAACATTTTATTGTAAGTTGTGTTCAAGTAAGTTAAGGTACATTTGTGCTTAAATGAAAATAATATGTCAAAAGATTTTGGAAAACTCGTGCAATAAGGGAGAGAGGTTATTCAAGTTTTAGCCTCAAAAGATTCGAGGGTAGCCTAGTTGGTTCGGGAAATTAAGTCCTACAGGAGTACAGGGTACCATTCATGCCTAATCCCCTAAAACCATCTGGTATGGGAGTGATTGACCAAAATCACGCTACATGGATCAACTTGAAAAGTTATGATAAAAACTCGAGTTAAAAAGAAAAAAATATTCAAAGCATTAGTAATCAAAAGTAATATTTGTCATATGCATGCATAGAGGGAAAAGATGATCAAAAGACCCACATGTTTTAATCTTGTAACCTTGAGCAAAAAGGGTAATTTCCAAAAGTGATATGCATTATAATTACGTAGAGAAAATGTGTTTTAACAAAAAATGTTCTTTAGTTTACATTCAAAACTTAAAAGCGTTATTGTGAAGGCTGACTTAAACTGGACTTACTAAACACATTGCTAATACAGTCGGTACATAGTTAGATATGATTCTAAGACTTGTTCGGGGACGACCAAGAGTTAAGTTGGGGAGGTTTGATTAGATTGTGTTATTGCATGTTTTCGGTAGTTTTAAAGGCTCATATATGCATTTTCACTTCGTAACTTCAGTACTTTTACTCAGTATTTCATTTACTCAGTATTTCATTTTCAGGCGTACGCCGCCCTAAGCTGCTAAAATAGTGAGTTTGAAAGCTAGAGAGCAGTTCCAGCAGACCCCCAGTGCAAGTCGGCCGTACCCCGGGCGCAGGGCTACGCCTCTGCGGTGTAAAAAGCCTACAGTCACGTTTCTACGTCCAAAACCCTATAAACCTCGACCTCTATAAATAGAGATGACCTGCAGACGTTTTGAGAGGTTCTGAAAGATTGAAAACGTTGGCGAAGCCCTGCTGCAGTTAAGTCACGAAGCAAGTACGAAGAAGTGGAGTGCCAACCATTCATCTCCTAGAAGCCTAAAGAATGATTTCCATAATCATCTCCGGTGAAGGACACGTGATGGAAGGCTAGGCTTCAAGCCATTTGCGGAGGATTTACGGCTAAGTTTTACTTTATTGAACATTCTTTTTGTATTGATGTGTTTATGACTATTGAATATTTTATGAATGCAAATGATGTACTTTTGGTCTTCTAATAATTAAATGGTTTGATTGGTAAAAGCAGGATAGTTCATAGTGGTATTATTATTTGTGCCGATTCCAGTAGTCTTGGGATTAAGACGAGTAATGAATATTGGATGCGCTATGCCGAGATTTATTAGTTAAAGATTCATGATTGATAAGACTATGAAATTGGTTATGTCTATGTGACCATTGTGCAATGTTCAATTGGTAATAACTTATGCCGTAGTGAATTCGTAAATGGATATCTTTATTTGATTTGTTATTTAATCGTAGGTTGATTTGCCATTGTTTTAGTTTTAATTACCGTTCCAAACAATCAATCCAATTCACATTTAAATTGTTTTTCTAATCATAATGAAACTAACAATTTTACCCTGATAAACCTACACGCTCCTGCGGGTTCGACCCTTACTTCCCTACACTAGTAGGTAGTTTAGACTATTTATACGGGCTACAACGACGGCTCGTCATACGTGTCACCCTTTAAAGTTTCTGTAGATTGCATTCATGATCGAACAATTTGGTGATCTCAAAAATATGATGGTTGTAGAGGTTGTGGGAAGGTTAAAGGCACATGAGGAGCGATTATCTGGACAAAATGACAACACATTGACAATTGTTATTGACATAAGAGGAATGACAGTCAAGGAGAAAGAAAAATGGAGAAGCAAAAACATCCTCCACCGGTAAGTCTCACTCACATATCAGTAACTTCAATTCAAATCGAGGCAGAGGTAGAGACAGCGATGGTGGAAAAGGCGGCAGTGGTGGTCATCACAAGAATTCACAGCACTAGAATCATGGATATGGGCGAGGCCATGCTGGAGGTCGTGACCGTAACAAGTTAAAGTGCTACAATTGTGATGATATTGGCCATTATG
This sequence comes from Centrapalus pauciflorus, assembly GCA_020465985.1. NCBI lineage: Eukaryota > Viridiplantae > Streptophyta > Magnoliopsida > Asterales > Asteraceae > Centrapalus > Centrapalus pauciflorus. Next base: position 321,817 of record JAANYP010002998.1, on the reverse strand, counting down.
CATCTGAATGTCGGAGGCCCCGTCGTGATCGTAACCAACCCGAGGCACATTTATCATGGGCTAGGGAGGAAGAACCTACACTTTTGATGACAGTAAATGTAGATGATGGTAATTTGATTTTGTTGAATGAAGAAAATGTTACCCCGAAACTTTTAGCACAAGAAGGTGAAATGGTGAAGACGAATCTATGGTACTTGGACAATGGGGCGAGCAATCACATGTCGGGTTAAAGATCAAAGTATAAGGAGATACAAGTATAAAGGGACGAGTGAAGTTTGGAGATGGATCAACGGTACATATCGAAGGCAAAGGTTTAGTTTTATTTCATTGCAAAAATGGGGAGCAACGTCTGTTTCAAGATGTGTAATAGCGTCGTTATGCGAGGAACATTGATGCAGGTTTATGATGGGGAAGGAAAGCTACTTATAAAATTGATTCGGTCACCGAACAGATTATATAAAGTAATTCTTGAATACAGTGAACCCGTATGTTTGATGGCATAGTTGGATGAGGATGCATGGTTGTGGCATGCGCATCTTGGACACATGAATTTTGGAGCACTTGGGTCTAGGACAGCAAAAGAAATGGTGCATGGTCTTTGTAGAATTAGTCATCGAACTCAATTGTGTGAAGGTTGTTTGGTTGGAAGACAAAGTCAAAGTTCTTTCACGAATCAGTCCATGAGAAGTTTTAATGTTGCACTTCAATTGGTGCATGCTGATCTTTGTGGTCCGATTACACCACCAACCAACGCTGGGAACAGGTGGGTCTATCTATTGAAAAACAAAAATGAAGCATTTGATGCCTTCAAAAGGTTTCGAGCAGTGGTTGAAAATTGAGCTAATCGAAGGATAAAATCTCTTCGAACTGATTGTGGGGGTGAGTTCATGTCACATGAATTTGCAAATATTGTGAGGGGGTTGGCATAGCAAGGCTATTAGCCACACCGTATAGCCCACAAGAAAATGGCATTGTTGAGCAACGGAACCGGACAATCGTTGAAATGGCTAGGGGCATGATGAACAGGAAAAGTTTACCGACTGAATTTTAGGGTGATGCAGTAAGACATGCAGTCCATATTTTGAATCGGCTTCCAACAAAAGCCTTGCCAGATTGTGCCCCATATGAAGCGTGGTCAGGTATCAAACCAAATCTTAGCTTCATAAAAAGTTTTGGTTGTGTAGCTCATGTGAGGGTGTCCAATCCTTACTTACGGAAGCTAGATGATTGGAGTTCGAAGATGGTTCAATCGGGTATCGAACCTGGTACTAAAGCATACCAGTTATACAATCCCCAAACTAAAAAGCTACAAATAGTAGAGATGTAAAGTTTCAAGAAAAATGGAATTGGCCATGGTTACATGAAGATGGTGACAAAATCTTAGCTACATTAAAATTTTTGGTTGTGTAGCTCATGTGAAGGTATCTAATCCTTACTTACGGAAGCTAGATGATCCGAGTCCGAAGATGGTTCATTCGGGTATCGAACCTGGTACTAAAGCATACCAGTTATACAATCCCGAAACTAAAAATCTACAAAACAGTAGAGATGTAAAGTTTCAAGAAAAAAGGAGTTGGCCATGGTTACATGAAGATGGTGACAAAAATGGATCGCATTCGATTTTCACGATCAATGGTGTTGGATGTACGACCTATGATCACAAGAAAGGTATCAAAACAAATCTTAGCTACATTAAAATTTTTCGTTGTGTAGCTCATGTGAAGGTATCCAATCCTTACTTACGGAAGCTAGATGATTGGAGTCCGAAGATGGTTCATTCGGGTATCGAACCTGGTACTAAAGCATACCAGTTATACAATCCCAAAACTAAAAAGCTACAAATTAGTAGAGATGTAAAGTTTCAAGAAAAATGGAGTTGGCCATGGTTACATGAAGATGGTGACAAAAATTGATCGCATTCGATTTTCACGGTCAATGGTGTTGGATGTACGACCTATGATCACGAGACAGAATCCCAAATAGATTCATCAGGTTTTTAGACTCCCCTAATTACCTCATATTCTCGATCCTTTGTTACTGCACAGGAGAATTTTGAATTCCACGACTTAGGCTCGGAACATCCAAGTGAAGGAGATAGTGCTGCTGATATTCCTGAAGTTGATTCCCAAGCCAGCGATTCAAGTAGTTGTGGACCAAAAGGATACCAATCACTCGCAGTTGTTTATTCTCGAGCTGAAAGGGTGGAACTTGATGATGATGAGTTGTACTTCATCGATGACGATGAACCAATTACGAGCCGAGAAATATAAAGAATGGGAAATGGCTATAAAAAACAGAGCTGGACTCAATCGAAAACAATCATATGTGGGAACAGATTTATTTACCAACGGGACGTAAACCAATAGCATTAGTCAACTGTGTGATGTTGGCTACAAGGTTAACTTTGATGAGCACCTACGGTACATACTAGATCATCAGGGTAAAGTTGTGTTGTGTGCACAAAGAAAGAAAGTGATATACTGATGGAACTCCAATAATCAACAAAATAAAGATAAGCGGAGACGAATTAAAGATTGGCGATGGAGTTTTGACAAAGGAGCCACTTAAAGAAATGCATGGACCAATGACACGTTCGAGAAAACAGAAGATGCAAGAAAGTCTCAATCAAATAATTGATTCGGCCCATGCCAAAGAATTATTGAAGACCCAAGGCTACAAGCCCAAGTTAATAAACCATCTTAGTGTTGTTGGGCATGCTTTATAAAGTGTGGATTTTGTGTCTTCATGGCCCATTTTGATAAATTGTCTAGCCTTTTATGGAATCTTCTAGATTAAACTAGTAAAAATATTAAGGGTTTTTTTAAATTAATTTAGGATGAATGAAAAGTCTTTATGTAATAAGTATGGGTAGTTTCAAAGGTCATCTTTTCCCTGTAAGTAGGTGATCTTTCAAGGTTGTAGACAACACATATTCACATCAAATCATATTGTGAGGTTTTTCCTTTCACTTGTAGTTCTCGTGATTGAACTGATCATTTGGATCTTGCAAGACTAATTGTGCTTGCAATTGTAACTTGACTACAACTAAGTATTCTTCCGCTTAGTTGTTGTGTTTCGTATAACTTCGATTACTTGCTTCCGTTGTAATTCAAAGGTGTTGGATTCATATATCCAATATTGTTGAATTCATATTAGTAAGGGATTGGGTTCTTGGAAGAAAGATCATCAATGAGGATCCGATCCGATAAAATTGTGAACTCTTCTACGAAAAATTCATATCATTTGGCATCAGAGCTAAGTCTCCTTGTTTCATCATTTCTTTCATTTTGCTTGTTGTTCTGTGCTTACTGTCTGGTTAAAAAAAAGGTACAATGATAGTGTTCTACTTAATGTTCTACATTTCCGCGTCTTACCATTAGTTATTATTTTATAATAGTATAAAGAAAATAAAATAAAAGTGTCAAAAAAAAAACAAAAAAACTGCCAAAAAAAACAAAAAAAATCCTCAAAAAGGAAAGGTATCCGAAAAAAGGCTTTGTTTGTAGGCCATTCAAAGGTTTAATTAGATCATTTCCGCTATCTTCTTTTGTTTCTAATCTTCTCCATAATCTCTTCATTTGTCTTTCTTTTTTTTTTTTATCTTCTCCATAATCTCTTCATATTTGTTTCCTGCCAAGTATTTTATTGGTTGAGCACCTTGTAAGGGTTGACTTTGTTCTCATTAGAACTACGAAAGTGAGAAAATTCGAGTGGTAAAAAAAGCAAGAGTGACACATCTAAAATAAAAGCCTAATTTTTAAGATTAATACACTTGGGGTGTGTAATATAGAATTGGGTAACAAAATGATGGAAACTATGATGGAGCGAATGGATCGTTTGGAGGTGCGATTCATAATGAAGGCGATAGTGATGGAGCCGAAACATCCAACAACAACCGAAGAAATAAAAATAGAATTGACAGTAACCTTGGCAGCATCAAAATGAAGATTCCTTCTTTCTAAGGTAAGAATGATCCGGAGGCGTATCTAGAGTGGGAATCAAAGGTGGAAAATGTTTTTGGGATCCATTACTACTCGGAAGATAAAAAGGTAAAACTCGCATCCGTTGAATTTTGTTATAATAACCCGAATTTTAAAAATATTAATAAATAGAAATAGTAACTATAGTTGTTTAATTAAACATAAATAAAATAAAAGGGCATAAGCAAGTGGATAGAAACCAATTCCAAGATTATGTAGTCTCAGCCTCAACAATGGCATAAGCAAGTGTATAAATCCTATTGTTACGGTCCAACCTAACTATTGTCAAAAAAAATTTCAGGAATGTCGCATCCAACCCATTATATCCCTATACAATGCTTAAAGCCTTGTTTTGCTTCACATAAGCACATGTAAACCCTCTTAAAATCCTTGTTGCTCTTTTGGGTGGGTATGCTCACAGTAGTACATGGATTAGTCTACTGAAATTCTTCAAAACAATCTCTTAATAGTGCGGATTGGTCAACTGAAATTCTTAGAAACAATCTCTTAATAGTGCATATTGTTGCTTGTTATAACCCCTCAATTGATTACAAGCATACACCTATGCCCAAAATTCTTTCATCCTTGAAACCTCATCCTCGTACTTCTTTTGCACATGCACTTGTATTCCCCTGACTATAATTTCTAGGTTTCTTTGAATTTGATACGTAATTTGTTGTGATATGTAACTAGTTGTACAAGCTTTGATTATCCTAGATCAGACACATATGTGTGTCCAACATAAGTCTTAACCATCCATAATTCTTCTTTTGGTACCTTTGAAGCATGCAAAACCTAGGGACATGATATGTGCGAATTTATACATATATTTCTTGTCATTTTCCTTACATATTGTAACATCCCGGATTTGAGCCTGGTACGTGTATTTAATCTATTGATTGTTTAATTTAATATGATTGCGTTGGTCAAATGAGATCCCGTTTAGTGGATTACACGTGTTGGGACCGAGCAATACGTGGAAACGGATTACTATTTTAGTGGATTAATGATAATTATGAGATCAAAACGTTAAATGGATTAAATTGATATTAATAGTAAAAATGTGGTATCGGGTTTGGATTTATAGGGTCCGAGACTTGCTAAAAATAGAAAGTCTATATATTGAAATGTGCTTGAACGTTTATTTCTTTCCTCTCCTTTGCAAAATTAGAAACAAAGTGAGTGTGTGTGCGTGAGATTTCTGGCAGCAAGGAGCTTGCAAAATCAAATTTGGGTGCTTGAATTGGTTTCCAATTTTCTCACCTTTGTGTTCTTGGAGTCTAAGAGGTTAAAAAGCATGGCTTGTGGTTGGAATTTGTATATTTGTGTTTTTAAATTCGTGGGTTTGGTTTCATGAGTTGTGAGAGCTAGTTTAGTGTAAATTTTATGGGGCTTTTGTGTTGGAAATCGAGTAAGGGAGGTGATTGCACCTCTGATTCCGCCATGAACGACGAACGGAGGACCAGTTACAGGTCGCAAGCGCGGCCGCGATACACCGAGCGCGGACCGCGATCCAGGCAGTGCTGGGCCGGGTAGGTTTTGTGGATCTAGTGTCCGTTTGTGGCTGAGTGTTAGGTTTGGTTTAGTTACAGTGTTATGTTTGGGTCGGTAGTGTTATTATCAGGATTGGACTTAACAGTCCGGGATCTGCTATGTGTACAGGGTCGAGCCGGCAGCGTTCTGAGTAGCGATAGAGTTTGTTCAGCAGTTGATTTTGTGTATCGGTGAGTACTCGAGTCCTTTCAAAACGCGTGTACATTTTATGAGTCATTATGTGTTGTGATATGTGTGCGAGGCAGAGATATGGCGCACAGGTGTGATTGCGCAGGTTGACTGTCTCTAACCAGTCCCGAAGTTTGAGACAGTATATATACAACAGTGTTTATTGCCAGGTCGCTCCTGTGCCTATTGTGTAGCTAACTGCTGCTGTGTGCGACCTGTAAATTGGGGAATGGCGTCCCCGTGAGCTGAGATGTGCATCGAGCATTGAGTATCTGTGCTATGTGATTGAGTTATATGTATTGTGCATGCTATGTGTTACTTCTGCAAAGTCTAACCCTCGCGTACTCACGAACTTCCCAGCTTATGTTTTCGAGTCTAATGTGTCCAAGGCAGCCAGGCGGTGGGGTCGCAGTCGTAGCCGCCGCCGAAGTACCAACTAACTTTGATTAGAGTTATGTGTGTATATATGACCGTCGCATGTTGATGTCACCTTTTGAGAATTTTTGTACTTGGTCCACTTATGTACGATAGTTAGTGTTCAGATGTTGTATGTGTAACAGTATCAGCATGTGACATGATGTGTGACGACTTCTGTATTAAAGTTTCTAATTATCAGTGATATCTATTAATCCCCTGACATGTGTACTAAGAGATGTTTGAGATATTGCCACTTATGATTATATGTAGACGTGGCATTTGTTTGTGAAAAGAGGGTGTTACAAGTATGGTATCCAGAGCTTGTGGTTTCAGTATTGAGTATCAGTGGATGCTTGAGCTTTGACCGTGTTCAGATCCGTGGGATTCTTCCATGAGACTGAATTTAGCGGAATTAACTGACCTAGCTTATTGTATGACATTTGGTAATCTATCTGTTATCTTACTATTGTAATTTGTGCAGGTAAGTATGGTCGATCAGGGTGAGGGTGAGGGTTCGGCCGCAGGTAGACCAACGGGGGATGAGTAATATCGGGAGGTCAGAGCTTCGGGAGGTTTTAGCAGAGTTCTATCGTAAGCAGGGTCAGGGTCAAAGGGCAGATCCTCCGCCAGTTACTGGCACCGAGTCAGGGGCTGGTGCATCATCTTCAACGCAGAGGGGTGGGTCCTTTAAGGATTTCATGACATGAGCCCCACCCAGTTTAGAGGCGGCGGTGAGCCGGGTGCGGCAATGGCATGGGAAAGAGAGATTGAAGCGGCTTTCCGAGTCGCCCGCGTTGACCCGCAGGACATGGTCGGTTATGCGACCTATCTTTTTAGAGGAGGGGCTTCACAGTGGTGGAAGTCTATTGAGTCCTCTATGACGTCGTCTGCGGCCTATGCTATGAGCTAGGATCAGTTTCGTGCGGTATTCGAGTTACAGTACATTCCCCATGATGAGCACCGGGAAACGGAGCGTCGTTTTCTGCACTTTCAGTAGGGTAGCATGACCGTCCAGCAGTATGTCGATCGGCTTTACGAGTATTCTCAGTTTTCACCCCAGCACGTCGATACAGAGGCCCGAAAGGCAGATGTGTTTATTGACGGCCTCCAATCAGATATTCCCGAGTTTGTTGGGATACATGATACTCCCAAATTTGCGAGAGCCTTAGTGATAGCCCGGGTGAGGGAGACAGTGATAGAGAGACAGAGGGGCCAGTCCCCGGCACAGAGACAGAGGACAGGGACGTCTAAGCAGTCCCCTAGTTATTGGCGAGAGCCTCAGGATGCGCCGAGAGAGAGTCATCCCGAGCAGCAGAAAGTTCAGGGACAGATAACTAGGTCCCGTAGAGATAGAGACAAGGGCAGAGATCGCAGGTCGGGCAGGGGCGACAGGTCAGAGTCAGGGTCAGACTTCCCGATTCAGTGCTCCGAGCCAGAGTCAGAGTAGTGTGGGACAGGGGTCCCAGCCATCGGGGAGCCGGGCTGATAGTTCATCTGGAGAGAAAGACTGCCAGAGATGTCACCGTCGTCATTCAGGATCATGTATGCCTGAGCAGCCACGCTGCTATCGCTGTGGACAGTATGGCCACACATCTTTTACATGCACCTCGAGGGATTCCCTGTGCTTCCGTTGTGGGAGGCCAGGTCACATTGCTAGAGATTATCCGGAGGCATCACCAGCTGTGCAGGGAGTGAGCACCATGGGGCTAGAGCTGAGCATTCGTCATCGATCCGCTGTGATTCAGCACCTAGAGGTCAGGGTAGAGTATTTCAGGCTACAACAGAGGAGGCCCGAGTGTCCAAAGGATGTGGTTTCTGGTACGTACATTCTGAATGGGCTTAGCGCTTGTATTTTGTTTGATTCTGGAGCGGATCGTTCGTATGTGTCTATTGTGTTTTGTGCGTATTTTTCTGTGCCTTCTACTGCTTTATCTGTTCCGTTAGTTGTAGAGAGAGTTGATGGGAGTACGATATTAGTGAGTCGGGTATACAGTAATTGTGTTTTAGAGATAGATGCTTAATGATTTCTGATTGATCTGCTACCGATAGAGATCTGTAGCTTTGATGTGATAGTGGGAATGGATTGGATGACTACCAAATAGGACAACATTCTGTGTGCAAAGAAGATGATCTGAATACCCATTTCAGACGGTGAGACTGTGACTGTGTATGGTGAGAGGCATAGAGGCGAGGTAGGTATAGAATCTATGGCCAGAGCTCAGAGATATGTGGCTAAGGGATGTGAGACCTTCTTAGCTTATGTTGTTGACCCCCAGCGAGAGAAGAAGACCATAGAGGATATACCAGTGATCAGAGAGTTCCCTGAGGTATTCCTATAGGAGTTGTCTGGGTTACCGTCAGATCGTCAGGTTAAGTTTCGTATAGACCTTATCCCTGGAGTAGTACCTATTGCGAAAACGCCTTATAGGCTGGCAGCTACTGAGATGCAAGGGATGATGTCACAGCTTCAGGAGTTATTGGATCGTGGATTCATCCATCCGAGTTCGTCCCCGTGGGGAGCGCCTGTTCTTTTCGTGAAGAAGAAGGACGGTACTATGCGGATGTGTATCAACTACAGAGAGTTGAATAAAGTGACGGTGAACAACCTATATTCGCTTCCACGCATCAACGTTTTGCTTGATCAGCTGGAGGGTTCGAGCTTCTTCTCGAAGATATATTTGAGATCCAGCTATCACCGGTTGAGAGTTAGAGATGAGGATGTTCCGAAGACCGCGTTTCGGACACGTACGACCATTATGAGTTCCTCGTTATGCCCTTTGGATGGACTAATGCACCCGCGGCTTTCATGGATTTGATGAACAGGGAGTGTAGATCTATGTTGGATCGGTTCGTGATAGTGTTGATCGGCGACATCCTGATCTATTCGAGGAATGCCGAGGACCACGAGCAGCACTTGCGAGAGGTTTTAACCATGCTGTGAAAGGAGAGACTGTATGCTAAATTCTCCAAGTGCAAGTTCTGGTTGCGCGAGGTCTAGTTTTTGGGGCACGTTGTGAGTGCTGGTGGGATTAAAGTGGATCCAGCTAAAATAAAGGCCGTGATGAGTTGGGAGCCACCGAAGACTGTGCCCGAGATTCGCATCTTTTTGGGACTAGCCGGGTATTATCGCCGATTCATTCAGGACTTTTCGAGGATTGCCATGCCATTGACGAGATTGACACGACAGTCTGTACCTTTTGTGTGATTCGATGAGCAGGAGTTGCATTCAGAGAGATGAAGTCCCGGTTATGTTAGGCTCCGGTGTTACCTTTGCCAGAGGGTACAAAGGATTTTGTTGTGTATTGCGATGCGTCCAGTACTTGGTTGGGTTGTGTTCTGATGCAGCGGGGCAAAGTGATAGCGTACGCCTCACGTCAACTAAATGCCTACGAGAGAAACTATACCGTGCATGACCTTGAGTTAGACGTGATAGTGTTTGCATTGAAGATTTGGCATCACTATTTGTATGGGTCTCGATTTGTTGTGTACATAGATTATAAGAGACTTCAGTATCTGTTTAGTCAAAAAGAGTTGAATATGAGACAGCGGCGCAATCTAGAGCTGCTGACGGACTACGACTGTGAGATCCAGTACCATCCGGGTAGAGCCAATATGGTGGCCGATGCGCTAAGCCGCAAGGCATGCAGCCAGAGGGTGGTTTCCCGAGCAGCGAGGCTCGAGGTTACTTCGACCCTTATACAGAGCTTGAGGCTGGCTCAGTTAAAGGGTCTGCGAGCAGAAAATGTGAAAAGAGAACAGCTTACATGGCAGCTTGAGGTTCTGAGCAGAGATAGCAGAGGGCGCTGTTTGTGTTTCATGATTGAGTCTGGGTTCAGAGAGTTAGGAACCTTCGGCAGTTGATATTGGACGAGTCGCACCAATCGAGGTTGTCTATCCACCCCGGGAGCACCAAGATGTATAGAGATCTGCGTGAGTTCTACTGGTGGCCTGGGATGAAGAGATACGTGGGTCGATATGCCGAGGAGTGTATGACTTGTCTACGTGTTAAAGCCGAACATCAGAAGCCTCACGGTCATATCCAGCTGTTAGATATCCCCGAGTGGAAGTGGCATCATATCACGATGGATTTTATCTTTAGACTTCCACGCATGTTTAGAGGCAATGACATGATCTGGGTGTTAGTAGATCGACTTACAAAGGGTGTGCACTTCTTGGCAGTCCGCGACACAATCACGATGGATCAGTTGGCTCGGTTATTGATTAACGAGGTGGTTTCGAGGCACGGGATTCCGAAATCCATTACGTCTGATCGAGATACGCAATTCACTTCAAGATTCTGGCAGAGCTTTCAATGTTAGTTGGGGACCAGAAATCTGTTGAGCACATCGTTTAGACCTCAGACAGACGGTCAGACAGAGCGAACGAATCAGACTCTCGAGGATATGCTACGAGCGTGTACGATCGACTTCAGTGGTAGTTGGGACGTTCACTTTTCCGTTGGTCGAGTTTCCGTATAACGACAGCTACCACGCCACCATCAAGATGGCTCCGTTCGAGGCACTATATGGGCGTAAGTGCCTAACCCCAGTCTGTTGGGGTGGGTTCGGTGAGCGACCCATCAGCGGGCCAGAGTTGTTAGAGGAGACGAGTGACAAGGTGGCAGTTATCCGCGAGCATATGAGAGTTGCGCAGATCCGGCAGAAGAGTTATGTCAATCGTCGTCTGACTGAGCTCGAGTTCAGAGTTTGGGACCATGTGTTGTTGAAAGTATCGCCGTGGAAGGGAGTTATCTGATTCAGACATCAAGGCAAGTTGAGTCCGCGTTACATCGGTCCGTTTGAGATCATTGCCAGGGTCCGAGATGCATATAGACAGATACTACCTCCAGAGTTGGCCTGCATACACGACACCTTTCATGTGAGTCATCTGAGGAAGTGTCTGGCCAAGGACGATAAAAAACAATGTGTTGTAACATATGTGTTGTTGTCTGAGATCACCGTGAGGAAGTGTCTGGCCAAAAACAATGTGTGTAATGATGTATCGAATTCTGTTGCTTGTTTAAAGTACTCTTTCAGTGAATTATTTAATCTTTGTCCAACTCGTTATAGACGACAGGTTCCTGAAATGAATGCTTGCGTGCCATACCCTGTTAAAAGAATTCAGAAAATGAAAATAAAAAATATTGCATCATCAGCCACAAATAAAATTGAGACTTGTCCGTTGTCGAGGCCCAAAACCAAAGCAAATGTCAAAAAGGTCTCAAAAAGTCAAAAACCAAAGGCAATTTCATCGCCTAAGGATCCAAAGACCAATAAATCCAATCGTCAATGGATTCCAAAGGGTTGTGCATCCGGACCACACATAAATGCTAAATGGGTTCCTCATACTGCAAATGTGCCATATACATCTGGAACTCCTAACAAAAAGGGACCCATATTGAGATGGGTACCCAAAGTTGTGCGATCTTTATGCAGATGGTTCTTGGTTACTTCTGATCAAGACTTGTTCTTCAATGAAATGGCTTCTAGTTACCATAGACTAGGACCCGTTCTTTTGCTTGTCGGTTGTGCTTAAACCGACACGTTTGGCTACTGTGCACACAGCTCAGGACCCGGTCTTAAGTCATCATGTTTTCTGAACATCTCGGTTCAGAACACGGTTTGATTGTAAATAAACGATGGATGTGTTTGAATGCATATAGTTTTTCATTATATGAATTTATTTGCTTTTCAGGATAAATCCATTTGGTATATGGATTCGGGTTGCTCCAAGCATATGACGGGAATAAGAGAATTGTTGTCCAGCGTAGTTGAACAATATTGCGGGACGGTAAAATTCGGGAACAACCATCAGGCTCATATCAGAGGATACGAGGACATAGTTCTAATAAATCTAGTCATCAAGGACGTTGACTATGTTGAGGGATTATCGCATAATCTATTTAGCATACGACAGCTCTGTGACAAAGGACTAGAGGTAACATTTAGGGCTAAGAACTGGAGTGTAAGGAGTATGGATGGAAAAGAAATCTTATCTGGTTCCCGAAACTTTTACCTCTACACCATTGACGTAGCCAACCTCATAGTAAAGGATAACATTTGCCTCTTATCAAAAGCCTCTTCAAAAGACTCTTGGTTGTGGCATCGAAGGTTATCTCACTTGAATTTTGACAATATCAACAAGCTGGCTGCGAAACAACTGGTCAAAGGTCTGCCTGAATTGCGTTATGAAAAGGACCATCTTTGTGGAGCTTGTGAGAAAAGAAAGATGAAACGATCATCTCACATACCAAAGCCCGAACCATCAACGAAAAGAGTATTGGAGTTACTTCACACGGATTTATGCGGACCGATGCGGACCCAAAGCATAAACGGGATGCGATATGTGTTGGTTATCGTTGATGACTACTCACGATATACCTGGGTCAGGTTCTTGCGTTCCAAGGACGAGACAGCTCAAGAAATCATAGATTTTATAAAGAGTGTCGAGACCCAACAGCAGCTGTCAGTTCAATCAATCAGATCCGATAACGGCACGGAGTTCAAGAACTCGGTAGTTGAGGGCTTACTTCGATCCAAAGGTATTCAGCATCAATATTCTGCTGCTAAAACGCCACAACAAAATGGGGTCGTGGAAAGGCGTAACCGTACGCTTGTGGAAGCCGCTCGTACAATGCTAACATACTCGAAGCTACCTCCATTCTTGTGGGCCGTAGCCGTATCAACAGCCTGCTATACACAAAATCGCTCCATTGTCCATAAGCGCTTTAACAAAACTCCTTACCAACTCTTTTTTAATAAAGTGCCTTTTATCAAGTACTTACGTGTATTTGGTTGCAGGTGCTATGTGCTTAACGATAAAGACAACCTCGGGAAGTTTAACGAAAAAGCGGATGAAGCGATCTTCATTGGATACTCTTCCGACTCGAAGGCCTATCGCGCATTCAATACCCGAACCAGGACAGTCAATGAAAGTGTGCATGTCACATTTGATGAGTTGGCTGAACTAGCACCCGAAGTTGATCTACTCCCGTAATACCCTCACATATAATGCCAAATATCCTTCCCTCACTTGAACACTCAGAAATCAAACCGGAACCAGTGGTACCATCACTTGAAACCATCGATCATGAATCTTCATCCATCCCCAATTTAACCACTGAGATTCCATTTCGAGCACCCCTTCCACACGAGATTAAATGGACCCAAAGTCACCCAACAGATCAGATCATTGGTGGTGTTTCAACTGGAGTCCAAACTCGTAGGGCATCTGCTAATGAATGTCTCTTCGCATCATTCCTTAGTATGATAGAGCCCGCTCGAGTGGATGAAGCCCTAAAAGACCATGACTGGATAGTTGCAATGCAAGAGGAACTCAACCAGTTTGAACAGCTCAGAGTATGGCGGTTAGTTCCAAACCAAAAGACCGTACAGTGATCGGAACAAAGTGGATCTTTAAGAACAAATGAGATGAGAACGACATTGTGATAAGGAATAAAGCGAGACTTGTTGCCAAAGGCTACGGACAACAAGAAGGTATACATTATAACGAGACCTTCGCTCCAGTTGCACGGATCGAAGCGATCAGAATCTTCTTGGCGTACGCGGCACACAAGGACTTCAAAGTGTACCAGATGGACGTCAAGACTGCCTTTCTCAACGGTGAACTTAACGAAGAGGTGTACGTTGAACAACCACAAGGATTTGTTGACGCACATAAACCTGACCATGTTTATGTGCTAGATAAAGCCCTCTATGGTTTAAAACAAGCACCTCACGCATGGTATGATAGTCTTTCTAATTTCCTTATTTCTGCCGGTTTCTGTAAAGGTGAGGTGGACACAACTCTGTTCACTAAAAAGGAAGGCCCACACATAATGCTAGTACAGATATATGTCGATGATATTATATTTGGATCTACTGATAGTAATTTCTGTAAGGATTTTTCAGCCCTAATGGAGTCCAGGTTCGAGATGAGTATGATGGGGGAAATGAATTTTTTCCTTGGATTACAAGTCAAACAACTTGAAGAAGGGATTTTTGTGAACCAGCAGAAATATACTCTTGACATTCTCAAGAAGTATAAGTTAGACTCTTGCACGAGTATCGCAACTCCCATGGCCTCCAACTGTAAGTTAGACATCGATCCTTCTGGGAAAAGTGTCGATAATACAACTTACAGATGGATGATCGGATCCTTACTTTATCTGACTGCTAGTAGGCCGGATATAATGTTTTCAACATGTCTTTGTGCTCGCTTTCAGGCCGACCCGAAAGAATCACACCTAACTGCGGTAAAACGCATTTTTCGTTATCTTAAGGGTACACCCGATCTTGGTCTATGGTATCCAAAGGGAACCGATTTCTATCTTACCGCTTTTTCAGATGCTGATTTTGCAGGTTGTAGAGTTGACAGAAAAAGCACGTCGGGAGGCATTCAGTTCTTGGGAGATAGACCGGTGAGTTGGTCCTCCAAAAAGCAGAATTGTGTTTCAACATCCACAGCTGAGGCTGAGTATGTAGCAGCTGCAAGCTGTTGCTCTCAAGTGCTATGGATGAGAACACAATTACGCGATTATGGATTCTCACTCACCAATATCCCAATTTACTGCGATTCTCGAAGTGCAATTGCCATCTCTTGCAATCCCGTGCAGCACTCTCGAACGAAACACATAGATATCAGGTATCATTTTATTAAAGATCACGTAGAAAAGGGAACCATTGAGTTGTACTTTGTTGGCACGGAATATCAACTTGCGGATATATTTAGTAAAGCTTTAGACGAACCTCGTTTTCAGTTTTTAGTATCCCATATCGGCATGTTGAATCCGCCTTCCAATTAAACATCAAATATTATCTTAAATAATTCTATTTCAAACTATCATGTTTGAAACTTCTTTATTTTACAAAATATTTGTTATTTAAATTTAAGGATTGTGTCACAAAATTGAAACTCAATATTTCCTTATCTATGTACATTTTTAATAGATAATGATCCTGACAAATTGCTGTGTGAATTGTTCATCACTGAGTGGGATGCAAACATAATCCAGGTTTGTTTGTGTCTTTAAGGCTAAAAAGATTTAAGAACTTAATCTGAAAAGGAAAAGGAAACGTTTAGGCATTTATTTGAGGGGGAGTTTAGTTAGAATGTTAATTTTTGTAATTCTTTGTCTCTTTTTAATTTTAGTAGTTAAATTTTTAAATTTTAGGTTGGTTATATTTTAGTTTATTTTTAAGTTTAACTTAATAGGTCAAAAAAATCCCAAAAAGATTTCAATTGTTCAAATTTATCAAAAAGCCAAAAATATTTTAGTTTATTTTAGTTTAGTTTATTTTATTTTTGTCTTACCTTAATTGTTCTTCATCTTCAAGATTTCTTCTTTTCTTCTTTCTTTCTCCTGCCGCCGACGACCGCCATTTCACCATTGCCATCGATTAATGCTTTGTGCAACATCATTTTCTTCCGATTTTCTTGCATTTTACTCTGCACTATCAGGTACACCTTTTCTTACTTTATTTTAGTGTTTAACTTCGTATATTGGTTGTTTGATTTTCAAATTTTTGTGCTTTTTTTTCATTTCGGTTTTTCTTCATTTTAGGTAGTTTCATATGTTATATATACTTTGTTGTAGTTAGATAAAATGTTCATTATATGTTCTTAGTCTAGGATCTTTAATTTTATGCATTTTTAGCACAATTTTAATTGTTCACGTTGCATATTGCATGAACACATTAACTGCACTCATGCATTTCGGACGTCCGAATTCGGACCAAGCCCCGAACTCGGATGTCCCACTTAGGCTATTTTCAAATGTTTTTCAAAAATATCCGACCGAATTCGGACACTGTGCATCCGAATTCGGTCCCTCAAAAATATTTCAAAATGTTCAATAAAGTCTAAGTCCTAGCACTGTTCATCCGAATTCGGATGGGATCCGAATTCGGTTTTTATCCGAATTTTGTGTTCCATCCGAATTAGGTCCTATTTGTTTCCATTGCATGCATTCCATCCGAATTCGGTCCTCCATCACCCACTTCATCCGAATTCGGTTCACTCCTCATCAACACTTACAACCCATTTCGGTCCCCATCCGAATTCGGGCCATCATCACATCCGAATTAGGACCCTCATACATCATATATCATGCATCATCCGGATTTCGGCCGGATCCGAATTCGGTGACACTGTTCATCCGAATTCGGTCCATCCGAAATCCATCACTTAGCATATTTATTAAATTTTTCCCTTTTTGCATTTTCACTATAAATTAAAAATACAAAAACATTTTCATTCCGGTGCACCATTGATTAGAGTTAGGATTAGTGTTTGAGTGAAAATGCATGTTCTAACATCGGTCTCTTAACGATTGACTTTGGACTTTATTCAATAGAATTTTATTCTACTAGTAAAGGCCCGATGCTTTAAACAAATCAGACAGTTTCTATTTCACACTCATCTAGACTTCACATCAATGTCTTTTCATTTAAAGTCTTTTGTTCTAACTTTGATGCACCTTTGTAGGATGTTGGAACCAGTTGTTGTTCTCACCCTACCTCATCCCCCGATTCCCAATAACAACGCCCAACTACCCAACAATCCATCCTCCCACAGGCCGAGTTTGTCGAGTTCATACTCCATAACTGGCAGCTCGATGTCTCCATCCTCGCCAAAGAACCACAAACCCTCACCTTCGACATCCTCCTTCACCACCCCATATATTACTCCCTTTCTACCGCAATCATTGATCCCCAGATATACTTGCAAGAATTTTGGAACCGCTTGCAATTTGTTCCCGACGCCGAACCCCACTTCACTACCACCATTGACTTTGTCCCAGTCAAAATAACCATCGCTTCCATACGCCATATACTTCGCCTACCCGCCGAAGCCTATTTGCCAAGCCATTTTCATTTTGATCCCATCCCTTCCATCCCAGAAACCATACAAACCTTGGGTTATGACGGCCCCCTTACCAAACCATCTGACTTCAAAACCAAGCATCTCCAATCTCATTGGCGAATTCATTTTGATGTCATCAACAAATGCTTCACAGCAAAGCATTCCGGCCACGACTCAGCCTCCACCCAGGTCCTAGCCATGTTCACCGGCTTTGCCTTTGACCGTCACGTTAACTATGCAGCTTTCCTCTTCGAGGAACTGAGAAGAGTCCATATAGTGAGGGGATCCAAAAGAGGATACAAATACATTCCTCTCCAACGCTTCCTACAACTTATCATACAATATGCGATGGATAGTGATGAGGACATTCACGAGCGGCCTGAGGCCGATGTCTACCCTACAGTGGCTATTCAGAAGCTTAATCTGCCAAAAGGGGCTCCGTCTGTGCCGATAATGACTATCCCTTTCTCACTTCTTCTAAAAGCAAGGGAATTGGAAAGGGTTCGGGCCTATATTCGAGAGTTTTATCCGGATGAGGCTCAGTCAGAACCGACTGAGCCTAGCTAGTCCGAAGGTGAGGCTAGAATGAGTGAGGATGAGGGAGATGAGGCGGAGGTACAACAATCATTGGGGATAGGTGAGCGGGAGCCTGTGTTTGTGAGTGAGGGACAAGTCGGTGAGGCGGCAGAGGCGGCGGATTCCGAACGAACCGTCTCTGTCATACGAGGGATAGATATCAATTCTGAGGGTGACCGCAGCCCTATCAGCCGGACCACCCACCAAAAGACCATCAGTCCAATGGTCGAAATCACCCCCACCATCCACTTGGTATCCCCTCAAAGGGAAACCACCTCATTCCACGGGGATTTTGCTCATACGCCATCGCCCTCTCATTCGGAGAGTGGCGGTGTTGAACGAGGTCACACTCCTCCCCATGTGACCGAACCTCCTTCATTCACAATTCCATCCCCACAAATACACACCTTGCACGATGCCTCTGTGGCATCCCCAAGAGCTGCCTCCGTGGCAGCTCAAGAAACTTCTGGATCTGAGCGTCCCATAGTGGAGCCAGAAATGACGGAAGGAAGACCTGAAGTGGCTCCATCAACGCCATCCACTTCAGGCCATCTCCCAATTAAGTTGGATATGTTAACGGCAGCTCTTCGTGCTGCCGGTGTTATTACCCGGGCTGACCTGGACGCCCAAAAGGAAGCTGCTGAGGAACGTCACACCGTCATTCTCTCACTTATAAAGGGTAAGGGTGTCGCTTCTGAAGCTGTGCCTCCACCAAGATCTCATTTAGTCCAGCCACAAATTGCCAACCTTTCAGACAAGATAGACGCACTCACTCGCCTGATTCTTCAAGTCCAGGAGCAACTCAACTCTAGAATGGACCGTCTTGAGTCTGCCGTCATTGAGCTTCAGTGCCGTCCTCAGGCTGAGTCCTAGAAAAGGAAACATGACGATCAGGACGACCCTGATCGCCATGAGGGGGTGAAAAGATAGAGTAGCCATTCTGAGGACCTTATGATGATTGTAGGGGGAGCAGAGACAGAATATACAGAGGTTCAGGAGTCAGGGGAAAAGATACAATAGGCTCAGGAATACCTAATGTTAGAAGACGAGCCCATGTTCGAGGGTCCAGCTCCACTGGATCCAATGACAACTATGGTTGAGTTTGAGCCCGTTCATGAAAAAGTTGAAATCATATTGGTGTCTGACTCAGACTCCGATACTTAGGACAACCAACCTTTAATCATTCTTAAACCTGAGCCCGAATCACCTAAAAAATCATCATATTCCTCTTTTGACTTCCTATACTCACCACCACCAGCTCCACAGCAAGAAATTCTATCATCCATCCAAGCTCCCCCATCACTCAAAGAATCCCATCTAGTTCAAAGCCCGCCAAGATCTCCAAGTCTTCCCCCAGTCCAACAAACTGAACAACCAGGTCCTTCAGAAACCAAGAGGGTTGATTGCTTTGATGAAACTCCCGAAGGACCCGGTGAATATAGGAGAGATGACTTATATTAGGTAGGCCAATTTTCAAAAGGTGAGATACAAGCTCTACCACTTGAAAAGAAAGAGGAGCTTAGACATGAACGGCGGGGGACAATCATCAAATTGCTAGAAGCTAAAAAATTTGAAATAGAAGAACCCCCCATTCAGGGCCTCAAAGAATTCCCTCAGAAGTTTCCTCCTGAACAGTTTCAGAACCCGTTTTTAGAAGAAAGATTTAAGATGGTATTCAGAAAGAAGCCTGGATCCTTCAGCAGACGCCTCTTAATGGAACTGACCAACGTAACAAAAGCTGAACAGGCTGAATACTATCAATTAATGCTGAGGGAGAGGAGGTCAAAAGTCTCAAAATCAAAGATTAAGAAACTCCTGACCATGACCATGTGCAGAAGAGCAAAAGTCTACTATCCTGCCTTCCAGGTAGAAAGAGAAGATCGCACGGTTGAAGAGTTCTACGAGAATGACCTGGACTTCATAAGTGTGGAAGACGTTGAGTTCTTACACAACCGCCTAAAAAATCATATTAAACATCGTCTGTCACATGACTGCCGTAGGTGCCCTTATTAGAAGTATGAACCACCGCTCTATTATCATGTGCTTCCGAGACTTCCAAATGACGATAAAGAGCGCGATGGTTAAAGTGGGCCTACGAGCACCTGATCAAGACAGCCTCCTTCTAGCCTACCATCCTGCATACAGAGTTATCTTTAGAGGAGGCCAGGGTGTCATTTTTGTAAATCAGAAGGGCTAAAAAGCTTCATGCGCTTTGAGGATTATCCCTGTTACTCCGACGGTACTCTCAGATTGGTTCTAGTCGCGCTTACTTAGAAAGTTCAAGATTTTGACGCTCAACCAGATCCAGAACGAAGATGCTCACCAAAGGAGATTACGGATACCCTCAGCGGCATTGACCTCCTGAACGAAAGGCTACATATGAGACAAGTGGTTAGACGTTTTGACGTCATCCTTGGACTCCGAAAATCTACAGATCATGTCAGAGTTCCAGGGCCTCCACAATGGTCGAAAAGGGGGAGATTGTTAGACATTTAATTTCGATCATGTGGACGTATCTTGTAATAATTATTTTGTTATTATTTAGTCTTGTATTTATTTTCTTGTAATTTTTTTCTATGTAAAAGTCTAGGGGCCAATTGTGTCAATGTCCCATAGATAATTAGAGGAGCCTAGAAATAGCTCCTAGGGTTTGTAAACAAAATACAGGGTTGAATATTCTTACTTTACTGCAGCCGCCATTTACAAATATTCTCTATATTCATTTTGTCTTTCTTCATCATTTCCTAATTATTGAGCTTGATTTTTCTTGGGTTTTGATAAAAAAACATAAAGGTGCTGAAATATAAAGGGAATACATTATAACAGATCTGATAGTTGATTGTTAATCTAGAATATTATGTGTTCATTGATTCTTCAGCATTGTGTTGCGATACTAGGGTTTAAAGACCATAAAGTTTGATTTTTAAAGTAACGAACTTAATTAGTTGGAATTCGGTGTTAATCAATTATCTTTAGAGCATTTTGTTGCGATAATAAGATTTATTGGTTAATATTGGAATTTTGAGTAGTTGCTTTGTTTTCAACACGTGGTTGGAGGCATAAATATTTTAAATTGAAGTAATTAACTAATCAGTAAATTTAATCTAAATCCGATCTTAATTGAATTTTATAATTGGTTATTAACTGATTTATCTGATCAATCGATTCAATCCATTGCCAATTAATAGTAGTTTTCTAACTCCGAGTGGGTGATGCTTTCGTAATATAAGAGTTTCATAGTTTTAATTTAGAGTAAATTACAAAAATAGTCCTTGTGGTTTATATGAATTTATGGAACTGGTCCCTTAACTTTAAAAATTGCAAAAACAGTCCCTCAAAATACTGTTTACTTGCGATTTTAGTCCTTTGACTGTTACTTGACTGTTAATTTTTTTATAATGACAATTTTACCCTTTCTTTAGTTACATTATTAGTCCCTAATGTTTCTAACTAATTACAATATTGGTCTTGAAAAGTAGTTTTTACTTTATTATCTTTTGGGTAAATTACAATTTTCGTCCCTGTGGTTATACACAAATTATGGTTATCATCCTTTTAATGATTAAATTACGATTACAGTACTTATAGTTGGCAATTTATTATGCCTTTAGTCCCTTTGTCCAATATTTTTTTTAAAATGACGATTTTGCCCTTTCATTATTATTTCAGTTTTGGTCCTTGATCAAATTATTTCTTTTTATTTAATTCATTAATAGTTTTTTTATTTTTTACTATTTATTTAATATATTTACTATTTGTTAAACAAAAAATATAGTTTAAAATCAACAAAATATGTAAACTTTACATATTTATATGTATAATTTAATTTAATTTTTGAACTTTATGAAATAATTATATATTTCATTAAGTTATATTACAACAATTATGGGTTTCCTTAAATTATATGTATAAGGTTTATCTGACCATTAACTTTATGGTATAACTAAATTAGAATAGAAAACACGTTAAATTATATATTTGGATAAGATGAAAACAAAATAATTAAATTAATTTGAATAAAAAATTATTAAATATATAAGTATTTATATGAATGTAACATATAATAAAGACAATAGATATATAAATTAAATGCATAAATAGTTTCAATTTTTATAAATGAAAAGTAATATACATTTAGAAAAATAAATATATAAATAGTTCAACGTATATCTAAAATCAATATGTATGAACGATAATAATAGTATTTATAACAATAATTAACAAAAATACAACATATTAAATTAAGTCATATACAAGTTATTTTCGTTGATTACTACTAAGTCATGTAAATACTTAAATCATAACAAAATAATAATATTAATACTATTAATAATAATATCAAATAAATAAATAAATAAAACATATTGAATAACCTTTTATTTCAATTGAATTTTAATAGTAATAACTAAACAATATAATTAAAAAAATAGAAAATATATTAAATAAATAGTAAAAGAATAAAAATCTATTAATAAAATGAAATAAAATAAATAATTTGATCAATGACCAAAACTGAAATAAAAGTAAAAGGGCAAAATCGTCATTTTAAAAAAAAAATTGGACAAAGGGACCAAATTCATAATAAATTGTCAACTATAAGTACTGTAATCGTAATTTAATCATTAAAAGGACGATAATCATAATTTGTGTATAACCACAGGGACGAAAATTGTAATTTACACTTATCTTTTTTAATATACTTATTAACTTTTATCTATTAAAAAACTAAAATATTTATTTTAGTTAATAAAATGTATTTAATTTATTAATTTGTATTTTTCTTAATTAGTGTTTGGGTTTTACAAATTATTTAATATTAATAAAATTATATGAACTTTTTTTAATTTTCTTGATTTAACCACTATTTTGATTTTAAACAAATCATTGACATTTCTATTTTTTTTTATTAATTTAGTTCTTAAACTTTCATTTTTATTTGTTTAGTCGCTCATCTTTTGCCGCCGGTTATATCAGTCAAACAAAACTTACGCGGATTTAAAAATTTTACTAATAATTATTTTTATTTTTTAAGTAGTTAACTATTAATTTATTATTATTATTATTGTCGTCATCGGTTCATAATCATACATATATATATATAAATCATTTGAACCACAATCTATTTATATAAATAATATCCCGTTATATAATAAGTTTCGAGATTTGGTTATAATTAAATTAAAGGTTATATATATATATATATATATATATATATATATATATATATATATATATATATATATATATATATATGATTGGTTTCTTTTAAAAACCTTAAATAATGTGGGAACATAAGAACCAATTTCAGCCTTTGGATAAATAGGATTAAGGGTGGATAATCAATGGCATTGTTGTAAATATTTTCAAGTATGGCAGGGAACACTAAGGGCAAAAATCAGTCATTTTTCCTCCCTCCTTTAATGCGACTTTTCAGAAAAGTTTCCAACTTTCTGTCCTTTAATTAAACTATGCAATCATCAATGAGTTTGTTATTAATTCTTTCTTTTTCTTCCATTTTTCCGGCAAGAAGAAGCTCAGTTCCGTCGCCGGAAAACCATTCCATTTTTTTTATTTCACCTGAATCCATGGAGTCAACCGACTCATTTCAACAGACCCCATGTAATATTTTTCCAAATGGTTTTGCAGCCGATGAGGAGGTCGACGATTGTTTTTCTCCTAATCCAGGTCATATTTATCTTTGATTCGAGTATTCGTTGCTTTATTTAACGTTTCTTCTACGTAGAATATGTTGCATTCTACGTAGAATATGTTGCATTCTACGTAGAATATATTGCATTCTACGTAGAATATCTTGCATTCTATGTTGTCTGTAAATCTATATATATTTTTGTATTCTATGTTGTCTGAATAGAACTTTTATAAACATTTATAGATTTTGAATTTTTTAATCTGTATTCTACTCATATTTTATGTTATATTATGATGTTCATATTTTCTAGCCTATTTTGTATTTTGAAATCGCAGAATCGGGTAAATATGAAACGTTCAAGACCTTGCTAAACGACGATGGCTCTGAGCAAGACAATTGGAAAGGGACGACAAAAAGATATATTCTACGTAGATTATTTTGTATTCTTCGTAGTTTTTATAGATTGTCTGTAAATCTATATAGATTTTTGTATTCTATGTTGTTTGAATAGATCTTCAATAAGCATTTATAGATTTTGGATTCTTTAATCTGTATTCTTCTCAGATTTTATGTTATCTTATGATGTTCATATTTTCTATGTCAGTGTAAATCTATATAGATCTTCTAACATTTATAGTTTTTTACAGATTGTTTGCAAATTTATATAGATCTTAGGTAAATGTCATATATTCTATATAGAATACGCCAATTCTACGCAGAATGTTCACATATTTTTCATAGAATACCACTAATCTACGTAGATTGTTCACATATTCTACGTAGATAGTTCACATATTCTACATAGAATATTGCTATTCTATGTAACTAGAAATGTTATACATTTTTTTTGCATCATAGTTTTGAATCCATTGTTTTAATGCAGGTTGTAAAAGATTCTATTATGGGCACCATTGATTGTGATTGTCGAACGTTCGATCGGATTGTGTTGCTTTGTATCTCCGTCATAGAATGTTGTATATTCACCATAGAATATTATGTTGACTCCATAGAATATATTTTAATCTTCATATAAAGTTGTATATTATTCATAGAATACATTGTATAATATCTAAAAACTCTCGTGGCTTTTTTTTGGTAGAATAAAAAATGATGAAGAGAAAATCGAGAAGGGCATTAATTGTGTTGGAAAATGCGTGCAATGCTTTTTCAATGATATTCAAAAAATTTTCTCCTTTTTACCCCTCCCCTCCTCTTTTTTCCAACAACCATACCCCTTGAAATCTTTTTTATTTCGAAAATGTCATCCAACATCTCAACCATTGATCCTATTAATCCAAATGCTTAGATTAGTTCTTAGGTTCCCACAATATTTAAGGTTCTCAAAAGAACCCTCCCATATATATATATATATATATATATATATATATATATATATATAGTTTAAACAATTTTATAAAATAAGTATTCTTCTTGATTATTCGACATTAAATGTTTCTTAACATAATTATTAAATTTTATTATTAACAAAATTTTAATTGAGAGCTTTTGTTTTTCGAAAAATACCTTAACGTTTAACTATGTTGTTGATGACATTATTTAACTTTAAATATAGTTAAATTACTACAATATATGTATAATACTTTTAAATTTATTTTACTAATAACCAATATAGTTTTTTATAGATATTTTAAGTGTGTGTTTTTTGATTTATGGATTTAGATGTTTTGATTTAATTATTAAAAAGTCATATTAAATGAATACAATATATGTTTTTATAAAAGATTTTTAAATAATTAATTTGAAACATATAAAGTGTATCTTAAAATGTATATAAATTTGTATTTTTAATAACTAAATCGAAATAGATAGAACGTATAAATAGGAAGTTGAAACACACACACTTAAAATATTCCAACTTACTATATTGTTTACTTGTATTCTATAAGTAATTTTTTAATTATTATACATATCTATATAAAGTGAAATAATTTAAAAAGAATAAAATCTACATTTTTTAAAAAGTTGACCAATGAAATTAATTACATTATAATCATTAGTGTAATTTATTCTTATCTAAATACAAAAGTTGAAGAAAGCAAACAAGAATGTGAAGTGAACACTGAAAAGAAAGGTAAGAAATGACTATTTTAAAAAATTACCATGTTATTGGAAATTAATTATTGACAAAACAATTCTCTCATTCGACAAAAAAAAAAGTTTCAATTTGTTAGTGATGTTGATATAAATTCGTTTTACATGTCCTACACTATACCTTTACGAAAAAGTAGTAAACAGTGTTTTTATACCAATAAATTAAAAAGCAAATATATTTACATTTAAATACAAAAAAAAAATTATTTTATTTTATATCACAAAAAATGAATAAATCAACATTTATAGTAATTTAGTATGATGACACATTATTAATAAATATAAAAGTATAAGAATGTTGATGTTATAAGGTGTAAATATACAATTAGTAAAAGAAATAGAATATTAATGTTAATATATAAACGAGTTATGCTAATATATAAATATATAATTGTAGATTCAGGTTCAAAAAGGTACCTCTCGAAATCAAGTGCACCCGAAGGTACCAACCTTAAAAAAACTTTTTTTAAAATTTTTTCTCATAACCATGTTTAATTTAATGCTATACACGTGATATATGAATTTCACATACATTCACACTTTGTGTGTCCTTAAAAATTATGTGAATGCTCAATGCATATTTATGTGAATGGTCATCCATGTGAATGGTCATTTCACACCATGTGAATGGTGTGAATGACCATTCACATGATCTTTTTTTACCATTCACAAGATTTATGATGTTGATTCTTTTGAAAAAAAGTCTTATAATGTTGTCTTATACATGTCTATTCAAAAAAATATATGTGAATGATCATTCACATTAGGGTACGCTGGGTACGCTGGAATCTTATAGGTACGCTGATGAACCTGATTCTATAATTGTAATTAAAATATATTTATTATTAAAAGAACAAAATAAATGTTAAATTTAATGCTAAACATAAACGAAACAAAATATAATAAATATATAAATTAATAAATTAATTAAAATTATTATAGATCTGAAAAATATTTGGATATTAAATAAAATTGGCCAAAGATTCTATTTTATAATCTGTTCACATTTGTATCAAAGCAAGGTGATAATGGTAAAATGATAATCTAAATGGTTAAAATTTTAAGGTATCAGTTTAATCGCATTAAAATGAAAAGTCAAATTGAAAGACGAAAAAGATTAAAACCTACTTATATTTCTCGATTTTTATGTAAGGGTCTGACAAACCAAAGTTTGATGATTAATGTAACATCCCGATTTTGAGATAGGTACGTGGAATTATTTCATTGGATTAATTATTTAAATTGGGACCCGGGGATATAAATTTGTATTTTGGGGTATCGGGATCGGATTTTTGGGTATCGGACCGGGTTTGACTCAAAACGTATATATTCGTGAGCTCCTTGCTTGTTGCCTTCATTAGTTACCTTTCAAAATTCAGAGATTGAGATTTCTGTGTGTATTTGTGAATTCTAGCTCCTGCAAATCAGAGATTGAAGCCTTGAATCGTGATTAAAGCTTTCGAATTCTTCGTCATCACCTTGCATAGTTTGGAAGTAAGTTTTGAGTTCAATCTTGTAGACTTATTGATGTTAGTTGTTGTTAAAGAGTTGAATTGAGTTTAATTATGTTTTTGGGCAAATTCGAGTATGTAATTGTGATTAAAATCAAGTGAAACGATGATTTAGGGTAACGCCCGAGCTGTGCAGAAAACAGAGCATTTCTGGATCAGTTCGTTCGTGAGCGCGACCGCGATCCCCTGATCGTGGGCCGCGATGTTCTTGAGATGATCGCAGGCGGTTTGAGCCCGAGCTCGGACCGTGATGTGAGCACGGTCGAGTTTGAGGTCAGCGCGGCCGCGACCGCGATAGGGTCAGTGCGGCCGCGATTGTTTGAGTGCGGCCGCGATGCGGCTAGGGTTTCGGGTCGGGTTTTCGGGTTTTGTGAGTCGTGTATTTGGGTCTTTGGGGTCTCGTGAGTCGTTGAGAATTGTGTATAGAGTTGTTGGGTTGAGATTGTGATATTGAGTTGTGATATTGTGATTTCAGGGTCTCGTATTGACAGGGGTAGGGAAAGGGCAGGGAACCGAGACTTAGTTTATCTAGCTGAGCAGGTGAGTTTGCATGTTTTTGTTGAGATACTTGTACGATTATTTTACTGTTACTTGCATGATATTTTATCGACCTTTTTACGAGATATCATGAGTTTTCTTACGAGTTTTTATTGAGATGTTATCATGCTTGTATTACTGAGCTATTGTGAACTTTATTTTAAATATGAGATTTGGGACACTTGAGGTGTTGAGATACTAAACCGTACGGCTGGGCAGGGGATGGGTCGCTCCCAATTCCCTTTTGAGTTCCTGACGACTGCTTTGTGCGGTCTAGGGATTTTGGTACGTGGACCTATCCACGCGAGTTGAGTACTTATTGAGCTATCTTGTGGGATCTCATATACTTGTTCAGTAGAGAACGCTGAACGTTTTATTATTGAGTTAATTATTTATTGAGCTTTATAATCGTACGCTAATCCTTGGATTCTCACCAGCTTTAGCTGACCTGTGTGTGTTGTTGTGTGTATTCCAGGTGACCGGACTGTTAGTAGGCCTGCTGCACCAAAGTAGGTTTACATTATCTGTGATCGAGGAGTTAGCTACCTTCTATAGAGGTAGTTATATTTTGGGGACTGTTCTATATATATACTTTGGATAGGTTGTGGTTTATTCAGAGATTCCCGTGACTGTTGTTGTGTAATTAATGTTTAAAATTATCGGGTTTCTGCATGTATGTTTTGGGAATAGCATAGAGATTATTATAATATATCGTTGCTGATGTGGTAATTATGTGGCATTGTGGATTACTTCGAGGGTGTTACAAGCTTGGTATCAGAGCCTAGGTTTAAGAGATTAAGTATCTAGTGGATGCTTAAGCTTAAACCCTAGAGTTTAGATCCTTGGATTGTAATCCGAAGTAGAGTATTAGGTGATAAACGAGTAGTGTGTAGAGTCTTGTAGAGTTAATTGTGTTATTATTCTATTGTGCAGGTTATTATGGACCGTCAGGGCAGCGGGCCTCAGGGGGATGACCATAGAGATGAGGAGCCCTTGCGTAGATCTGACTTGTATTCTGTGATAGGTCAGATATTAGATGAGCGTTTTCCGGGTCAGAGTATGGGTAGGGGTCGAGGTGCGGTGCCTCCACCCGAGGGAGAGCAGAGTTCCGGGGCTGGTGCTTCTTCTAGCCAGCCCTCGCGTGGGTCCTTTAAGGACTTTATGACGGGTCGCCCTTCTGAGTTTTTCGGTGGAGTAGGTGCCTCGAAGGCACTTGATTGGCTGCGAGAGGTCGAGGCTGCATTTCGTATAGCCCATGTCGAACGAGTAGATAGAGTGAGTTATGCCTCCTACCTTCTGAAGGGAGGAGCGTTGAGATGGTGGAGTTCAGTGGTCAGTGCTCAGGGAGTTGATGCGGCCTATCCTGATGTCTTGGGAGGAGTTCCGTACAGAGTTCGAGCTGCAGCACTGTCCGTTGGACACGAGGAGAGAGTTGGAGCGAGAGTTTATCCATCTGCAGCAGGGATCCAGGACCGTCCAAGAGTATATCGACGTGTTTAATGATAGAGCCCAATTTGCACCGCATCAGGTAGCTACAGAGGACCGGAAGGTCACGATGTTTATCGAGGGTTTGAGGCCGGACATTCGAGAGTTTGTGGGGATGCTGCGTGACCCCACGTTTGCCTCAGCAATGGAGTATGCCAGCAGTCGAGAGTGGGAGGTTGAGAGACAGCGGGAGCAGTCGGCTCCTCAGAGACAGTGCATCGAGCCGTCGGGTCAGGGTCAGAGTTCCGGGTCTTCGAGATTCTATAGAGAGAGCCGTCAGGGCGGGTACTCCGAGCAGCAGGGAGAGAGTTCGGGAGCCCAGCGAGATCAGGGCCGGGATGATAGACAGTTGGGAGCCAGTCAGAGTCAGGGACAGGGTCGGGGTGGTCAGAGGCAGCAGGGGCAGCGGCAGCAGGGTCAGGGTCAGGGCCAGAGACAGAGTCAGAGCCAGGGGAGTGTTGGGAGGGGATCTCGGGATTCTGGGAGCCGAGTTGAGAGTTCGGCATCAGTTGAGAGAGATTGCCAGCGGTGCCATCACCGTCATGCAGGGCCGTGTGCCCGGGAGCATCTTCGTTGTTTTAGATGTGGCCAGTTTGGTCACACAGCTGTTGCATGTACTTCCCAGGAGTCTCTTTGCTTCCGGTGTGGGAAGCCGGGTCATATGTCTCGGGATTGTCCGAACCCGAGTGCGGGGTTTCCGGGGTCGAGTTCGAGTGGGGCTGGGCCGTCAGGGTCATCTTCGGCACCTCGGGGAGGAAGAGCACCGAGGGCTCGTGGCAGAGTCTTCCAGGCTACTGCTGAGGAGGCGCGTGAGTCGCCTGATGTTGTATCTGGTACGTTCATCCTTAATGGACTACGTGCCTTTATTTTATTTGATTCGGGATCTGATCGTTCATATGTATCTGCCTCCTTCTGTGATTATTTTGCTATGCCCTCATCTGAGTTATCTGTGCCTGTTATTGTTGAGCGTGTTGATGGTAGTACTGTATTAGTGAGCCGTATCTATAGAGATTGTGTATTAGAGATAGACGGCCATCGGTTTTCCATAGACTTGATGCCTATGGAGATTAGCAGTTTTGATGCCATTGTTGGCATGGATTGGCTGACAGCGCGTCAGGCGGATATCTTCTGTTCTAAGAAGATGATTCGTATCCCCGTTTCTGAGTCAGAGTCAGTAGTTGTGTATGGTGAGAGGCGTAGGGGAGAGATGAGCATAATGTTGATGGCGCAGGCGCAGAAGTATGTGGCGAAGGGGTGTGCCACTTACTTGGCTTATGTAGTAGACGCGAAGAAGGAGAAGAGGGAGGTCAGTGATGTGCCAGAATTTAGAGATTTCCCCGACATGTTTCTGGACGAGTTGCCAGGTCTGCCGCCGGACCGGCAGGTTGAGTTTAGGATCGACCTAGTTCCCGGGGCCGTTCCTATTGCGCGTACGCCGTATCGGTTAGCTCCTACCGAGATGCGCGAGATGATGACGCAGCTACAGGATCTGTTAGATCGAGGGTTCATTCGCCCCAGTTCTTCTCCGTGGGGAGCTCCTGTGTTATTCTTGAAGAAGAAGGATGGGACGATGCGCATGTGCATAGATTATCGAGAGCTTGATAGGGTAACAGTGAGGAACCGTTATCCCTTGCCGAGGATTGATGATCTTTTTGATCAGCTTCAGGGGGCGAGTTCTTTTCGAAGATCGATCTGCGTTCCGGGTATCATCAGCTGCGAGTTAGGGATGAGGATGTGCCTAAGACTGCGTTTAGGACCAGATATGGTCATTATGAGTTCTTAGTCATGCCATTCGGGCTGACTAATGCCCCAGCAGCATTTATGGACCTGATGAATAGGGTCTGCAGGCCTATGCTCGATCGTTTTGTGATTGTGTTTATCGATGATATTCTGATCTACTCGAGGAGTAGGCGAGGAGCATAGCCAGCATCTGAGGGAGGTCCTGAGTACCTTGCAGCGAGAGAGGCTATACGCCAAGTTTTCGAAGTGCGAGTTTTGGCTTCGAGAGGTGCAGTTCTTGGGGCATGTGGTGACGAGTGAGGGTGTTAAGGTGGATCCAGCGAAGATTGAGGCGATTATGAGTTGGGGCCAGCCCATATCTGTGTCAGAGGTTCGCAGCTTCTTGGGTTTGGCTGGATATTATCGGCGGTTTATAGAGATTTTCTCGCGGATCGCAGTGCCTTCGACGATGTTGACTAGACAGTCAGTGCCGTTTGTGTGGACTGAGGAGCAGGAGAGTGCCTTCCTAGAATTGAAGAATCGGTTATGTAGGGCTCCGATTCTTGCACTGCCAGAGGGTTCTGAGGATTTTGCTGTGTATTGTGATGCCTCCTTCACTGGGTTGGGGTGTGTACTGATGTAGAGAGGTAAGGTGATTGCTTATGCCTCGAGACAGCTTAGGAGCTATGAGTTGAGTCGACCAGTGCATGATCTGGAGTTGGACGCCATAGTCTTTGCTTTGAAGATATGTCGACATTATCTATATGGGACGAGATTTACAGTATTCACCGATCATAAGAGTTTACAGTACCTGTTCAGTCAGAAGGAGCTGAACATGAGACAGAGACGTAGTATGGAGCTCCTGAAGGATTATGATTGTGACATCCAGTACCACCCGTGGAAAGATAACGTGGTGGCAGACGCTTTGAGCAGGAGATCCTATGAGCAGACGGTTGTATCCAGAGCTTCTCGATTAGAAGTCACGTCGACCTTGATTGATGGTCTGCAGTTAGCTCAAGAGGAGGGGCTGAGGGGCGAAAATGTGCAGAGAGAGAGAGATTAGCTGGTCAGCTGGAGTTATTGAGCAGAGACGACAGAGGTCTGATGACCCTTCGTGATCGAGTGTGGGTCCCCAGAGTAGGCGGTTTGAGACAGCTGATCCTAGACGATTCCCATAAGTCTAGATTGTCGATCCATCCGGGTAGCACAAAGATGTATAGAGACCTGCGAGTTCATTATTGGTGGCCGGGGATGAAGAGGGATGTGGGGAAGTATGTGGAGGCGTGTATGACGTGTTTGAGGGTTAAGAGTGAGCATCAAAAGCCGCATGGCAGACTTCAGCCGCTAGAGATCCCAGAGTGGATTGGTATGATATCACCATGGACTTCATAGTGAGACTCCCGCGGACTGTTTGTGGGAATGATATGATCTGGGTTATTGTTGATCGGCTTACGAAGAGTGCCCACTTCTTGGCCGTTCGTGGGACTATTACGATGGATCAGTTGGCACGCCTCTACATTAGTGAGATTGTTGCGAGGCATGGAGTTCCGAGATCTATTACGTCTGACCGAGATAGCCGATTTGTGTCACGATTCTGGCAGAGCTTCCAGAGAGAGTTGGGCACCCGAGTTCAGCTGAGTACAGCCTATCATCCGCAGACAGGGGGTCAGACAGAGCGGACTAATCAGACTCTGGAGGATATGCTGCGGGCTTGTGTTATTGATTTCGGGGGTAGCTGGGATCTTCATTTGCCGCTTGTTGAGTTTGCGTATAATAACAGCTACCATGCGTCTATCAGCATGCCTCCATTCGAAGCTCTTTATGGACGTAAGTATTTGACTCCGGTATGTTGGGGAGAGGTTGGGGAGCGTCCTATCAGCGGGCCAGAGGTTCTTCAGAAGACTAGCGACAAGGTCGCTATGATTCAGCAGCGGATTAGGACAACTCAGAGTCGCCAGAAGAGTTATGCGGATCGCCGGATGTCTGAGTTAGAGTTTCAGGTCGGAGACTCCGTGATGCTTAAAGTCTCGCCCTGGAAAGGGATTATCCGGTTTCGGAGACGAGGTAAGTTGGGACCGCGTTATATTGGGCCATTCGAGGTTATCGAGAGGATCGGGGATCAGGCTTATCGTCTAGATTTGCCTTCAGAGTTGTCGGGAGTGCATAATGCTTTTCATGTCAGCCATCTCCGTAAGTGTTTGGCCCGTGATGATCAGAGAGTGCCCTTATCAGAGATTGAGGTCGATGATAGACTTCAGTATGCCGAGCAGCCTGAGGCAGTGACAGATCGGAAAGTGAAGAGGTTGCGTAATAAAGAAGTGGCGTTAGTGTTGGTGCAGTGGAAACACCATAAGGGCACCAGCGCCACGTGGGAGCCAGAGTTGGAGATACGCAGCCGCTATCCTCACCTCTTTGCTTCGAGCTAGATTCTGAGGACAGAATCTTTATAAGGAGGGAGGACTTGTAACATCCCGATTTTGAGATAGGTACGTGGAATTATTTCATTAGATTAATTATTTAAATTGGGACCCGGGGATATAAATTTGTATTTTGGGGTATCGGGATCGGATTTTTGGGTATCGGACCGGGTTTGACTCAAAACGTATATATTCGTGAGCTCCTTGCTTGTTGCCTTCATTAGTTACCTTTCAAAATTCAGAGATTGAGATTTCTGTGTGTATTTGTGAATTCCAGCTCCTGCAAATCAGAGATTGAAGCCTTGAATCGTGATTAAAGCTTTCGAATTCTTCGTCATCACCTTGCATAGTTTGGAAGTAAGTTTTGAGTTCAATCTTGTAGACTGATTGATGTTAGTTGTTGTTAAAGAGTTTAATTGAGTTTAATTATGTTTTTGGGCAAATTCGAGTATGTAATTGTGATTAAAATCAAGTGAAACGATGATTTGGGGTAATTTCCGAGCTGTGCAGAAAACAGAGCATTTCTGGTTCTGTTCGTTCGTGAGCGCGACCGCGATCCCCTGATCGCGGCCGCGATGTTCTTGAGATGATCGCAGGCGGTTTGAGCCCGAGCTCGGACCGCGATGTGAGCACGGTCGAGTTTGAGGTCAGCGCAAACGCGACCGCGATAGGGTCAGTGCGGCCGCGATAGGGTCGTGCACGTGCTTACTCTATCAACACCGAGCCACAGTATTGTAATAAGTGCCATCTGGAACATTTCGGCAAGTGCACAAATGGGCGTGCGTGTTTTTGCTGTGGAGAGTTGGGCCATTTTCAGAGTGAGTGTCCACGAAGAGCCGATGCTTGCCGTAAGTGTGGAGTATGGGGACACTATAGTAGGAATTGTCGAAAGAATGCTCCAGCAGCTGCTGCTCCATCATCAACCCGATCATCTGGAGGATCTTGTGGTGGTTCAGTCAACCGCCGGAACCAGCCACAAAGGGCACCGGCTCGTGCTTTCCAGATAACCGCGAAAGAGGCTAGGGAAAACCCGGAGGTGGTTACTGGTATGTTTATTGTTAATTCCATGCCTGCACGAGTTCTTTTCGATTCGGGTGCCAACCGTTCGTTTGTATCTACTATGTTTGCACAACAACTTGCCATGCCTTTGTCTAAGCTATCTGTTGTACTAGATATTGAAACTGCTAGTAATACTCTAGTCAAAGTAGATCATGTATACCGTAACTGCACCCTAGTGATTGAAGATGTAGTCTTCAATTTGGACTTGATTCCGATCGAGTTTAGTGAATTTGATGTAATTATCGGGATGGATTGGTTGATAGAGAACGAAGCCCACATAGTTTGTAAGAAGCGTATGATAAAGATAACTACTCCGGAGGGGCGTGAGATCTGTATTTACGGGGATAGGAGAAGTGGGAATCTGTGTTTGTTGACTATTGCAAAAGCTCGAAAGCTTGTTGCAAAGGGATGTGACGCCTACTTAGCATATGCTATTGATGCTAAGGCTGAGAAGAAAACGTTGGCCGATGTGCCTGTTGTATCACAATTCCCGGATGTGTTTCCGGAAGACTTGTCTGGCGTGCCGCCTGAGAGACAAGTGGAGTTTAAAATTGACTTGATCCCTGGAGCTGCACCGGTAGCTCGTTCTCCTTATCGCCTTGCCCCAACTGAAATGAAAGAGATGATGACACAACTCCAGGAGTTGTTGGACAAGGGCTTCATTCGACCGAGTTCATCGCCGTGGGGAGCTCCGGTATTGTTCGTGAAAAAGAAGGATGGCACAATGCAAATGTGCATTGACTACCGGGAGCTGAATAAGTTGACGATAAAGAACAAGTATCCACTACCGAGGATAGATGACTTGTTTGATCAATTACATGGGGCGTGTGTCTTTTCTAAGATTGGGTTGAGGTCGGGGTATCATCAGTTAAAAGTTCGAGAGGAAGATGTGCCTAAGACAGCTTTTAGGACACGTTACGGGCATTACGAGTTCTTGGTTATGCCTTTTGGGTTAACCAATGCCCTGGCTGTTTTTATGGATTTGATAAACCGAGTTTGCAGACCGATGTTAGACAAGTCGGTGATCGTGTTTATAGATGATATTTTGGTATACTCTAAGTCTGAAGCCGAACATGCTGATCATTTAAAGGAATTGCTGGAATTACTAAGAAAAGAAAGGTTGTATGCCAAATTCTCAAAGTGTGAGTTTTGGCTGCAACAAATTCAGTTTTTGGGACATGTTATTTCGGGAGCTGGGATATCTGTAGATCCGGCTAAGGTAGAAGCGGTAAGGAATTGGGAGCCGCCTCGTTCAGCTACAGAAGTCAGAAGTTTTCTGGGGCTGGCGGGCTATTATAGG
Source organism: Centrapalus pauciflorus (assembly GCA_020465985.1). Taxonomy (NCBI): domain Eukaryota; kingdom Viridiplantae; phylum Streptophyta; class Magnoliopsida; order Asterales; family Asteraceae; genus Centrapalus; species Centrapalus pauciflorus. The sequence goes on along the minus strand of JAANYP010002998.1, from coordinate 286,469 downwards.
AGGTTTATCAAGGATTTTTCAAAGATTGCAGTTCCTTTGACTGGATTAACAAAGAAGAATGCACCTTTTGTCTGGAAAACTGTGCAGCAAGAGGCGTTTGATGTTTTGAAGAAAACGTTAAGCGAAGCACCGATACTTGCTCTACCAGAGGGCAATGAGGATTTTGTGGTTTACACAGATGCTTCGAGGTTGGGGTTAGGTGCTGTACTGATGCAGCGCGGGAAAGTAATTGCTTATGCTTCGAGACAACTTAAGCAGCATGAAAAGAACTACTCAACTCATGATCTTGAGTTGACAGCTGTTACGTTTGCTTTGAAGTTATGGAGGCACTATCTCTATGGGACTAAGTGTCAGTTATACACAGATCATAAGAGTTTAAAGTACATCTTCAGCCAGAAAGAACTCAATATGAGGCAGAGACGATCTATGGAGCTAATAAAGGATTATGATTGTGAAATCATTTATCACCCGGGAAAGGCTAATGTAGTAGCCGATGCCTTGAGCCGAAAAGGTTATGCTAAGGATTGTTGCTACATGATGACGTCTACTATGTTAACGTCTACTATTATAGATGATGTCAAGACCGCTCAAGAGGAAGCCTTGAAAGACGAAAATGTTGGTGCCGAAGATATAAGAGTACAACTAAAGAATATGGAAACGAGCGAGTCTGGTTAAAAGGTGTGTACGGAAGAATCTGGGTGCCGAAATATGGTGGTATGAGGAATGTGATCGTCGACGAAGCACATCAATCAAAATTTTCTGTACATCCCGGGAGCACAAAGATGTACAATGACTTAAAGGCAGATTTTTGGTGGCCGGGATTGAAGAAGGATATCGGCCAGTATGTTGAACGATGTAGGACTTGCCGGCTTGTGAAAGCCGAACACCAGCAGCCTTATGGTAGTTTGCAACCGCTTCCCATTCCGGAATGGAAGTGGGAGCACATAACGATGGACTTTGTCACGAAGTTGCCGAAGACTAGGCGTCAACATGATGCAGTTTGGGTGATAGTGGATCGGTTAACTAAGTCAGCTCACTTTATACTGATTAGGGAAAATTATTCTTTGGAAAAGTTAGCACAAATTTATATGGACGAAATTGTTGCTAGACATGGAGTCCCTAAGTCTATTGTATCGGACCGGGACAGCCAATTTACTTCCAACTTTTGGTCGGCTTTACAAGAAGGGCTGGGCACGAGAATAGCAATGAGTACAGCTTACCGTCCGCAAACCCATGGTCAAAGTGAAAGGACTATCCTAACACTTGAAGATATGATGCGATCGTGTATATTGGATCTCGGTGGCAATTGGGATGATCATTTGCCACTGATCGAGTTTTCATATAATAATAGTTACCACGCAACGATCAAGAAAGCGCCGTTCGAAGCATTATATGGGAGAAGGTGTAGGACTCCTACGTGTTGGAGGCAAACCAGAGAAACGCCGATTGCTGGGCCGGCATTGTTGCAAGAAACGAATGAGAAAATACAACTGGTTAGACAAAATATGAAAGCGGCCCAGGATCGTCAGAAGAGTTATTACGACAGGAGGCACAAACCAATCAGTTTTGATGTGAATGATTGGGTTTATTTGAAGGTGTCACCTATCAGAGGTGTTACACGTTTTGTAAAGAGAGGAAAGTTGGCTCCAAGATTTGTTGGGCCATTCAGGATTACTGAGAAAGTAGGAAATCAGTCGTATCGGTTGGAGTTGCCGGAAGAAATGTCGGGCATACACCCGATGTTCCATGTGGGGAACCTTAGAAAGTCGTTCACAACCGAAAACGAAGATTGGGCTGACCACACTAAGCTGCAGATTGATGAAAGGCTCCGGTATGTTGAAGAGCCGGAGTGTATGTTAGATACGAAAGTGAAGAAATTGAGAAGCAAGGAGATTGAAATGGTGCTTGTACGTTGGAAGCATCACAAAGGATCCAATCATACTTTGGAGACTAAGTCAGAGATGTTGAAGAAGTATCCGAAACTGTTCGAATCCGAGTAACTTCGAGGACGAAGTTGAGCGTGGTGGAGCCCATGCTGTAACATCCTCGGATTTAGATTATTATATTTGGAGTTTATTAAGTTTAAATTTGTAATTTAAGTTGAATTATGAAAGTTGGTACGAAAATTTGATTGATTATAAAGTTGGTTGCATATTATGGAAATTTAGAATTTTTAATTATTAAGTGAGAATAATTATTAAATTATTAAGGATAATAAATAAAAGATAGAATTCTTTTATTTATAAAATCAGTATTTTATGGAACCGGATAAGTAGAGGGGTTAAATATGCCAAAAGCCGAAAATGTGGACATAAAAGGGATGAAAGTCTCATTTTTAGTTATCACTTTCTCTCTCTACAACTATACTCTCTCGGCTCTCTCTCTCTCTCTAAAAATATAAAGATCATCAAAAGTTGGATTTGAAGTCTGAAAATTGGAAACAAGGTTGCATTCAATCGAAGATTTGAGGTAATAATTCTTTAAATTTCGAATTTAGAAGCATTTTGGGTTCGGTTTTGTTCAAATCCGAATCATAGATTTGGAGATTCAAATGTTGTTGCATGTATGATCAAGTTGTGGATTAGTTTAAATCTAGTGTTTATGATGCTACATATTAAATTTCAGCTCCTGATTCGTACTGAGAGTATGATTTTGAGATTTAGTGTGTGTTTTAGTGTGTGTGTTCGATGGATGAACAAAAATGGTCAAAAAGGATGTAATTTGGTATGAAAGCATGTTAATGTGAGTATTAAAATGGTTGAAATTAAGTGTATTTAAGTTGGTATAAGTTATTTCATGTATTGAATAAGTATAAAAATGACTTGGATTAAATCTGGAAATAATAAAACTGCATAAGTTCGAATGGGGTCCGAATCCGGATCCGAGATGAACTCGGATCTGGTCCGAATTCGGATGAGGCCCGGATTTCAGGATAATTAATATATCAAAATATTTCTAAGTGTTGGAATTCGGATGGGGGTCCGAATTCGGTTGGGGACCGAATTCGGATAGGGTCCGAACTTAGCTTGGGTCCGAAATTTGAACTTACATGGGATCCGAATTGGGGGTCCGAATTCGGGTGGGGTCCGAATTCGGACTTGGATCCGAAATGTGGATCAATTATTGCAAAACTTATAAAATTAAGTTTTATGAAATTAAACAATTATTGACACAATGTGTTGTTACAACTGACTTAACAGGTCCCTTGTGGTGTTGTTTAACCCACAGTGGGGTACTTTGTGGATCCGGTTGAAATCCCGAGGAGAAATAATATTGCTTAAAGATTAATAACGCACCCACTGTGAGTACCTTTGATTTTAACATTGCTGCATCTGCATTATGTTTGCATTGCCTGCTGAGGCATGTTGTTTCACATTCGTTTGGCACTCTACTAACATGCATATATGTTGATGCACATTCATACTTGTTGCATGTCCGTTCATTTGTCGTTCATCTGTACTCTGATGTTACTGTGCTATATGACCAAGAGTTTGACACCTCTGTGGTCAGGATAGACAGTAAGTCATCCCCGATGTAATGTCTGCCTCAGATGGTTGGTTTTCTTATGCCGAGTGTCAGCTCGAAGGAGCTGCGGCTCGGGTTTGCGTACTTTGAGTACGTGTGGAGTATACGGTATGTGTTACCGCGGTTACTCTGGGTGGCATCATAAAGATTTGTAGAATGTGCAAAATCATATGGTATTCACTAAGCAAATTGCTTACCCCTTCAGTTGTTGACTTTTTACAGGAAAAGGGAAATCCGCTGCGGGACCGTCTAGCTAGGACGTTTATTGAAGTATTTGAAGATTTCTACTGTTTAACTTGGTATTTGGTTTATGGAATTAATGTTGTAATAAATTTGGGAATGATGTAATACTTTTGAGTTTGTAGACTTAGACATGTAACCTATGTAGCACCGTAGGGTGTTGGACACAAATTTGTATTATTTTATTTTGTAATTTATGCTTCCGCACTTTAACTAAGTTATCAGATCATTATGTAATCGTGTGTTTTTGATTAATCCTCGGTGATATGTAAATGGTGGTTATTGTGGCAAGGGTGTCACATTATTGAAACCTGAAAATGATTTGCAATATCAGCCTGAAGCTGTTCTATGTGTTGCATGTGTTGCAACAAAGGCAGTTTTGCCCAAGCTGTTCAGTCTGCTGAACAGGCTGGACATAAACTGTCTACGCTGCTCTACACTGGTGAGCAGCTTGGGCAGTTTACAAGTGTTCTGTTCTTTGTGAACAGAACCTGTTCTTTGTGAACAGGCTAAACGCTTTATGGAATATGTTTCCAAGTCCTCATGTATGCAAGTCTGCTTGAATAAAACAGTGCTCAGTGTCTAAGCTGTTCTTGTTCAAGCTGTTCCTTAGAGTCTTGTAAACACAGTGAGTGATTCTTAGTGAGTGTATTCATTGTAATTAGTTTAAGTCAGTCTTAGACTAGTTAAACATACGGTTGTATCTGTCATCTCAGCTTGAACATTTCCGCATTCAAGCTCGTTCGTAATTAACATTTGTTGATAATACATACAAACATTGAGAAAATTGTGTGTAGTTTTTAAATAGCTGTATTCACCCCCCTCTAAATCTTAAAGCTATATACTTGGGATATCTTTTGGGACCTACAACTTGTATCAGAGCAGTTTAGAGTGTGTGTCATTCTAGATCTCTCATTCTCCCAAAGTTTCCATGGACAACAGTGCTGCAAGTTTCTCATACTATGACAATGGCTCAATGGGCAAACCTCCAAAGTTCAATCATCAGAACTTTTCTGGTTGGAAGTGCAGAATGATGCTCTATTTAAAAAATCTGGATGTGAAACTACCAGAGATTGTAATGGAGGGTCCCTATGTGCCAACCTCTGTTACAACCATAACTCCTGCTGTTGAAGGAGCTGCTCCTGAAATCAGAACATTTGAGAAAGCAAAAGCTCAATGGTCTGATGAAGACAAAAGACTGGTGGCTCTTGATGCAAAAGCCAGAAACAACCTGGTCATCTCTCTGCCTGATGATGTGTTCAAACAGGTTGAGAAGATGAAAACTGCAAAGGAAATGTGGGGTACTTTGTGTACAGTCTATGATGGACCCACAATCACACTTGAGAACAGGATTAATAATCTTGTTAGACAGTATGAACTTTTCTTTGCAAAACCAAAGGAGACTCTCACTGAAACCTACACCAGGTTTACTGCTCTTGTAAATGATCTCAAAGCTGTTGGGATCACCAAGGACAGCCTGAATTTGGTAAACAAATTCTTAGACGTACTACCTGAAGAATGGAATTATTTTTCTACAATCTTAAGGAATTCAGGTACCATCAGAAATATGGATCTTGTTAATCTGTATGGATCCTTACTGAATGATGAGCAGTCAAGGCAACAGAAGAGAAATGCTTTGGGAAATATCTAAGAAGGGTGCAGCCTTTGTAGCCAGTGTGAGACAACCTGTAAATCAAGTGAGTGATGTGTTCACTCAACCTGATCAACAGGCTGATGACAAGGAGGAAATGTCTGATGAGGAAGACAGTGCAGATATTGCTAAACTGGATGATGAGTAAATGATAGCCTTGCTTTTCAAAAGGTTTAACAAAAAAAGGTTTGGAAGAAACATGCTGCAGGGAAGCTCAAATGCCGTTAAAAAGAAGGCATTTGATAAGACCAAAGCTGAGTGCTTCAAATGTGTCAAAACTGGTCATATAGCTGCTGACTGTGTGTCAAAAGCTGTTGGTCAGTCATCCAAACCACACAAGACAAACAGGGATGATGGCTATAGGACTAAGTACCTCATGGCCATGGCTAAGCTGAGGAAGTTGGAAAACTCAGTGGTTTCCAACCGGCAAAAGGGACTCATGGCAGAGACTTGTGACTGGGAGGAGTCTGACTCATCATCTGATGAAGAAGACAATCACTGTCTGATGGCCAACACTGATGTCCCATCAACAAGCAACTTCAAATAGGATCTGACTGAAGCTGAAGCATTTAGCAGCTTGGAGAACTGGAACCCTACAATGATGTATAAGGTACAAAATTTTATGGATTACAATTCTGAAGAAAAAGTTAAAATGTTTGAATATATGCTTGTTGATCTGAAAGCTGCTGTTGAGAAGCATACTGTTTTATTATCTGAAATCTCTAAGCTCAAAACTGATCTTGAAATAAATCCAGTAAACTGGACAGTTTCCATAAGTTGGAAACTGAACTTGATGAATTAAAGCACATCAATTCTATTTGACTAGAAGATAAGAGAGAAACAGATATAAAACATGCTAAGCTTCAAAAGATAGTTGACTCTTGGTGCCAATCTGCACAAAAAGTCAGCCACTGCATAAGTCAGCAGATTCCTGCACAAATCCAAGCCTATCTTGGAGGGGATCTTGACCCATCAGCTTCCATTGTTGAGGTTAATAATTTAAAAGAAGACTTGTCCACTCTTGGTGAGCTTCCAAACACTTTTATTCAAAAAGTGAATGGTAAATTAATCTCAACAAACAGGTTTGTCAGGCCTCAAAACACTGACAGCTCGTGTGAACCTAGCTCAAAAGCTGCTGATGAAATAAGTTTTCCATCAAATAAGCTTGCTAAGTGCTCTGCTGATTCACACAAGCAAAAGAAAGGAAAGCATATCCAAACTGCAGCTGTGGACACCAAACCTATTGACAAAACAGGCTTTGGGTCTAAAGCTGATGTAAAAAGGCATACTAATCCTTTTAATGCTGCACATTTTGAAAATAAGTTTTCAAAAGGTAAGCAGTCTGCCTTTAATAAGGGTAAGTCTCAAGTTGAAGGCAAACCTGCTGTGATTTCAAATAAGTTTTCTAATCATAGTGGTAAACTGGTTGTAAATGAGAATAAGTTTTTCAAAATCAGAAATAATGATTATGTTGATAGGCAACAACAATCACATCTCAGGAAGGGCAAAAGCAAAGCCATTGCTCAGCCTGAAAAGAGGAAAGAAGAGACAGACAAAGTTGTGGCTATTGAACTTTCCACTCAAGCTGTTGATTCATCAAAAAGTAATAAGTTTGCTAAACCTGCTGATGGAATCAACAGAAATAACTCAGAATGTGTTTCTGAAAGGTCTTCTTCCAAAAATGCTAAAAGGAGAAAATGTTATAAATGTGGAATGAAGACACATCTGGCCAAAAACTGTCCTGAAACTGAGGACATGAGGCCTGTTGACTCTGATGGTTCCCTCACTGCTAACATAAACAGTGTTGGAAACATCTTAGTCAATGAGAGTGGTATCCAAACTTATACCATTCAAATAGGGAATATTAGTGTTGACATCACAAGTCCATCAACAAATGTTGATGAAGTAGGAGAACTCATCTCTGTGATGAGTTCCCCTAAAAATAACTAATATTCTTCTTGTCACTCTGCAGGAAAAAGAAGCATCCCAGGTTTGGTACTTGGACAGTGGCTGCTCAGGGCACATGACAGGTTGTAAGGACCTGCTGAGTGATCTCAGGCCTGAAAAAGGGCCAAAAGTCACATTTGGTGACAATGTACAGCGATCCACTGAAGGATATGGAACTCTTAAAGCTGGTGCTGCAGTGTTTAAAAGAGTAGCCTATATGGTTGGACTAAAACATAACCTTGTTAGCATAAGTCAACTGTGTGATGCTGGCTATAAGGTTAACTTTGATGAGCACCTGGGTTAAATATTGGATCCCCAAGGCAAAGTTGTGTTGTGTGCTCAATGAAAGAAAGGTGTATATGTTGTGGACATGCAATCTGCTGATCCCACAACTGAAACCTGTTTTCTCACAAGAACAAATGCAGACTTAAACTGGTTATGGCACAAAAGGCTGTCACACCTGAACTTCAAGAACATCAATAAACTCTGTAAGAAAGAGTTGGTGACATGTTTGCCTTCTATGACCTTTGTTAATGATAAACTCTGCACAACTTGTGAGAAAGGCAAGCAGAGGAAATCATCATTTAAATCCAAACATAATTTTTCTATTGGTACTCCTCTCTTCTTAATCCATATGGACTTTTTTGGACCTGTTAATGTCCCAAGTCTAGGGGGAAGAAGATACACTCTAGTAATGGTTGATGAGTTCTCTAGATACACATGGGTTATCTTCTTGAAGAGCAAAGGAGAGGCTGCTAGAGAAATTATTGGATTTGTGAAAAAGATGGAAATGCTGAACTCTGCCCAAGTGAAGCAGCTTAGAAGTGATCATGGTACTGAATTCAGAAACAGTACTCTTGAAGACTTCTGTGAAGAGAAAGGAATCACTCAAAACTTTTCAGCTGTAAGAACTCCACAACAAAATGGAGTTGCTGAAAGGAGAAACAGAACTCTCATTGAAGCTGCTAGAACCATGCTTTATGCAACTGGTTTACCTTCATCATTCTGGGCTGAAGCTGTTAACACTGCCTGCTTCACCCAAAACAGATCCTTAGTGGTGAAAAGGTTCAACAAAACTCCCTATGAGCTGCTCAAAGGGAGGAAGCCAAATGTCAGTTACTTCCATGTGTTTGGTTGTCCCTGCTTCATTCTGAATCAAAGGGACCAACTAGCAAAGTTTGAACCAAAAGCTGATGAAGGTGTGTTTGTTGGCTACTCTGCTATCTCCAAAGCCTACAGAGTGTTCAACAACAAAAGAAAGGTGATAGATGAATCTATCAATGTCACCTTTGAAGAGTCCAAGAATGCTTCCACCAAAGCTGTTCCTGAATCAGTTTCAGGAGAATTAAACTTTGATGATCTGATGCATTCAAACAGTGAAGAGGACTCAAAAGCTTCCACTACACCTAGTGTGGAACTTGTTAATCATGATGGACATGATGATGATTATGTCAACACATCCTGTGTGAATAAGTGTACTGACTTAATCACAACTGCATGTCCTGAACCTATAAATGCTGATTTTCCTAGTTCCTCTGCTGATGTGTTCAACAGTGGTCAATCATGTTCAACAAGTGAACAGGCTCAAGACAACAGTGTGTCTGAAAATCTTGAGAGCTGTTCAACTGGACCTGCTGAAGCTGCTGATAACTCAGGAGAATCATCATTGAAGAATGATCCTAAGTGGATCAGATGTCACCCCAATGATCAAATAATTGGTGACATCAACAAAGGGGTACAAACAAGGTGGGACAGCTTAGGGAACTTCTGTATGTTTTCTAGTTTTGTTTCACTAATGGAGCCAAAGAGAGTGGATGAAGCACTAAAAGATTCCAATTGGATCACTGCCATGCAAGAAGAGCTCAATCACTTTGAGAGAAACAAGGTATGGAAGCTGGTCCCTGCTCCTAAAGGTAAAACTATAATTGGCACTAAATGGGTTTTCAGGAATAAGATGGATGAGCAAGGTCATGTCATAAGAAATAAGGCAAGCTGGTTGCTCAGGGTTATAGACAGGAGGAAGGAATTGATTATGATGAGACATTTGCTCATGTGGCCAGGCTAGAAGCAATTCGTTTGTATCTAGCCTACGCTGCTCATAAGAGCATTAAGGTATTTCAAATGGATGTGAAGAGTGCATTTTTGAATGGGAAGCTGCAAGAAGAAGTTTATGTCAAGCAGCCTCCAGGTTTTGAAAATGAACAATATCCAGGCTTTGTCTATAAGTTGGACAAAGCACTCTATGGTCTCAAACAAGCCCCTAGAGCCTGGTATGACACTCTTACTGAATTTCTTATGAGCAATGGGTATTCCAGAGGTAAAGTGGATACCACACTGTTCATAAAGAAGGTGAAATCTGATATTATGCTTGTTCAAATTTATGTGGATGATATAATATTTGGTTCTACCAATGAGCAGTTATGCAAGAAATTTTCATTACTCATGAAATCCAAATATGAAATGAGTATGATGGGAGAACTTACTTTCTTTTTAGGATTACAGGTTAAACAAACCTCAACTGGAATTTTTATAAATCAAAGAAAGTATACCTTAGATCTCTTGAAAAAGTTTAAATTTGATCAAAGTTCTCCTATTAAAACCCCAATGGCAACCAATGTCAAATTGGATGCTGATGCCAGTGGCAAAGCTGTTTCAGTAACAGTTTACAGAGGTATGATTGGGAGCTTGCTATGTTTAACTGCTAGTAGACCTGATATTATGTTTGCCACCTGTTTGTGTGCTAGGTTCCAAGCTGATCCAAAGGAATCTCATCTAGCTGCTGTTAAAAGAATCTTCAGATACCTGAAGGGTACACCAGGTTTGGGTCTTTGGTATCCCAAAGACTCAAGCCTTGAACTAACAGGTTATTCAGATTCTGATTTTGCAGGCTGCAGGCTAGATAAGAAAAGCACAACAGGTGGATGCCAACTCCTTGGTGGTAAGTTGATAAGTTGGTGTAGCAAGAAGCAGAACTCAGTATCTACTTCTACTGCTGAAGTTGAGTACATTGTTGCTGGAAGCTGCTGTGGGCAGATTCTGTGGATGCAGCATCAGCTTGAAGACTATGGGCTTGTGTATAGGAAAATTCCTATTCTGTGTGATAACACAAGTGCCATAGCCATTTCCAACAATCCAGTATTTCATTCAAGAACAAAGCATATTGAAGTCAGACATCACTTCATCAGGGATCACATTCAGAAAGGTAATGTGGAGGTAAGTTTTATTTCCACAAATGAACATCTTGCAGACATTTTCACCAAACCTCTTGATGAAACCAGGTTTAATTACCTTGTCAGCAAGCTGGGCATGTTAAACAAAAGTGACTAAGTGTCCTCAAAGGTCTAAGACCTTGTATGTCTCACACTGCTCAAGTTTCTCAAAACAGCTTAGACAGAACAGGCTATGCATGTTTTGTACTTAGCCATTTTTCTGAAATCCTTGAACAGCTTGAACAAACAACAGGCTGAACAAAAACAGTTTACTCGTCCAGCCTGCTCTAATGGTCCATTCTTCACTCTGCTCATTCCCTCACACTGATTTACAAGATATTGTCTTGTAACCTGATCAGCTATTGGACACAACCTGTTCCTACATGGTTGAACAGGTTGAGGGAACAGCTTGAAGAATGAACAGCTTGTGATGACCCTGCTCATCACAGGTTTGACCAACAGCTTAGACCAACAGTTTTTAATTACCTTTCTTCACAATTAAGTTATTTAATTTCTGTTTTTATTTAACTTAATTACTGCGGATAATGTGGGTTACGTGTGTTAGTGATTAAAAAGGGCTCAAGTGGTCTGACAAACGATCTGACATGGACAACCGTTCCGTTTTCCGTTAACGACCTTTTCAAATCAACCGCCCAAATATTTCTCTCTCATACCCACTCACATTCAAATCCTTTAAATACCTCATACTGTTTCATCTTCGTCTTCCTCACTACTACCATAAACCTCCTAAGAACCCTAAAAATTCGACTAAGTGTCTTGTGCTTCTGCTACTCTCACTACTCTCAAACTGGCTCACAGAAACAACCCCTTCCTACCAGTATTTGTTGGTGATGATGTGCAGAAACATTCATCAGTCACCACAATGCTAACCCTCAAACCCACGAACTACATTGCCAACCTCACAATCCCCAAAAATTATGTGGGGAAAGGTTATGAGCAAATGGTGGAGTTTTTGACAGTTCATCCATTGAACTATGCCATGACTGCTACTCCTGGTGTCCTGTACCAGGAGATGGTGTACGAGTTTTGGTACACTTGTGCCTACAACCCCAACACCAAAGTCATCAAAAGGACTATTCTCAATGGGACTCAGACCATTGAGATCACTACTGATCTTCTCAGGGAGGTTCTTCATCTGCCCATTGCTGATTCATACGACATGCCCCAGCCTGAAAATGAGCAAATGGGAAACTTGCTACGCTTCTGTGGTGTAGCAGAACCCAAAATTAGAGCTACGCTGTACAGGAAGGTGCTGCAACACAAGCAGCGTCTGAAAGGCCCCCAACATCAACCCCTTCTCCTGATGATGCAGCTACAGCCGCTGCTGGGGGACCCTTTGACCCCTCCAAGCTGGGCCATATTACTTTTGCCCAGGCTATGGAGCTTCTCTCAAATGTTCCTCTTCCCTCTTCATCACATCCTCATACACCAGCCTCATCATCTTCTTCTCCATCAACCCAATCTAAAGAGTCCACCCATACACCTCCATCTCCTAAAGACCTGCCTTTGAAGGATCAGCTTTCTCTGCTGACCAACAAAGTTGGTTCTCTAGAAACTACTATGACCTCTCTACCCTCTCTTATTTCAGACTCTGTGTCTGAACAGCTTAAGGGGTTCTTTGATCTGTTCAAAGATTCCTTCCCTGCCACTCCACAACCTGATAATTCTCCACAGCTGCTTGCACTCACTGCGCAGCTGCAAAATGTATCCACCTCCCTCTCCTCAATTCTTTCACTACAACAGAACTCTGTGTCCTCAATGACAGCCATTTCTCAACAGCTTTCATCGCTCCTAACTTCTTGTAGTTCTATGCTTCCTGATACTCGGACCAGCTTGAACACACTCATTGGCTCCCTATGAAATTCTGTGTCATCAAACCTTGCTGATGTGCAAGATTCTCTGGAACTCCATCTTGTACAGCTTCAAAGTTTGTTGTTCACAGCTTCTGATAGGGAAAACATTGTTAAGCTGACCTCTCTTGCTGATACCCAATCCTCTTCTCTTCAAACCTGTCTTTCCCAGCTTGCAGAGGTGAAGGACAACTTGGCATTCTTAGTGAATAGCCTTGTTGGCCCCAGGCCTGCTGCCAAAACTGCTGGCAAGCCTGATGACTTCGTGTCTTCAGGCAGACCAGGTGTTGAAGGTGCTGGTACATCTCCTTCAAAGGGGGAGAAGTCATCTGCCTCGAAGACTAAGTCTAAGGGGGAGAAAACTTCTTCTCCTAAGGAGAAATCTACTCACTGGTCAACCAGCAGGAGCATGAGGGTGCCTCTCACGCTGCTCAGCCTACTCAGGCTGAATCTCCAATCCCTGGTTAGTCTAAGGGGGAGGAATCTATTCATGAGGGCAGGCCAAGCAGCAGAAGGAGGCATCTGATTTTAGAAGAAGAAGAGGAGGAGGAGGAAAGTCCTGAAGCTGCTGTCACTATAGCAGCTAAAGGAAAAGAAAAATCAGCAACTGATCCTCAACAGCAGAAAGCAGCAGAACTTAAATTTCACAAAGCCAGGGCCAAAGAAATGGGTCTTCCTATGCACAAATATTTTGAGTTTAGAGAGGAACAACTTCAAGCCCTGGAAGCTTTAAGGAAAGAAGAAGAATCTGCCAAAGTTGCTAAGTCTTTTGCACTTCAAGAGGCAAGGAAAGTCAAAATGTCATCTCTGGTTGTGCAAAAGAAAATATTAGAAGCTGCTAAGGGATTAGCAGAAGAGAAGGAAGCAGAAAAAGAAAAGGGTGCTCTGGTCTCAGTGACAAAAACTTCAGTGCCTTCTGCAAGAGCTCAGTTTCACTTTGACAACCTGGCAAGAAGAAAATTTCAAGATGTTGCTGATAGAAGGCTTGCTAAGGAAGCAATTGTCAAAGCTGTGCCCATATCAAGAAAAGGCAGTCAGTGGAAGTTGAAAATAACCATAATGGGTGCAACAGGCCCAGAACTAGAAACATATGACTTCACTGATGTTGCACAAATGGGGTACGGAGAATGGATTGAGCTGGCAGTTGCTCTGAGTGAGTCTAAGTCAGAAACTGCTAAGACTATCAGAGCATATGTCAAGAAGCTGATGGAGAGAGTGAAGAATCTTGGCCTGATCTCCAAAGAAGTTAGTGAAGGTGTCTATGTGACACAACCAAAAATAAAGGCCAGGAGGACAAGGAAGGACACTGTGATGGAACAACTCCTCATCTTGATAGAACAAGGTGACTATGCTATTGAGATGAAAGGAGTTGATCACAGCCTGCCTAGTGGAATTGAGTTTGAGGATGGCAAGATCATTGAAGAGCCTGAGCTGGGGGCATTTTTGGTAGATCCCCTAACTCAGAAGAAATGCTTTCAGAGAGCATCAGATCTATACAAGGTGGATCTGAGACAGCTTGTAGCCTTCAGACTTGCAGTTTCATTTAGGCAGTCAAGCAGGTGGAGAGCAGCCGTCTGGGATCAGCTCAGAGGCTTTTATGAGAGAGGTGAACTTGAAGATCCCAAGTTTATGATCATCAAAAGTGAAATTGAAGAACTTGAGGATACAAGGGAGGTACTTGAAAAGATGTTTGAAGGTCCCCCTCCACTGTAGTAAAGTCCATCTACCATCTGGGTAGGTGAAGAATGGTAGCTGTCCATCAGTTGGACAGGCTTACCATTATCTGCTCCCAACACAAACAGTCCAAAATCTGCTGTACATTAGTTGTAATTTTTATTTTGCATCAGTTGTAATATACATCAGTACATCGGTTGTACTTTTGTAAAAACATGTGTTGTTTTATGTAATCAAGAATCAGTGTATATACAAACTGATCTTTTACTTTACTTTGATGTTGTAATTTCATTTCCGCAATAGTACTGTAAAAATATGTAGTGATTTTTGATAAGGCCAGCTTAGACTGGTTATTGCAAATAGGGAGAGATTGTCAGGCACAAAAAGGCCTCAGTCACACCTGTTCTGCATCTGAGGGGGAGATTATTAATAAACCCTGTTGATGCTTTTGAAGGTTGAATTTAAGGCATGTTATATGCCTTATTGAAACCTGAAAATGATTTGCAATATCAGTCTGAAGCTGTTCTATGTGTTGCATGTGTTGCAACAAAGGCAGTTTTGCCCAAGCTGTTCAGTCTGCTGAACAGGCTGGACATAAACAGTCTATGCTGCTCTACACTGGTGAGCAGCTTGGGCAGTTTACAAGTGTTCTGTTCTTTGTGAACAGGCTAAACACTTTATGGAATATGTTTCCAAGTCCTCATGTATTGTTTTTGACTACAAGATCAGTTTACAAAGTCGAAGACAAAGTGGAAATCAGAACTGCTCAGCCTGCCCAAGCTGTTCTGTTACATGAAGACAAAAGGATATTTGAAAAAGGGTGACAGACCTTTTTCTTATATCAAAATAGGCCTTTACAAAGGAAGAAAAACACAAAGTTGACATTCCTTATTTAGTTAAAGGCAATGCAACAGTAGACAAAGTGAAAAGACAAAAGTTCTTCCCAGATGAAGACAAGTCTGCTTTTCAGAATGTGCAGAAAAGTTTATGTTGTCTTTTCAACAAGACTTCTCCTTTTTCATTCCGTCCAATGAAGAAGCTTCACTTAGATCCTCTGATTGAGTATAAAAAGAAACTTCCAAGGATTGAAAGAACAAGCCAAAAAAAGCTAAGTGCTGAAACCAGGAGTGAACGTGCATTCAAGTGTGTCTTTCATGCATGCAAGTCTGCTTGAATAAAACAGTGCTTAGTGTCTAAGCTGTTCTTGTTCAAGCTGTTCCTCAGAGTCTTGTAAACACAGTGAGTGATTCTTAGTGAGTGTATTCATTGTAAATAGTTTAAGTCAGTCTTAGACTAGTTAAACATACTGTTGTATCTGTCATCTCAGCTTGAACCTTTCCGCATTCAAGCTCGTTTGTAATTAACATTAGTTGATAATACATACAAACATTGAGAAAATTGTGTGTAGTTTTTAAATAGCTGTATTCACCCCCCCTCTACAGCTTAAAGCTATATACTTGGGATATCTTTTGGGACCTACACCAACTGATGCAGAGAAGTTGATCAAAAATTTGGTGTTCTGCCTTTGAATGCGCTGTAGGCATTTTCCATTTCTTCTGACTGTGGTTTAGTTTCTTGACTTCTCGATCCATTATTTCTACAGGTTGCTCAATGAAGTTCAACTTATCATCTAATTCTAGCTCGTCCATGGGTATAACGAGTGTTTCATCAGCCAGACACTTCTTATGATTGGACACGTGGAAGGTATTATGAACGTTACTAAGCTCTGGGGGCAGATCGAGTCGGTAAGCTACCGAGCCAATCCTTTTGGTAATCTTGAATGGTCCGATATAACGAGGATTGAGTTTTCCTCGTTTCCCAAAATGGATTACGCCCTTCCAAGGCGATACTTTCAACATTACTTGATCTCCCTCTTGAAACTCCAAATCCTTCCGTCAAACGTCTGTATAACTTTTCTGTCGATCCCGCGCAATCTTTAATCGGTTACGAATCTGGGCTATCTTTTCTGTAGTCTCTTGGATGATCTCGGGTCCAGTAATCTGACTATCTCCTACTTCGGCCCAACAAAGTGGTGATTGACACTTTCGCCCATAGAGTGCCTCGAATGGGGCGGTCTTAATACTTGAGTGATAGTTGTTGTTATAGGAAAACTCGACTAATGGCAGGTGCCTGTCCTAACTTTTGCCAAAATCGATAACACATGCCCTTAGCATGTCTTCAAAAGTCTGAATCGTCCTTTCACTCTGACCATCCGTCTGCGGGTGATAGGCTGTGCTCATATCCAAGCGTGTACCCAGTGCTTCTTGTAATGACTGCCAAAATCTTGATGTGAACCGGCTGTCCCTGTTTCATATCATTGATACTGGCACTCCATGCCTCGAGACGACTTCTTTAAGATAGATTCGTGTTAGCTTATCCATCTTATCAGTCTCCATGATTGGCAGGAAGTGTGCGGTCTTGGTAAGTCGATCCACAATCACCCAAATGGTGTCATAACCTCCAGAAGTCTTTGGCAACTTGGTGATGAAATCCATGGTGATGTTTTCCTACTTCCACTGGGGTATTTCTGGTTGAACTAATAATCCTGATGGATTCTGGTGCTCAGCCTTAACTTTCAAACACGTCAGGCACTTGCTGACATATATAGCAATGTCAGCCTTCATGTTTGGCCACCAGTACATTCCCTTCAAGTCGTGGTACATCTTATCTGACCTTGGATGAATAGCATATCTTGTTTTATGCCCTTCATCCATGACCAGCTTCCTTACTCCTCTGAATTTTGGTAGCCAAATTCTACCCATGAAGTACCGACATCCATCTGGCTTGATTTCAAACTGATTATCCATTCCTCTCAAGGCTTCATCCAGTAGATTACCCTCCTTGACCGCTTCTTCTTGTGCCTCGCGGACTTGAGAGTTTAGGTTTGACTATATAGTCATGACCAAAGCTCGGACTCTCAATGGTTTAACCCGTTCCTTTCGGCTCAGGGCATCAGCTACAACATTCGCCTTCCCCGGATGATAACGAATCTCGCAGTCGTAATCGCTAAGCAGCTCAACCCAACGATGTTGCCTCATATTTAACTCTTTCTGATTCAGAATTTGCTGGAGGCTTGTAGGGTCTGTGAACACCGTGCACTTAGTTCCGTACAGGTAGTGCCTCCATATTTTGAGAGCAAACACCACTGGTCCAAGCTCCGAGTCATGAGTCGTATAGTTTACCTCGTGGATTTTGAGTTGCCGTGATGCGTAAGCAATGACTTTATCCTTTTGCATGGGCACACAACCTAATCTATTGTGTGAGGCATCACAGTAGACCACAAAATTTTCTGTCCCTCAGGTAAGGACAGAATTGGTGCACTACACAATCTTTGCTTTAACTGTTGAAACGCTTTTTCCTGCTCTTCACCCCTGATATATTTTACATCTTTCCGAGTCAGCTCTGTTAAGGAACCTGCTATCTTTGAGAAGTTTTCAATAAATCGCCTATAACAACCGGCAAGTCCTAGAAATTGGCGGATTTCTGTGGGAGTTCTAGGAGTCGCCCAGTTCTTTGTGGCCTTGATTTTTGATGGATCAACTTGGATTCCCTGGCTGTTGATCACATGTCCAAGGAATTTAACTTCTCGCAACCAAATTTCACATTTTGAAAATTTAGCGTATAACTGCTCCTTCTCTAACAACTCCAAGATCAGCTTGAGATGTTGTTCGTGCTCCTCCTTATTTCTGGAATAGATGAGGATATCGTCTATGAACACTATTACAAATTTGTCCAGATACGGTTTACACACTCGATTCATGAGGTCCATGAATACGGCTGGTGCGTTGGTCAAACCGAATGACATCACCTGAAATTCGTAATGTCCATAACGAGTTCTGAATGCTGTCTTGGGAATGTCTTCTTCTCGAACCTTTACTTGGTGATAACCGGACCACAGATCAAGCTTAGAGTAGAAGCTAGATCCCTGTAGTTGGTCAAACAGGTCGTCAATTCTGGGAAGGGGGTAACAGTTCTTTACCGTTAACTTATTTAGCTCTCGGTAGTCTATGCACATTCTAAAGGATCCGTCTTTCTTTTTCACAAATAATACCGGAGCTCCCCAAGGTGAGGAACTTGGTCGAATGAATCCTTTATCCATCAACTCTTGTAATTGATTGGATAGCTCTTGCATTTCAGAAGGAGCAAGTCTATATGGGGCTCTTGCGACCGGTGCAGCTCCTAACACCAAATGGATTTGGAACTCCACTTGCCTAGCTGGCGGAAGCCCAGGCAAATCTTCCGGGAAGACCTTCGGATAGTCACAAAGTACTGGAATATCCTCGAGTCGTTTCTTCTCCGACTCTTTTTCTGCAATCTGTACTAATACCGCATGACAACCTTTTCTAAGGCACTTTAATGTTCTTAGGCCGGATATGACATTGAGCTGACGGTTCTTTCTTTCCCCTTGGACTGTTAGGACCTTCTTCTTGTGGAGGGGTATCCGTACCACTTTCTTACCTCACAAAATCTCGGCACGATTGTGTGACAACCAATCCATGCCAATTACTACATCAAAACTTCCGAGTTCTATAGGCATCAAGTCTATCTTTATGGGATGATCTGCCACCTTCAGTGTGCATTCCTTAATAATACTACTTGCCTCTATTATTTTGCTGTCAGCCAGTTCTTCCCGGACTTGTATTCCCATTTCCTCTTGTTTTCCCTGGCCTTGGCTTCGATTCTCTGGGACAATTGATCCATAAGGTTATTGGCCATTCTGATGGCGTCCTAAATGGTGGTTTGGTTGGAGGCAGTGACATTGCCTTGAATTTGAAGAGCGAGTCCCCAAATATAACGCTCGATTTTCTTGTATTCAAGGGTCACCATCTGAGGGCACAAAATGCTTAGTTCGTGGAATCGGTTGGTGTACCCAGCTACATCCGTTACCTTCATAGCCAGATTCCAAAACTCTGACTCCATCTTCTGTAACTCATTTCTTGGGCAATACTCGTCGGTCATCATTTGTTTCAACTCGGTCCAGGCGAGTTGGTAAGCTGCATCAATCCCTACAGACTGGGTATACGAGTTCCACCATGTCAAGGCGCTGTCTTGCAGAGTGTGGGTGGCGAACTTCACCTTGTCTCCTCCGATGCATCTGCTAACACGGAAGACAGACTCCAACTTTTCGAACTATCGTCCTAATCCGACGGCTCCTTCAGTTCCATTGAAGTATCGGGGCTTGCAACTCAAAAACCCCTTAATTCCACAACCCTTTGGGTGGGATTCAGTTCCTCCCATGGTGCGGCTAGCACCACCATCTCCATTAGCTGAACTGTTTCTGTTGGTCTCATAAGTGGCTATAGCAGCGGCCACTCTTTGTGCGACTAGTTCCTAAATTTCGGCAGCGTTCATAGCTCTTCTTGGCGGCATTATCTTAAAGTTTAAAGAAAAGAGCATAGTGTAAGAAGTTGAATCTTAAAGATTTAAATTTTTCTTAAGGCACAACACTATAATCATCAAACACAATTTCATAAATAACTTGCAATATTCATTAATCATTCATAACTTTCTAACAATGGGCGGGTTATAACCCGAAAATTTTTGTCCTACACTATTACATAATATTTTTCCTAATATTACAAGGATAGATAAAGGGTACTAAGTGTGGGAGTGATCAGGGGTCTCTCCCTTCTCCAACGCGTTGAGGCGCTGAGCTAGCTCCTCGTTCTGAGCCTCCCTTTCGGCTAGTTGCTGCCGAAGCTCATTCAGGGCATCCTGTTGGATGGTGAGGGCATGCTGGTTAACCCAGTATAAATTGGAGTTCTGAATCTCCTCTCTCTCCAGACGGGCAGTCAATTCTCCAATATCCCGGTTAAGTAACCGGATTTGGAGGTCATGACGGTAAGACCTTGCTACTAGCAGGGGTACGGTCTTGTCAGCCGTCTCCTGGGTGAGTGGTGGGATCGGTGCGGAGGATGGTCCTCCGACCTCGAACTGGGAAGGGTTTCCTTTTTCTTGTCTCCACTCACGGAGAGTCTCAGGCATCCAGCCCCATCTTCGGGCGTCTACCCGTCGGTGCTGTGGTGAGGGATTTGGTTGGGTGGTCGAGATGGGAATAGACTCCCGTCTCAGAGTGATTACCCTCTTTCGGGGTGTATACAACATCTTTGGACCGTTTAGGTAAGGACGATATGGCTTGAATGATGGCTCTGCTGGGTGGTATGGAGTGCGGGCGGGGATCGCCGGGGATGGTGGATCTACCCTGGCGTTGTCCTCTTTCATCGGTTCTTCTTCATCTGATTCTTCCATTGGATCCTCGTCCTCTGAGGGGTCTTCTTCCTCGTCGGGTCCTCCTCAGAAAATACTTCCGGATAGTATGGGCTGGTAGGGGTATACTCCTCTTCTGAGTCAGACAAGATGATTATCTCTTGGTGGGACATGTTTTCTACTATCAAGGTCCATGTATAGTCTTTTAATTAGTTACAAGATATTTTCAAAATCAGTAAAACTTAAGTGCAGTTATAGTCTAGGGTACTAATGCAACCTAGTTCACTATAACTATGGCTTTGATACCAATCTGTCACACCCCGTTATCCCGGTTGGCAACGAAGCGCGACGTCGCGGAAGCATAACCATAATCATAACGAACGACCACTATATGGACCTTTTTAAAATATATCGTTAAAACTTTAAAGCATAGCAACGTTTTACATACTCTGATATGAGTAAAGAAGTTCGCAAAATATAGAGATTTAATTACATAATTAAAATATCCAAAATAATGCAGCTAAATCTCCGTTAATTTGAATATACATGCGACTCCATGGATGCGGAAGCTTGAAAGAAAATACGTCCGAAGGCATACTTGCCTTAATTTTCTGAAAATACACGCTAAAATACGTCAACAATTTTGTTGGTGAGGTCATAGGTTTACACGTAAATCTGACTTGTATGGACAACAATAGTAGAGTTTGATTTTATAAAATCATAAATTCATTGTTATGTATTACATATAAACCATCATGCAACCGAAGCTTAATTAAAATGAGTTTGCCCTGTGCAGTATTCCCATACGTAATACCGTGTGTTGAATATATATGCACTCGCTGTTAGCCGACCCAAACTAACCCAAATGGGGGACATGACTCCCGATAGATCTATCCACAATATATTCGCCCTTACAAATAAATGCAATTAACGGTTCATGATATAAGGGCTGATGGAACCACATGTAAAATACATAATAGAAATGAAGATGTTTTCGTGTCCATATAAAAACGAAGCATGTATTTCATCCCCAAAACATAACATTGTGAAAATAGGGGCTATGAGGACACACCGAGCGTGTGATGGCAAAAACGAGCGAAAAATGCTATTTAGCGAAAGTGGATGGATGATGCACCGAACGAGATTAATCGAGTCCTAAATGATAATAGGGACTTAATATGTCTAATATATAATAATATATATATTTATAGATTTTTATGTCTTAAATCACCCAACATTACAAGTTTATAAATAAAACCCGCTTAAGACTTAACTCATTTTCTAATATTCTCTTTTTTTTTTTTTTTTTTGAACTTTTTATGGTTTCTCTATTTTTTCTTTTGTTTTTCATAAATAAGAGTAAGAAAATAAAATAACTTACTATAAAAGGATAATATTCTAAGCTACTAAACTTACTATAAAAAGAATGAAACGCTACTGCTATAAAAGGAAATAAACTCTACTAAGGTCAACTTACTCTGGATTACGCATTCCGTTTAGTTGAACTAAAAACTCAAAACGTGACTTATCAAAAGCTTTGGTAAATAAATCTGCATTATTATCATCCGTTGCCACTTTTACTAGCTTAATTAAATTCTTTTCAGCACAATCACGTATAAAGTTGTGTCTTATGTCTATGTGCTTGGTTTTATTGTGTTTAACTGGATTATTTGTTATTGCAATTGTTGACTGGTTATCAATCCTAATAGGAGTATGAGTATAAGTCAAACCGTAATCCCGCAATTGTTGTTGTATCCACAGAACCTGTGAACAGCAACTACCAGCAGTTATTGACTTGCGAGTCAAGTTGCATCCTCCGTAGTCTGAATCCGTGAACGCCTCCAATTCCAGATCTCCCTCAGCGTGATACCAAAGTCCCAGCTTCGGTTTCGACTTGAGGTATCTCAGAATCCGCTTCACAGCTTTCATGTGCATCTCCTTTGGATTAGCTTGAAACCTAGCACAAATACACACAGCAAACATTAGATCAGGTCTTGAAGCAGTTAAATACATGAGTGACCCAATCATGACCCGATATAACGTCAGATCCACATCGGTATCACTTTCTGTACCCGGTCCGAGATTGTGATTCACTTGAATCAGCGTGATGAAATGAGCTGTCAGCTTTGTTCCTTCCATCCCGAAGCGCTCTAAGATGTCGTAGACATACTTCGTTTGATGAATAAACATGCCCTCCTTCCACTGTTCGACTTGCAAACCCAGAAAGAAGTTTAACTCACCCATCGCACTCATCTCAAACTTTGACTTCATCACCTTTTCAAAATCGGTGGAAATCTGCTCGTCTGATGATCCAAAAATGATATAATCGACGTACACTTGTACCAAGATGAAATGTTCACCTTTTCGCTTAACGAACAGCGTACTATCTATTCTCCCTCTTTCAAACCCGTTATCTAAAAGATGGTTGGATAGAGTCTCGTACCACGCCCTTGGTGCTTGATGCAACCCATACAGAGACTTATCTAACCGATATACTCTTTCTGGATATTTCAGATCTGTAAACCCAGGCGGCTGTTCCACATACACCAGTTCCTTCACTTTCCCATAAAGGAAAGCACTCTTAACATCTAGCTGATAAACTTTAAATCCTTTGAAGGAAGCAAAAGCTAGAAACAAACGGATTGCTTCATGCCTTGCTACTGGCGCGAACACTTCATTGTAATCGATTCCTTCCTCTTGGTTGAAACCCTTTACCACCAGTCTTGCTTTGTTGCGAGTGACTATACCCCGATCATCTCTCTTTCACTTAAAAACCCATTTGGTTCCTATTGCAATTTCTCCTCGAGGTAACGGAACTAACTCCCACACTTCTAGTTTCCTAAATTGTGACAGTTCTTCCTACATTGCTTCAACCCAAGAGTTGTCTTTTAGTTCCATTTGCACATTTTTCGGCTCTACTTGCGAGATGAAACATGATTAGAGGCAAGTATGAAAGGCGTCGGAGTCATTGATCATCGACAACAACATTGTGTTGTTATTCAAACTACTCCTAGTCCTCACACCAGCATTAGGATTTCCTATGATACTCTCAATAGGATGATTCTTATTAAACCTAGATATCTCTATCTCGTCAACTCTAAGATTATCTCCCAAATTTGATCCTATCTCTCCTAACGGGGGAACGACTTCAGACTCCACATTTTCTTCCTCATGGACACCGTCTTCAGAGTTAGAATTTGTTGTCTGATTTTTGTTTGTAGGCACTTCAGAATCATTTTCTACCGAAGATCTATCTTCAGTTGATGTAGGCTCGGATGTTGATGGAACGGTGGTCCTCGGAAAACTTTGACCCTCGTCATTCAAATTTAATGACGACATGTCCTGTTCGATTGTACCTGCATTTCCATCCGAAGGAATGTTAATTGACTCAAACAATTTGTCATAATCAAATATCCATTCCGGACCAGTTTGGGGTTCATGTGTATAACTTGTGATGTCAATGTTATACACAATCTCTACTGTACCATTTGATTTGTTAAAAACCCTTTTATTTGGAGAATTAGGCACATAACCTAGGAAATAACCTTCGTCAGCCTTTTCACCAAATTTTGGTTGATGTTTCCTTTTCATTAAAGTACATGGTACCCCAAAAGGTTTGAAGCCAGTTAAATTTGGTGGCCGTTTATTCAAAACTTCATAACAGGTTTTGTTCAATGATTTGACAGTAAGGACCCGGTTTAAAACATGGCATGCGGTATTCACTGCCTCCCCCCAAAACATGGTAGGAACCTTTGAATCTGAAAGCATGGTCCTTGCTGCCTCAATCAATGTCCTGTTTTTCCGTTCGGCCACCCCATTTTGTTGTGGCTCATAAGGTGCACTAAATTGATGCACTGTGCCCTTTGATAGGCAATATACACCAATAACAGTGTTATTAAATTCTGTTCCGTTATCACTTCGGATACGCTTAACCCTCGTTCCGTAAGAATTTTCCACTTGGTCTAAGAACCCGATGAGCTTTGCAGCCGTCTCGTCCTTTGTACCTAAAAAAAAAACCCAAGAAAAACGTGAGTAATCGTCAGTAATAACTAAACAGTACCAACTACCACCTATACTCCTTTTGTTGATTGGTCCGAAGAGGTCCATATGCAACAAATCGAATGTGGCAGCGATGGAGTTCTAAGTCTTGGACTTGTGTGCCTTCTTATTTTGTTTTCCTTTCTTGCACGGTAGACACTTATCCTTGAACTGAAAACTCTTCATGGGAACACCTTGCACCAAACCATTTTTCGTAATGTAGTTCATCTTTCTTAGGTGCAAGTGTGCCATGCGTCTGTGCCATAAAACCGACTAAGTCTCTGAAGCTTTAGATAGCAGACAAATTGGTCCCATCGAAGATTCCGGCTTGTTCATGTCGAGCATGTACAGGTCATTCTTCCTTGGAGCCCTCATCAGTATCCATTCTTCAGGTATTCTGAACCCCGGTTTCAGCAATAACGCCTCAGTATCAGTGAATAGTACTGAGTTCTTCTTATCACAGATTTGAGATACACTAATGAGATTGTGAACCAGTTTATCAATGTGATAAACTTGATCCAATTTGATAGTCCCATTAGTGACCACTACAGTACCGGTGATATTTCCTCCTTTATTGCCAGCGAATGATACAAATCCCCGATTCCCTCCCTTGAAGTCTGCGAGTAGACTTCTTTCCCCTATCATGTGCCTGGAGCAACCACTGTCGACGAACCATTTGTTGTTTGGACCTGTAGTTATCTCCTGCACATGAAAGAAAATAGGTTAGTTATCACGGGGAACCGAAGCCATAATTGACTTGGTAATACCATTCTCGTCCACATACTTAAACTCTTTCAAATACCCATATCTCCGTTCAGGTGACTTGGGTTTTTGAATTGGAGTGTTTTGTGGTGAAGAGTGATTTATGTTCACTCTCGGCCTTCGTGTAGGCATATGCTGTGGAGCTCTTGAATAATTTCGATTATAATGCATTTCCGACTAATTTCCCTGAGCTCCACCTGGTGTTTGATGTCTTACAGGGGTATGTGACCTAACCGGAGTGTAAGCTCTGCTAGGTGTAGTACTCCTATAATTCTGTTGCGGTCCTGACCTAGATTGATTAATGACTCGATTTGGTGAATTATTCCTAATCACTTCTTTCGGTCGACTTGACACAGGTGTTTGTTTCACAGCAGATTTAGGTGTAGCTTGCACAGTTTTCTCGGTATTTTGAGAACTACTAGTGCTTGCAACACTTGGAGAAGGATTAAGTTGTTCCGGCTTTCCAGTCTTAGGTGTAGTATCTACTTTCCTATGTGGACAACTAGAAGCAACATGCCCCCTTCCGTGACATCTAAAGCAAGACATTTTGTCAATTGACTTTTTATGAGAGCCCTTTGACTTAGGTGTCTCACTAGTGTCTGGTTCTTTTGGTTCAACTATAGCGACTGGTTCCTCCTCCTGATCATTAAAGTCAATTTTGTGTTGTCCTACAGGTTTATCACTAGAGGATGGCACAAATTTAACTTTCTTAATCTTGACATTATTAGCAGTCACCTTAGTTTCATTTTCCTTAGCAATTTCAGACACTGGTTCTGGTATTTCCTCTGATTCAACTGATTTTTCAGTTTTCTCCTGAGGTTGAGGTACATAGTTATCGTTGAAAGGTGGAGGACTCTCATGATACCCTAGACCTACAGGCTTCTTAGACTGACGCTGTGCATCTAAGATCTTCCCTAGGTTAAGTGATGAGTTCCTAAACTTTTCAAGTTTACTATTTACCTCAGCTACCTTTACCTTAGATTCTGCTAGCTCTACTTCTTTGGTTTTAAGCTCTTTAGTCAATGCCTCAACATGTTGGTACATCTGTTCTAATCTAACACGTTGTTCACTAAGCTTTTCCTTTAGAACTACGACATCTTGTGCATCGGCCTTAAGCTTATCTCTAAGATCTTGCTTTATGTCTACTAGGCTAGCGTTGTCTGATTTTAATGATTCATTCTGAGCAGATATATTTTGATGTGATACAAGTACTAAATTTAACCTATCGTTAGACGTAGCACATAAAACACATAAATCATGGAAAAGAGAAAAGTTCAGAGTTACCTTGGCATGATCTGATTCGACGTTGGCCATCTGTGCGGCGAACTCTAGAATTGTCTGACAAGCTGACTTTTCTACCCACATCGGACTGCTTTCATTCTGATTGTTGTCCCCTGTAATTTCCTCTGCTCCATCACTTCCAGTCTCGGTCACTTCAGCCATAGAGGCTCTAGCGTTCGACTCTGGATGTGTACTCCAGTCATAAGTTCCATCTAGCTGTCTGTCTGATGTAACATTGGATAACAGACCAGCTATATTAGCCTGACTGGTTGAAATACCCGGTAGATATCGCCCTTGCGATTGATTCTGATACTGCCCCTGGTAGTTCTCTACTTTCGGTCTCTAACACTCTCTAGCGAAGTGTCCTAACCCCTACAGTTGTAACACTTAACCTTGGACTTATCAAATCCAATCTTATTGTTACTAACGTTGAGGTTTCTTCCCATCCTTTTGATGAACCTTTTAACTCTTTGAGTTACCATGGCCAGTTTCCATTGCAGATCCATCTCTTCCAGATCATCAGGATCTACCTGATCGTAATCCTCATCCCAAAGCGCAGGATCGTTGATTTTGCACTGAACGCAATTGCTGTAAGCGGCCACGAATGAAGCCAACAGATTCAGATGGTCTTCTGCAGATGTTGCGCTCATAGGCATCTTTGAATACCCTTGAGATGTAGATGCCGGAGTAGCCTGATGCTGCTTTTCTTCTGGTCTAGCAAACCCTTAGAAAGCGCTACTTACTGAGTCTTCTGATTCAACCGGTGTCGGTGTCTCTCCCGAGAAGAATGTTGTAGCCGTCTTCACATCAGCTGCCCCTGAAGATTCTGATTTCCCAAAGTACATATCCGGATCTTGAACTTGGTCATAATCCCTCTCCTTCTTCAGCAACTCAAAGTAATATGCCCTCAGCGTTCCGATAACACTGTCGAGAGTAAGAGTATAGAATTTGTCTTCGTCATGCTTTATTAGTGCCACATACATTTCCCATTTGGCAGGCAAAGCATCTAGAATCTTGTTAATTTTCTCTGTTTCACTATACTCAACATCATGGCTGTCTAACTCAGTCAATAAGTGATAAAATCTGGTAATTGTCTCATCCAGCTTTTCGTTCTTCAATGCTTTGAAGATGGCGAACTGCTTGTTGAGCATTTCCATTCCGTTTTTTCTGACCCTCGGGTTACCTTCACACCGTTTCTCTAACGCATCCCACAGCTCTTTTACTGTCTTCTGATTACGGAAAGTGTGCAAGATCTCCTGAGGTAACGCCATTATAATGATAGCGACTGCACGGTTCTCGGCTTCATACAACTTTTTATCGTCATCCTTCATCTTCTAATAAGGCACAACCTTTTGTCGTCCTTCAACCTCAGCTGTAGGTGGAATGTATCCTTCGTCGATACAAAGCCACATTCGCATATCATTAAACCTCGCGAAGTCGGCAAACTTATCCTTCCACCAGTAATAGTCTTCTAGTTTCATCAACTTCGATGGAGAATTCGCTTCTCCAACCTCGTGATCCATCTCAATGAACCTCTATAGACTTGTCATTGTTTCAAATATTTTTGAATTCAAACTTAATTAATTTAATTCGAAATTAATTTTAAGTAATTCTTTCGAATTTGGATAAATTCGAATTTAATTAATTTTAAACTGGTTTGGAACTAAATTCGAAATTAAGTTTGAAGTCCAACTATATTCGAAATTAAAGACAAACTCGAAGGTCCCTTAAATTCGAAATCCTCAAATTCGATTTTAGTGTAAAATCTAAAATCCCAGCAAATTCGAGAAGGCCAAATTCGAATCAAACTTTAAGGAAACTCGAAAGGAGCGTATTTTCAGTTAAACTCGAAAATGAGCGAAACCTAATACCCTCTTAACAAACTCGAGCGCCGCAAGTTCGAAAAACGGCTAATACTTCGAGTTTTTCAAGTTTTGCAGATTAAACCAATATTTTTACGAGTAAAAATACTGATTTCGATAAAAAAACTTGAACTTCAACAAAGTATTTCCCGAGATCTAACTTGATAAGCTCGAAAAGTCTCCAAAATCGTGATATTATCCGTCCAAAACGTCAAGAAACCTAGGATGTATCTTATGAACACGAAGAACACCAAGAACACCCCAAAGGCTCTGATACCACTTGTAAGGTCTTGACTCTACGGATCTATCTTGACGCGACACCGTCCAACGAGTGCGGAATCCTCGTTAGCGGCTTGACGGTAAGATCACACACACGGGAACACGGAGACTACCACGGTGTTATACGAACGACTACGAACGCACCTACACAATGATTCTCTCCGAAGACCGCTCTCTGAATACTATCAAATTCGAGATCGCCTTTGCTTAATCACACTCTGAAATTCTGCAAAGTCTAATAATTATTCGAGTTAACCCTTAATTACACTGACATATTCGATTTTGTCTTAGGACAAATTCGAATCAGGCCCAAGGCCCATTCGAATTTGTCCACTTGAAAAATTCGAATCTACCTTAAGTATAAATTCGAATTTATATCAAATTCGAATTTCAACTATCAAACTTCTATTTGAACATATGTTTTAACTTATGTTTGAATATATCTTTGAACTTTATGTTTGAACTTCTTTTAATACGTTACACCAAGTTCAAACATACAAACAACAAATATCAAACACACATAATCACATATATCAAACACTAGTCAATATTCAATACTACGTAAGTTGACTTACACAAAATGCTAACTATACTTAGACTGCTATCGTCACACAGGGTGTACCAACAATGAAATAGTTATGATTTTTCAAAGTCGATATAAATTTTCTGCCGAAAATCCGCAGTTTATAAACTTGAAACAACTTATGATTCTTCTTGTTTATTCAAGGACTACTTGTATAAATGTTATAAAAGTTATAAAACACATATATATCACTTATTTTCATAATATTAACACTTTTATGATGTGTTCATATATTCATAAACACATTTAAAGAAACAACTTAAAAACAAAAACTAGAAATTTATAAACTTGAGTTTTTATGAAACTTGTTGTTGTTGGTGATTATATATATTATGCAAGACTTATGTAAACATCTTATATATATTTTATGAAACTTACTTTGAAGTATTTAGAATATGATTTTGAGTAGAAGTTGAAATCCTTGCAAGATATGCACCAAGAACACTTGAATTTCTTGAAGAACACTTGAAAGCAAAAGGTTTGTGATTTGTGTGTATAGATCCGGATTTTAGAGGGAGAGAAGAGGTTTTTGGGTGTGATTAAAATGAATGAAATGCCTCTCTATTTATAGAGAAATTCTTGGTCTTTCAAATGATGAAAGGCATGGAAAGTAGGAGGTTGTGTGCACTTTTAAACAAAATGATTGTGTTTAAAGTAATATTAAAAAAATTGAAGTCAAACTCTAAAAAAACCCATGGCCTATGGCTGACCCCTTTATGTATTTATAGTGTATTTATATTTTATTTTGTAGAAATGTATTTAGAAATGTATTCTTGTATTTCCCTTTTCTTGTAATTTCATAAATACTTATGGATGCATTGTTTTAATGAATTGTTTTAGACTTGCATAATTAATGTTAAGTAATTGTATTAGTGTTTGATTAGTGTCACTAATCATAATTTAATAATGTACTTAGTTGAATTAATCCCTCATAACGTAAATTGATCGGATTAATTGATTTCCGGATTAATCGCACCAATGAATTTGATTCTAATTGAGTTGAATTTTCTAATAAACATTGTTAATCACTTGATTAACTTCTAATGACCACTGATTAGGTTATAACTGGCTATTAAATACAGATTAGGTCATTGTTGCTAACCTGGTTTAGTGCCGGATGTTACAGCCATCCATTGACTTAGCATACCAGTATGTAATAGGAGGCTTGAAGAAGTCATGCTGATCGAGGGTCTTCAATTTCCATCACCTTTTGTAGCTGATGCTCAAACAACACCCTTTTCACCTGATCAAGCTTTGCTTGTTGAATAACTTCTGATTGAGGGTCATTAGCAGCAGTTTGAACAGGAGGAGGAGGAATACTGACACCAGCTTTAACATGTTCTTGTTGACTTTGGACTTGTTGAGAGGCTTTGGCTGCTTTCTGTTTTTCCATCTCTTTATCATGTAGATCTTGCAGCTTTTCTGTTGGCCATGACTTAGCCATTATTTTAGGAATTCCAACTGATGCAGAGAAGTTGATCAAAAATTTTATGTGTTCTGCCTTTGAATGCCCTGTAGGCATTTTCCTTTTCTTCTGATTTTGCTTGACCACAAATTTCATCATCTTTCATTGGAGCATGGGCTTGCTGGTCTAAGAGATCATCCTGTTCCTCTGCTAACTTTCTTGCAAATTTAGCATCATGAGCAACCTGGGCTTCTTTAGTGGAAAATTTAATCTATGGAGCTTCAATTAATATACCCTTGCCTTTATATCTGGAAGCAGATGCTATGGATTGGACTGTACTGGCAGGAGCCTGAATTCCTTCTCTAATAACAACTCTAGTTGTGCTGGTTGGAGCAGCTTGAGTTTCTAGGCTAACAGCTTGAGTAGCTGGTGGGACTGTTAGCCTAGAATCTGGGACCGTTGGAGCTGGAGTTGAAGCTGTTTGGACTGAAATTGGAATCTCCTGATTCTCCCCCGTTTTGGATGCATTGGTTTGGCCAGAAGCACCTACAACCTTTGCCATTAGGGTTCAAATCATCTTCTCAAGTTGAATGATCTTATTCCCACATAGGGTGAACCCTTGATGAAAATAACCCATTCTCTGATGTTGAGCTGCTATTGTCTGTTGTAGTGCTGTAATTTGTGCCCCCTGTGTAGCAATAAGGGATTGGTAATGTTCCAATACGGCTAAACAGGTTTCAGCTGAGGATCCGTCAATATCATGAGTTGCAGACTAGCCTCAAGATCAGCAAATGATAGTGGTGCTTCTGATCTATCACTGGCATGAATTCCAGAAGTAGAAACATCTGGGCCCCTTTGTTCTTGGTACTGGGGACTTCCAGAAGGTGCTTGCACACCCTCTGTGGCCATGGGTGTGGTCTTAGTGATGTTGACACTGGCCTGTGCCTCTTGTGCAGAGACAACAGTAGTGTCAGCCACAAACCCTATATGGACATCCTCTGTTGGGATGGCCACCTCCAAATTGAGGATGGGAGTGACCTTAGTGGGTTCCCTTTGGATATTCTATGCAGAAGTGTCCTCCGGCACAGGGATATTTGGCTCTGGTGTTAGGGCTGAGGAGGAAGGAGCTCCTGAAACCCTTTGTCGTTTATATTGTATTAGTGGGGATGTGGGTTTGATTGAAGGAGCAGATGGAATATTTGTATCAGGAGGAGTGGGTTGGGGTCCTGGGGGTGAAGCAGTGATGGATGGCTGAGCCTGCTCAGGACCGCCTCCTCTGTTTATTGGATTGATGCCCAACATTGCAGAAGGCAAGAGAGTATCTACATTAAAAAAATTGGCACTTGGTTTTAAAAGTCTTTTTTATTGAAGGTAAAGAGTGCCTATGGGAAACATATATCCTTTTATGTACATTGAAATTATTGCAAGTTCTTGCAATTATTTCAGCCAAAAAGCGTGGATACATCAAAAATTTCCCATTCTTTAGGGCATGATGCCTTAACATCCCCTGAAAAATCATGTTTGAAAATCTGAACTGTTGGCCCGTTGATAAACACACTAAGGCAGTGGCTATATTTGAAGAAAATTATGACCAACCAGTTCTTTTAGGGCTTATGCACTGTTGTATAACATGTACGAGGTATTTCCACTTAAGGGCAAAATGTGCTTTAAAGAAAGTGAAAGAATCGGTAGGGCCCCTATACCCTATTGCAAAAAGGCCTTCATGTAAGGCAGTAAGGGATAGATCAGAAATACCTGCGGCATCTTGAAGATGCAAGTGTTGGCGGATGGATTCCTCAGTAACAGAAATAGGGTTGCCATCGATTTTGGATGTGAAAGAGGTGACTCCGTTGATGGTTTTGACAGAGGCATATTTCCAAAACTGCTCTATATGGGATATATAGATGGTGGGATTTATAGTGAGGGCATGATGGATATGGGAACTTCGAAGGAAGTCCATCATGTCGTGGAATGGGTGAAGGTCAGTGTGTTTGAGTGAATAAGGGAGACAGTCGTGTTCTTTGACAAACTCCATTTACGATCAAGACGGTGATTTAGGGTTTGAGAGATGTGTGTGTAATCGCTCAGAGAGAAAAGAAAGGTCATGGAAGATATTTTTGCAACTGGTAGTTATAATTGAACGAAACTGGGACCTTTAAAGGTTTGGGCATTTTCGAAAATATCTAATCCCGCGCACACTTATAAGAAATTACAGAATTACCCTGCACACTTTGACAGATCAAGTGAAAACAACTAATAGTCCAAGTGAAATGAACTAGCAGCTTGAGAAATGACTCAAGCTGTTAGTTTAAAATGAAGCATATTTTAATGAAACAGTGTCTCCCCCTTAAACAAGCATATAACATAAATGTAGTCTTCATAAAATAAGAGAGAATGATGAAAAACAAATTAATCCATATTAACCATGCCAATATTTGATACTAGGAAGGTGAATCTTCCTACATCAAATGGTTTTGTAAATAGATCAGCTAACTGATCATCTGTATAAATTCTGGTAACTTGGATTAATTTCTTCTCATTACAGTCTCTTATAAAATGAAATCTAATGTCTATATGCTTGGTTTTGGGAAATTTCACTGGATTTTGTACGATGTTTATTGCACTTGAGTTGTCAATGTAAATAGGAGTAGATAAGAAGTTCAAACCATAATCTCTCAGCTGATCTTGAATCCATATCACTTGGGAGCAGCAGCTGGCAGCTGCTACATACATATTCAGCTTCAGTAGATGAGGTGGAGACAGTTGTTTGCTTTTTGCACTGCCAAGAGACCAGTGTTGCTCCTAGATATTGACATCCACCAGTTGTGGATTTTCTTTCAATGTTGCATCCTCCATAGTCACTATCAGAGTAGGTTGTTAGTTCAAGAGGAGAGTCTTTAGGATATCATAGGCCCAAATGAGGTTGGCCCTTGAGATATCTAAAAATTCTCTTCACAGCAAACAGATGTGAGTCCTCTGGAGTACATTGAAACCTGGCACAAACACAAACAGCAAACATTATATCAGGTCTAGAAGATGTGAGATACATTAGAGAACCTATCAAGATTCTGTATAGGTGAATGTCCACATCTACTCCTTCTTTGTCTGCATCAAGCTGCTTGTGGGTGTCCATTGGAGTACTAGCGACTTTGGTATCTTTGTAACCAAACTTTTCTAGTATGTCTTTAACATACTTTGATTGACTTATAAAAAGTCCTGTGGGCTTCTGCTTGACCTGCAATCCGAGAAAGAAGGTGAGTTCTCCCATTGAACTCATTTGAAACTTTTTGTGCATTAATGTCTCAAACTCTTTGCACAGACTGTCATTTGTTGACCCAAAGATGATATAATCAACATAGATCTGAACAAGCAAAATCTCAGATTTGATGGACTTTGTGAACAATGTTTTGTCCAGAGTACCTCTCTTGAATCCATTTTGTAGAAGGTATGATGACAAAGTGTCATACCATGCTCTTGGGGCTTGATGGAGTCCATAGAGGGCTTTGTCTAATTTGTAGACTCTGTCTGGATACTTGTAGTCCTCAAATCCAGGGGGTTGACACACATAGACCTCTTCTTCAATTGTACCATACAGAAATGCGGACTTCACATCCATTTGGTACACTTTGAATCCTTTGAAGCTGACATAAGCTAGGAACAGTCTGATGGCTTCTATCCTTGCTACTGGGGCAAAGACATCAGCATAATCTATTCCTTCTTCTTGAGTGTATCCTTGTGCTACCAGTCTTGCTTTGTTCTTGATTACTATCCCTCTCTCATCCTTCTTGTTTCTGAACACCCATTTTGTACCAATTGCTCTCTTTCCTTTAGGAAGATCAACTAGAGTCCATACATTCTGAATCTTGAATTGCAGTAGTTCTTCCTGCATTGCCTCAATCCAAGATGGATCTTTCAAAGCCTTAGATTCCTTCTTAGGTTCAAATTGTGACATGAAACATGCATGTTCAAAAGCAGCTAGACTAAATTCAGGAACTACTGATTCAGCATCAGTAGACTCATTGTGAACCATTGTCCTTGTCTGTACAGGAGTGCGTGGATCACCCATGACCTGACTGAGAGGGTCATACTTGTGAACTCTGAGCGTAGGCTCTCTATCTGTCTGAAAGGATGTTCCAAGATTGGTATCATCTCCTTCAGGACCACTTGATGGTTCAGCTTCAGGGACAGCTTTACCAGAAGATGGGACTGTTTCCCTATTGGATGAAGCTATTACCTCAGTACTTGGGATTGGCACTGCAGACTCTAGATTTGTATCTTGTTGAGCATCCAGTACCCCTGGTGGGTCACAAGATAGAAGTGGTAGAACAGTATACTCATCCCATTTATCAGAATGTCCAACAGTCTGAAAATTTGTGCCAACAGCTTGAGTATGTGTGTGACCAGCATGAGAATTTGTGTTGGCAGCTTCAACCCTGTTTACATCAGTTTCTGTAGTATACTCAACAAAGCTCAGAGAATTTGTTAGTGAATCTAAATCAAACAACCAATCAGGACCAGTGCCTTTAACATTTGCAGTGTTTTCATTAAACTCAACATTGGCACTTTCTTCAATGGTTTTAGACACACTATTATATATCCTATAGGCTTTGCTTTGAATAGAGTATCCTACAAATAAACATTCTTCAGCCTTACTTTCAAACTTACCTAAGTGAGTTTTAGTGTGAAGAATAGTGCATGAACAGCCAAAAGACTATAGAAAGGCTATTAAGGGAACTCTATGATGGAATAACTCATATGGAGTTTTCCCTTGTGATTGAACAACTTAAACCCTATTTAACACAAAACAAGCTGTATTGACTGCCTCTGCCCAAAAGGTCATTGGCAGTTTAGAATCAGCTAGCATGGTCCTAGCAGCCTCAATTAAAGTTCTGTTCTTTCTTTCAGCTACATCATTTTGTTGTGGTGTTCTTGGTGCACTATATTGCAATACCTTTAGACTCACAGAAACTGTTTAGGATATGATTTTTAAACTCAGTTCCATTGTCTGACCTGATCACCTTAACTTTTAAGTTGGATTGGTTTTCTATCTTAAGAATAAATGATTTAACTAGCTCAGCAGTTTCATCTTTAGTCCTAAGAAAGTAGACCCATGTAAATCTGGTATTATCATCAACAATGACTAAACAGTAAGCTCTTTTATTCAAACTCAAAACAGATGTTGGACCAAAGAGATCTATATGAATAAGATGAAGAGCAGATGAGATTGAATTTACTTCTTTGGCCTTATGAGAAGTTTTGTGTTGCTTGCCTTTAAGGCATGCTACACAATGATCATCACAGATGAACTCCTTTTGTGGTAAACCTCTTACTAAATTCTTTTTTAGTAAAACATTCATAGATTTGAAGTACATGTGACACATCCTTCTGTGCCAAAGAGCAGATTCATTAGATGATGCTTTGGATATCAAACAGCTTAAAGTATTTGTCTTGGATAAAAGATCTGTGTCCAAACAGTAGACATTGTCCTTTCTTGGTGTTCTCAGTAAAACAAGATTTTCAGGTATTTAAAAATCCTTTGAAAGAACAATGCACTCAGAGTCTGTGAATAGAACAATGTTTTGTTTATCACAGATTTGAGACACACTTAGTAAATTATACTTCAGCTGTTCAACATACAAAACATCATTAAAGATCATATTGCCTGCTTTGACAGTACGTTTACCTGTTACCTTACCTCCCTTGAAATTTCCTCCAAATGCAACAAATCCTCCTTCAAAGCCTTTGAAATTTGACAAGCATTCAGAATTGCCTGTCATGTGCCTAGAGCATCCACCATCCAAATGCCATCTTGTTTTGTGTTGTGACCTGTGGGTGCCCTGCACAAATAAAAGCTTAGTTAGTTGTGGAGTAAACCAAAACCAAGTTGGTTTTGGGTTGTCCTTGTGCATTGACATAGCTAAACACTGTTTGTGACTTTTTATATTTAGTAAGATCCACTGGTGGATTCTGTGACGAATATTTAGTTATGACATGAGGTATCCAGGTGTTCTTTCCAGCCTTTGCATTAACATTCTCAGATGATCCACTACCAGTTCCAGTTTTAGGCTTAGTAGTTTGAACTGAGGTTTTAGTGCTAACAGCTTCAGGGTTTGCACTACCAGTTCCAACTGTAGGCCTATCAGTTTCAACGTCTGTATCAACAGTTTGATCTAAGTTTTTGCTTTTAACACTCCATATCTGTTTAAAATTTGATTTGGATTTTGCAAAAACTTGTTTTTGGTGTGTAGACAGTCTGTTGTTGACTTTTAAGAACCTGTGATCAACTGTCTTCTTCGGAACTGGTGCAACAGGTGATTTGGCCTTTGAGTTCTTTGAGTTTTGAACAAATGCCTGTTTTTGAACCACAGTCTGTTTTGCAATAGATGGTTTATACAAACAATGCCTGACCAAATGGTTTTTGCTGCCACAATGGTAACATCTTTTGACTGTTTTGATTGGAGAACCAGTTTTGTTGGACCATAACTGGTTCTTGTTCATTTGATTTCCCCTTACCTGCTGTTGACTGGGAAACTTTTGGACACCATGCTTTTGGCATGTGCAGATTGGAATAGTCTTACCCCTTTTATTGACTTTTGTGGAAGATGCAGTGTTACAGTTAGAAGGTACAGAAACATGTGGAGCAACATTGCATACACTCATCTTCTCTTTTCCTTTCTTACTGGGGGTAGGGGTTTCTATAGGTGCACTTATTGTTTTGGATTCTCTCTCAACTGCTTTGCACTCACAGCCTTCATTTGGAATCAGTTCTTCTTTAGATTCAGGACTGTTTTCAAGGTTAGGATCTACAGTTGTCATTGACTCATCTAATGGTTCATTAACAAGCCTATCAGCAACTTCACTCATTGGATGAATGTATTTGTTGTTATATGGGGGTGGACTAGCTCTGTATCCTATACCTTCTTTGGGATTTAGCTGAGTTTTACCCTATCTTTAAATTGAACTTCCATTAGGTGTTTAAGCTTTTGATTTGCCAACTTGAAGTTTCCTGAAACTATATTGACAGATTCTACTTTCTTGTTAGCTTCTAACACCATTTGTTCATCCTCATCTAGTTTCTTATTTAGGGACTCTATTTTCTTATTCAGTTCATTTTTCTCCCACTCATGATATGTTCTATCATGTCCCATTTGAATCTCATTATCTTTATAATCATTGATCTGTTTTTCAAGATCTTCTATGGCCTGCATGTACACATATCCTCTTTCTTCCATCTTAGCTAGAGTTTTACACATGCTCTCATTATGATCTCTGTTCTTTTTAACCATATTTTTGCATGTTTGAGAGCAGAGTTTAGCATTTACCTCAGATGGTAGTTCAGTGGAAGTGTCATTAGATGTTTCTGCCATAAGAGCTTGATTTTGAAACTCCTCTTCTGTCTGATCACTCCAGTCAAACACATTGTCTTCTTGAGAAACAAGTGCTTGTGATGATGAAGCAAGATTAGTTTGCTGGGGCCTTGGTGGCTGTTGACTTTGGGATCTGCATTCTCTGGCAAAGGGTCCAAGCTTGTGGCATTTAAAGCATTCAACTTTGTAAGGTCTAAACTCTACGGATCTATCTTGACGCGACACCTTCCAACGAGTGCGGAATCCTCGTTAGTGGCTTGACGGATATATCACGTACACCGAAACACGGAGACTACCACGGTGATAGACGAACAACTTAGAACGCCCCAACCCAATGATTCTCTCCACACGAAACTCTCTGATTGCAATCAAGTTCGAGATCGCCTTCTGCTAATCGTCTGAAAAATTCTGCAAAAGTCTAATAATTAATCGAATTAACACTTAATTATACTGACAGATTCGAGTTTGTCTATGACAAATTCGAATCTGGCCCAAGGCCTAATTCGAACTTGTCCTTCTAGACAAATTCGAATCTATACCTAAAGTCGAACCTCATCATTCAAACTTATGTTTGAACTTATGTTTTATCTTATGTTTGAATTTATCTTTGAACTTTATGTTTGAACTTCCTGTAAAACATTACACAAAGTTCAAATATACAAACAATCAATATCAAACATATATAATCCAACATATATCAAACACTTGTTAATATCTAATACAAGTAAATAGACTTACACAAAATGCTATCTAAACTTAGACTGCTATCGTCACACAGGATGTACTAACAAACTTTTGATTTTTCAAATGCTGGTTTTCCTTCTGGTCTGGCTTGGAAGTTTGATCTGCCAGTTCTTTTAAGAAACCTTTTAGCCCTCATAGTCAACATAGCATGCTGCCATTTCAAGTCCATCTCTTCTAGATCATCTGGATGAATTTGTTCTAAATCTTCAGCATTTAGAGCAAACAATCCATCATTGGCAACAAAAGCTTCATAATGAACATCAGTAGAGTTACCATCAGCAACTGAAAAGGAATCACAACAGTTAGATTTATCAGTTAATGCTGATGACAGCAGAGCAGTGTTATGATTGTATGAAAAGGATTTCTTTTTATTTTCAATCTCAGTTTCAAACACTCTCAGACTGTTGTAAAGGTCATCCAACTCTATTTCATCAAGAGCATCTTTTGTTCTCCATTGGGCAGCATAGACTGTCCACTCTTCACCAAGTGATCTAAGAAATTGTCTGTTTACTTCATCTTGATCCAAGCTGACTTTAGCACTCTCCAATTCACTGATCAGTTTATTAAACCTGTCAAACATTTGATTAAGGTTTTCATTCTTGCCACCAGAAAAGTTTTCATACTGCTGTTTAAGAAGATCTTTTTGATTCCTTTTGGTGCTAGCATTGCCAGCAAATCTTTTCTCTAAAGCAACCCAAAGATAATGAGCAGTATTGAACTTTTAAAACTGATGTTGATAAGCATTAGGAATGGCTATCTGTAAAAGCGTAAGAGCTTTCACTTCATTTATTCTAGCCTTTCTTTCAAGTTTAGTTTTTGGAGGTGTTTTAATGGGCTTGCCCTCAGCATCTAGTTCAGGATCAACTACAAGAGGAAATTCAACAGCTTCCCATATGGCATAATCAATAAATTGAATGTGTTGTTGGATCCTGAGTTTCCACATCTCGAACTCAGTGGGTTTGAGCATAGGCACTTTGAGTCCTTGCCCAGATCCACTACTACTATTATCATATTCTATTGCAGAAAATTAAACAAAAATTTTAAAAGAAAGCTTGTGACTTTGAAAACAAAGAAAATCCTATGGCTCTGATACCACTTGTCAAGATCAAAATTACTACCTAAGATTAACTGGTTTGAATCATTCAGAGTATAAAACCAATAACCTTGTATTGAATCAAAGTCCAATTATGAAGTTTGCGGAATAACACTTAACTGTTTTAAGAAAAGCTTTCAAAACAAATAACACATAAATATAATTAAATACCAAATCTTTTGCATTGCCAAACTCAATGATTACAATCACCTCTAATCTGTTTGATTAGACAAAGAACACAGACTGTTCTTAGGGTTTTACAACCTTAGAGGCTTATGAAAACTTAATCAAAGGCAATTACAACGGAATAAAAAACATGTACGTGCAAACTTACAATAGAAAACCTATTCTATATATATATATATATATATATATATATATATATATATATATATATATATATATATATATATATATATAAAGCCTTCTTATTTATTTCCTTGGAAAACTCTGATTTTTCTGATAGTAGATATGCTTGAATCTTCGAATATAAATCTCTTCCTGAATTTCAACACTTTCTGTTTATTGAACTGTTGAGCAGCTTGAAAACTATCTGTTGAGCATCTTGAACTTGAACACTGGCAGCTTGAACTTTTGAACTAGCAGCTCGAACTTTTTCAACTAACAACTTGAACTTTGTAATTACACAGAAAATCTACTAACAGTTTGAGAAATCTAACTAACAGCTTGACATACTTAGAATATTTCCCAACATGTGGAAAGCCAGGATATTTTGCAAGAGAATGCAGACAGCCGATAGTCAAGAATTCTGATTACTACACTCGGAATGCTTTATTGGCCAAACAGAAAGAAGCTGGAAAGGCTTTAATGCCGGAAGATGACCACTGCCTCCAACTTTCTTGAAGATGAAGATATTCCGGATGAGGATGCTCACATATGCTTGTAGTCAGAAAGCTTTAATGAATTTGAGCAAAGTGAATCTGCTATGATTTCCAAGGACGAAGTATGGGTTGGGTTGACTGAAAATGAAGAGGAAGAGAAAGAGGATACTGATTCAGAGTCTTAATTAAGAGAAGATGTGGCGTTGATGGCTACAGGAGGAACTGAGTGCAGCAAAGACCAAGAGGATGATGGGTCAGAATCCGATACTTTAGATCAATCAGAGGCCCCTGAGGTACATTGTAATCCTGATTTAGATGTAGATAACTCCTGTGAGCTTGAAAAAAAAGTAGTTCAAACGGCTTGCATGCTGAAACGATTTGAAAAATCTTTAAAAGCCGAGAAAAAGAATGTCCATTCTTAAGAAAACAAATTAAGACTTGAACATTATTTAGTGTTAGAGTTTTGCAAACATAAGGAATTTGTATTACTCAGTGTCTAACTTGGAAGAAAAATACAATGATCTTCAACTTGAGAACCAAAAGCTGAGTAACAATATTTTTGACTTAACGGAAAAATTGGAATTAGCAGAATTAGAATCGGCAAATTATTCTGTAAAATATAATTCTATCTTTACCGTAAGAACGAAACTTTATGAGAAAATAAAATCCTTAGAATATGAGTTTCTCAAAAGAGGTCAAACAGACTAGACAATCCATTTGAATAAACCAAAGACACTGATTTTTATAAATTCAAAATCTGGAATTGGTTGTGAAAATCCAAAGTATCTAACGAAAGCAATTTCGTGTACACCAACTTTATATGATACTAGATACATGAATTTAGGATTAAAAATAATATTTTTTAAAGCATCAGATGAAGTCGAATCAACTGAAGATCTGAAAAGGTTGAGACAAGATAAAATGAACTTAATTTGGATTATAACAGTCTGAATGAAAGTTATAAAAATCCAGCATAATCAGAAGAGTATTTTCAGACATATTCGGATAAAGATTTGTCTGAAAATACAGATTTCACTCAAAAGCCATATAATCCAAATTCAATTCTTGAGATGATTAATTCTGATATTGAAATGAAAATTAAAACTTTTGAGAATGAAAAGGAAAAGCTTCAAGCTGTTATTCAAGATTTAGAAATGAAACTTAAAGAATAGCCTGAAATCAAATCTCAACCAGATCGAATATCTTCAAGTAAACCTGAGTCTATTATTTCTGAAAAGGAGTTTGATATGTAAATGAACTCTGAATTCAATTCTTTGGAGGAAATGTTTGTCAAGATTGATGAATTCATAAAACCTCTGAATGATAAACAAACTGATAAAACTGAAGGACCAATAAGTATTTTGAAAATAATACCTACAACTCCTAAGGTTGAATCAGTTCCATCACCTGTTTTACACCGTAAGGAGAAATCAAAAGTCTCTTTAGTTAATCCTAAATTTGAATAAGGTTCTTTTTTGAAGGTAACAAATGCAAAGAGATTAGATGCTTCTAAAGGTAAGAATTTTTGCAGAAACAGCTAAGTCTAATTTGACTAATTCTTTTTCTTCTGTTATGTCAGATAATACTGTGAAAAGAACTTCGAAGCAAGTGTGGCGAAAGAAGGAAGTTGAAAAGAAAAAGACAAGATTTAGAAAAGAGTGGAGAATAAAAGACACAATTATTATAGATAGGATTAGTTGTGTAGGGAAATCTGTCTGTAATAATTCAAATGCTAAACATTGTTCCAAATGTTCTCGTGCTGAACTTTTATCTTTTAATTATGTTAATTGCCATGCTTTGAATGCTAAATAATTGTATAATCCTGTTGTGTATGTATGGGTAGAAAAGAACAAGGTTCCTATGTTTAAACAGAAAAGGGTTCCAAAGAAACAAATTCCAAATCTGTTCCTAAAAGAACTGTACAAAAATGGATACCCAAAAAGACTATTATAAAGTGGGTTCCTAAAACAAAGAAAATATCTGTAACTCTACCTGATGTAACACCACATGATTTACCAAAATCAAAAGTACCCAACTATAAGTGGGTACCTCACTGTTTACTTCGTCTTGTAGGTAAATCATGTATGGTACCTTGATTCTGGATGTTCCAAGCACATGACCGGACAGCGAGACACCCACACGAAGTTTGTGGATAAATTCTGTGGGATGGTTAGATTCGGCAATGATCAGTTCTTCTCGATCAGATGCTATGGAAGTCTAGAATATGAGAAGATCACAATCCAGAAAGTGACTTATGTTGATGGTCTTGGCCACAATTTGTTCAGTATTGGCCAATTGTGCGATAAAGTGTTAAAAGTCAACTTTAAGGCGAATAGATGTAGCATCAGATCTGGGGAAGGGAAGGAAATCGTAGCTGGAACTAGGAAGACTAATTTGTACCCCATTGACTTAGCAAACATAAATCTGAAAAAGGATGTTTGTCTACTGTCCAAGGCATCTTCAAAGGAATCCTGGTTGTGGCATCACCGTCTTTCCCATTTGAACTTCAAAGATCTGACTAACCTTGCAAAAGGAGGTTTAGTAAAAGGTCTTCCGACTCTCCGATTTCAATATGAGCAGTTGTGTGCGGCTTGTGAGAAAAGGAAAATGGTGAGGGCTTCACACAAATCAAAAGTTGAACAATCTTCAAATAGGCCTTTAGAGCTACTTCATATAGATTCATGCGGGCCAATGAGAGTACAAAGCATCAATAAGAAGAAATATGTTTTGGTGATCGTTGATAATTACTTAAGATATACATGGGTGTTCTTCCTGAAATCTAAGTCTGAAGCTACTGAGGTTATAATTGATTTCATACGCAAAATACAAGTCAAGTTGTAGCTTTCTGTCCAGACCATTAGATCTGATAATGGTACAGAATTTAGGAATAATTCATTAGAGACATTCTTAGTTCTGTTGGAATATCGCATC
This sequence comes from Centrapalus pauciflorus, assembly GCA_020465985.1. Classification (NCBI taxonomy): domain Eukaryota; kingdom Viridiplantae; phylum Streptophyta; class Magnoliopsida; order Asterales; family Asteraceae; genus Centrapalus; species Centrapalus pauciflorus. Next base: position 242,958 of record JAANYP010002998.1, on the reverse strand, counting down.
AATTTTCGGCTGCTCGTACCCCTCAACAAAACGGTGCAGTTGAACGACGAAACCAAACTCTTGTTGAATCTGCAAGGACGATGCTTGCATATTCGAATCTGCCGCTGTTCCTCTGGGCTGAAGCTATGGTTACTGCGTGTTTCACCCAGAATAGATTGATCATAAATACACTATTCGGAACAACTCCATATGAGTTGATTAATAAACGAGTTCGTAATATCAAATTTTTCCATGTCTTTGGTTGTAGGTATTTTAATGTAAACGATAAAGACAACTTGGCAAAATTCAATCAGAAAACTGCTGAAGGAATTTTTATTGGATACTCAAAAGAATCAATGGCGTTTCGAGTCTACAACAAACGCACAAAGACCGTCAACAAAAGTGTAAAACGTCAAATTTGATGAGGGCATCATAATGGCTCCTTGACATACCAGTTCAGGACCCGCATCTCAACAGAAGACTTCTATGAAGTCAAAGGACTCTAAAGATGAAATGAATGATCAGCTGTTTGAAATGTTTATGACGACTACTTTGAAAAGACCAAATCTGATGTTCCTATTTTGGTTACTGACAGGGTTATTGAAGATCCTGTAGTAGTCTCAGATCATTCACAACCACCTATTTTCAGAGATACTGGAGATGTATCGTCAACCGATGTACACATTCCATCTGAAAGTGTACAACAATCTCAAGCTCCAGAATCCCATGATACTCCCTTGAATACTCAAAATCCTGAAAACCCTACTTCAGTTCATATTCCAACAACATCAGAACCTATCCCTGTCTACCTTACCTGCACTTGAATCCCAATCAAGACCAACTCCAACCTTATCTTCATTCTTTCAAATGGAAAAGGGATCACCCACCTGAAAATATCATTGGAGATCCCTCTGCATCTGTTCAAACCCGGAGAGATACTATTAATGAATGCCTCTTCTCAAATTTTTTAAGTAAGCTATAACCCAAAATGGTGAAGGAAGCTCTTCAGGATGCAGATTGGATAAGAGCAAAGCAAGAAGAGCTCAAATCAATTTGAGAGGTTGAGAGTCTAGCGGTTGGTGGAAAGACCAAAGGACAAATCCATTATTGGCACGAAATGGATTTTCAAGAACTAGAAGGATGAACATGGTGTCATCATTCACAACAAAGCAAGACTCATGGCCAAAGGATATAGTCATGAGGAGGGAATAGTCTATGACGAGACATTTGCCCTGTTGCCCGAATAGAAGCTATTAGGATGTTTTTAGCATTTGTCGCTCATAAGAACTTTACTGTTTATCAAATGGATGTAAAAACTGCGTTTTTGACTGGGGAGTTAAAAGATGAAGTATATACAAATCAACCCGAAGGATTTACAGATCCTTCGAAGCCTGATCATGTATATATTTTAGATAAGTCACTATACGACTTTAAACAAGGACCACGAGCTTGGTATGATGCCTTATCATTTTATCTCTTAAAATGTGGATATAATAGTGATATAGATATATGTAGATGATATAATATTCGGGTCTACTAATACTGAATTTTGTAAAAAGTTCGCGTTTTTAATGTCCCAGAAATTTGAAATGAGCATGATGGGTGAAATCAAATTTTTTTGTTGGGGCTACAAGTTAAACAACTGAGTGATGAAATTTTTCTCAACAAGTCAAAATATATTCAAGACATGTTGAAGAAATTAACATGGTCAATAGTACCCCAATGAAAACACCCATGGCTCCTGATTTCTAAATCGAAACTCGATGAGGACATTTCAGGGAAACCTGTTGATGTAACTCACTATCGAGTAAGTATTGGGTCATTAATGTACTTAACCGCGAGTAGACCTGATATTATGTTTGCTATATTTGTCTGTGCTAGATATCAGGCAAATCCAAAAGAATCTCATTTGGCTGCTGCCAAAAGAATTCTAAGATATCTGAAGGGTACTTCAAACTTTGGTTTGTGGTATCCTAGGAAAGCAACTTTTACATTGACTGCATTTTCTGATACAGATCATGCAGGAGTTAAACTAGATAGAAAGAGCACATCAGGAGCAGTCCAATTCCTTGACGTTGAACCCGTCTACTGGTCATCCAAGAAACAACACTGTGTGTCACTGTCAACAGCTGAAGCTGAATATGTTGTTGTATTATCATGCTGTTCACAAGTATTGTGGATGAAGAGTCAACTGCGTGACTATGAGTTTACACATCAGAAGATCCCAATTTATCGTGATTCACATAGCGCGATTGCTAAAGCTTCTAATCCGGTGCAACATTCCAAAACATAGCACATCGACATTCAGTATTAATTTATTAAAAATTATGTAGAAAATCGTTATGTGGAATTATATTTTGTACCGACTGAATATCAACTAGGTGAGTTGTTTACCAAAGCGTTAGCTGAAAAACTATTTAATTTTTTGGTGTACAAATTAGGTATGTTGAATCGGTAGATTTAAACATTCAGATATTATAAAATATAATTTTAATTTTATAATTTTTTACTTGATTTGATTTTGTCTATTAATCTTTTGTGATTTCAAAGTTATATTTTTTCAAGATTTAACTGAATCGGATTGTCATGTGCAGGGGAGCAAACTAAAAATTTTTATCTAATATTTTGTATCTGATAATTTATTATCTGCTTGATTGCAGGTGAGCATGTTTAAAAGATGAAATTCATCTAAGGGGAGCAAACATGCAAAGTTCAAGGGGGAGCAATTTAGTTTTTAGTTCATTTTTTTTATTTTTTCGTTCATTTTATTTTTTTCTATTGTTCTATTTTCTTTTTGTTTTGTTGTGAAATTTTTGTTGTGTTTTGTTTTATTTTTTTATTTTTGTGAATTTTTGTTAAATGGGCTTAATTAATGAAAAGAGAGAATGATGAATATAAATTTGAATTTCAAAATTCAAATTCACTTTTTAGAAACTCAAATCACTGTACACCGCCTTCAAAGTTTTTCTCTATGCTTTTTCATCAATCAAGCGACCGCATTGAATTTAGTTTTTGGTTTAAAGAATTCAGAAATTTGTAAGTCGTTTATTATTGTTTTATTACTGTTGTGTATTTTTTTTTTACTGATTTTCTTTAAGTTTTTGAGTGTATGTTACTGTGTGTCTATATGAGTGTGTCGGTGTGTGTAAATCCCAAAGTATCCATTTGGGCATCAAAGTTAAAATTGAAAGTATGTATATGTGTATCACGTTCATATAAGCTTGAATATCAAATTTCAAGACATATCTTTCACCATACAACATTTAATTTGAAAGAAAAAAATCAGATGAACTTGTTAGATTATAAATTTCGATCATGTGGAGTTTTATTTTGTAGTAGTTAGTTTAATTTATTTCAATGTAATGTTATTTCTTTTCGTTGTAATTTATTTGTTGTAATTAGAAGTTGAGTGGTATAGAGTGTAAACTCCTAAAACTTGAATTATTATTTAAGGAGGGTTTCCCACATGTTTTTGTCTTTACAATATCAATAATACTACCACTTTTTATCTTCTTTTTCTCTCTGACAGAAATCGATAGTGATTGAGTTTCATATTCTCATTTGTTTGATTATTGTGATTATTATTGATTGTGAGTGCTGATATTACTGTTTGGAGGAATCAACAATTGGCATCAGAACCACGGAAGCGGATTTAAACTGATTCAATTCGGTGTTCATCGTGTTTTTCGCAAAAATCCATGGTTTTGCTCTTAATCCTATTTTAATATTCTGTTTTTGCTTGGTTTTATGTTCGATATTCATAAGCAATAAATCTAGTATTGATTTCGAGCATTTCTTGTTCAATCATTACAAGTTTTTATTGTTTAATTGGGGAAATTGTTAAACGGAATATTTTTAAGTGTTATTCTCGGTTTTTGCTTAAAAATCCATATTTTAAGTGTTTTTGGATACTTGTTTTTAACAAAACTTGTTCTAAATTCAAACCAAACATTTAGAAATTATTTTCAGTCTTTAAATCACGTTATTATTAATTCTGAAATTCTGGAATTTATTTAACAATTTCCAACTCGGACCAACTCGGATCCCATCTCGGATCAATTTTTAACCTATTTTGGACCAAATCTCGGATCCAATCCAAAATTTGGACCCTCCGAAAACCAGTTAATACTTTTTTTCGGGCCTCTAAAAACACTTGTCCTTCATTTTAAAATTTTTAAAAATCAACTCGGATCAGCAGAGCTCCATTTATCACTTTGAATTGAACCATCCGAACTCGGATATGTACTTCACCCGAGTACGGACCATCCGAGTTACTGTTCATCACCCGAGTTCTGTCCATCCGAAATTCTGTTAATCACCCGAGTTCAGACCACCCGAGTTACTGTTCATCACCCGAGTTCGGATCATCCGAGTTTCTGTTCTATTCCATCCGAATTTTAGTTACTTCAACCGTAATATTAGTTTCCAATTCCAAAGATCATATTTTCATAATCAGCACTCAACAAAACATCATGTCTCGCAAAGCTCTTGTCCTTGGATCAGATAACAGACCACCAGTTTCCTATCCAGATGAGTATGAGCAATGGAAGAAGTAGTTCCTCAAGTTTATTAGCATGCAGCCCATGTGTAATCTATTGATCCAATCCATAAGTGAGGGACCCGCTATTTTTTTTTACCGCGAATGTCCTTCGCTACCATTTGCTGATCCTCCACTCCTAGCAACATGGACAGTTAGTGAACCTGCAAATGATGCAGAAAGTGAAAGACAATCAGCAGATAAAAGGGCGGAGTATCTTATTTATCAAGATCTTCCCACTGATATTCTAGTCAGGGTTGACAGCAAACTGTCTGCTAAAGAAATGTGGGACGAGCTAGAGATGAAAATGCTTGGGGCAGACTTAGATGACAGTGCCAAAATTGAGGAAGCAAAGTCCAAATTCACAGAGTTAAGAGCCAAGGATGGAGAATCCCTACAGAGTACCTTTACAAGGTTCTACACTGTTCTTAATGAGCTAAATAAACTGCATATCCAAAAGGACAAAGATCACATAAGCACCTAGTTCCTATCTTCCTTAGCTCCAGAATGGAAAATGGAAAGTAAAGCAACCAAAAGAGTTCTTGACATCCCAAATGTGTTTATCAATGTGTTGTTCAAGGAACTAAAGAAATACCAGGGTGATGTTGATGCATAGAAATAGATGGCAAACACACTGGCATCTCTGTTGTTGACTGTAAACCCAAACACCAAACCCCCAGATTCGTTAGCCTTACAAATAAGACATACTCCGCTGAACCATTACCAAACCCATCTCCCATGCCCTACTATAGTCAAGGAGCTTCATCCTCTCAATACAAATATGCACCACCACCAATGACTGAGCTGTTTGATGACGAAGAGGAAACCATACAACAAAAAATCGCCTTATGGTCGAATCGTCTTCAACAAAGAAGATTCTATCAAAATAAGACGAACAACTAACTTCGTTATGACACTGGCCCTTGGTGGTATTCTGACGACAGAAGAGATGAGAGGAGAGATGATCGAAGAGATGTTAGGGATGATAGGTCCTGTGATGACTGGAGGAGAAATGATCGAGATAATAGGCGCTATGATGATAGGAGAGACAGACGAGACGATAGGAGAGAGGGACGTGATGAAAGGAAGGATTATCAAGATGATCATCGTTATGAAAGGCGTGACGATCGGAGAAATGATGATAGGCGGGAATACATTCGTTGTGATTATAGCTGGGAACCCCGCCGAGCTGACAAAATGCATGTTGAATGAAGAGAGGATAGGCCTAGAGCTGATGAGCTGGCCAAGGAAACTGATGAACGAGTCTGCTATAAATGTGGTAAACCGGGTCACTTTGCTCGAGAATGCAAGAACCAATTCAAGCGATAGGATATTATGAGAGAAAGCTTGAGGCCCTGAAGGACAGATCTGATGCAATGACCCTGGTAGCACAAGAAGACTACTGGGTAGATGAGGAAATTGATGATGATGAAGAGAGTTGCAGAAACTGCTATATGGCTGACAGAATTGGACTTGCTAAGTATGTCACTACTTCCGACTCTGACTCAGACACGACTATGGAGGGGGAGAACATGGAAGATCCTACAGCCTGTCTAATGGCCACGTCTGGGGATTCTGAATGCACTACATCAGATTCAGACACAAGTGAGGTACATTCCTGTCACACCCCGTTACCCCGGTTGGCAACTAGGCGTGACGTCGCAGAAGCATAGTCATAATCAAGTGAACGACCACTAAATGGACGTTTTCGAATAATACATTAATAATCTTCAAAATATGATATTGTTTTTACATAACCCAAATAAACGTAAAGTAGTTCACAACTGCGGAGATTTAAATACATGATAAAAAAGGATATTAATTATGCTAATAAATCTCCGTATGTTTGAAAATTGTTGCGACTTCAAAATATGCGGAAGCCTTGCTACGCTTTCGATGCATGATACTCATCTTAATTACCTGAAAATACACGCTAAAATACGTCAACAAAAATTGTTGGTCAGCTCATAGGTTTACACGAATGAATGACTTGTATGGACTACAACGATTGAGTTTGAATTTATAAAGCATAAATTCCATGTTACGTATTACATATAACCATCATGCAACCGAACTTACTTATGTACTTGCCCAATGTAGTATTAACGACTATAATAAGGTCCACCGTCAACAGATCCAATCAAGGCATCGTGACATGAAACAAGTGCGGAATCCTCGTATCACGGTTACGGATCGATCACGCGGGAACACGGAGCCGAACAAGATGTTAGTCGATATAATACTGACCCTACATGATGTATCGCTCCTTTAGATGCTGCAAAACTCTCTAGGTTTGTCTGAATGCTCTCATGAATCTCTGAAAGTGTTAAATCTCGAAGTGTTATGAAATAAAACAAATAAGTTCATGTTATAACCCTTAAGTTCGTGCATGGCCCAAGCCCACAAACTTACAAGTTCAAGCCCATGCAGATACGAACTTACAGTAACATCCGACATTAAACCAGGTTAGCAACTACGACCTAATCAGTATTTAACAGCCAATTATAACCTAATAAGTGGTCATTAGAAATTAATCAAAGTGATTAACAAGGTTCATGAAGAAATTCAACTCAATTAGAATCAAATTCATCGGTGCGATGAAGCGGGAAATCAATTAATCCGATCGATTTACGATATGAAGGATTAATTCAATTAAGTACATACTTAAATTAACATTAGTAACACTAATCATGCATTAATACACTTACTTAACATTAATGATGCAAGACTAAAACAAATACATCAAAGTAAGTAAATACTAACTTATTTCATCCAACATTTATGTTTATATAAGTCTTGCAAAATATATATAATCACCAACAACAACAAGTTTCATAAAAACTCAAGTTTATAAGTTTCTAGTTTTTGTTTTGAAGTTGTTTCTTTCAATGTGTTTATGAATATATAAAAACATCATAAAATTATTAATATTATGAAAACAAGTAATATATATTTGTTTTATAACTTGTATACAAGTAGTCTTTGAATAAACAAGAAGAATCATAAGTTATTTCATGTTTATAAACTGCGGATTTTCGGCAGAAAATTTATATCGACTTTGAAAAATCATAACTAATTCATAACTTAACGAAATGAATTGATTCTTGTCTCAAAAGTTAGATCTATGTCTTAACTATAGATCTGGAAGTTTTCATAATTTATTTTGGAGTTTAAGACCTCCAGAAATTATTTGGGAAACCGAAAGTTTGACAGCTCAAAAATGGCCAACATAGGGTTTTCACCAAGCTTTTTCCCCAACCTAAACATCTCGAAAAATGACCATTCTTGACTTTAAAAATTCTTTGTATATAGTAGTTTAATGTCCAAGAAAACCAAAGCCTAAAACATTTTGGAGCTTGGTAAAAAACAGCCTCAAAGTAGGCCGAAAACCTTCGAAAAACTGGAAAATTTTATATATATATATATATATATATATATATATATATATATATATATATATATATATATATATATATATATATATATATATATATAAACTTGACGTTTTAAGTGGGTTTTATTTATAAACTTGTAATGTTGGGTGATTTAAGAAATAAAAATCTATAAATATACATATTATCATATATTAGAGATATTAAGTCCTTTTTTTCATTTAGGACTCGGTTAAACACATCCGGTTTCATCACCCATCAAACAACGCAAACTTGCATTTTTGCGCGTATTTTGCCATCACAAGCTCGGTGAGTCTTCATAACCCCTATTTTCACTATCTATTGGGGTGGAAATACATGCACTGTTTTCATATGGACATCAAAACTGTTTATTTCTGATATGTATTACATGTGTCGATCCATCAGCCCTCAAATCATGAACCGTTTTGCATTTATTTGTAAGCGCGAATATATTGTGGATAGATCTATCGGGAGTCATGTCCCCCATTCGGGTTAGTTCGGCTCGGCTAACAGTGGGTGCATATATATTCAACACACAGTATTACGTATGGGAATACTGCACAAGGCAAACTCATTTAATTAAGCTTCGGTTGCATGATGGTTTATGTAATACATACACGGAATTTATGCTTTAGAAATTCAACTCATCTGATAATGTCCATACAATTGGTCTTTTCGCGTAAACCTATGAGCTCACCAACAATTTGTTGACGTATTTTAGCATGTATTTTCAGGAGACTGAGACATCAACATTTATCAGAAGTATTCCAAGGCTTCCGTTCATTTTGGAGTCGCATCATTTTCAAACTCGGAGATTTACTTGCATCTTTCCGGATAAACTAAATTGTGTATTTAAATCTTGGTATTTTAAGAACTACTTACGCTGTATTTTGGTTATGTAAAACAATATTTATATTTGAAGTTAAATCAATGTATTTTTGAAAACGTCCATATAGTGGTCGTTCGTTATGATTATGGTTACGCTTCCGCGACGTCACGCCTCGTTGACAACCGGGGTAACGGGGTGTGACAGATTGGTATCAGAGCCATAGTTATAGTGAACTAGGTTGCATTAGTACCTAGACTATAACTGTTACAAAAACTAAAGTTTCTTCAAAAACTGTGAACATATATAAGGACCCTGATGACAAGAACATGTCAAACAATACGGTTATTATCCTCTTTGAATCTGAGGATGAATTCTCACCCATGGAACAAGAAATCCAAGGTGACACTAAGGTGTACTTTGGATCAGAAACCCACCCAGACCCAATCAGTGACGAGGTAGAGCACCCGTCAGAGCAAGAGGGGGGCAACTGTGGCCCTGCTGCTCAAATTGGTCTACTATCACCACCACGTATTCCATCCTACACCCTATTCAGAAACCATCCCAATGGACCATTGAAGAAGATCACCCCTAAGAAAAGCATGTGACTGGCACAACGGGAGTCTATCCCGGTACCTGCCCATCAGCCAAGCCCTCCGCAGCAGCACAATGGGAATGGATGACTCACACTCTCCAAGAGTGGAGAAACGAGGAAGGGATCACAAGCCAGTTGAAGTCGAAACACCATCTTCTTCTAAAGTGCTGACACTTACCCAGGGACCTACACAACGAACGGTGCATCTGTTGGTGGCAAGGGCCGCCAGACACGACCTCTAATTTCGACAAAATCCACCAAGAGGTCGGAGAGATCTTTGCAAGGCTTAAGCAGGAGGCAATACAAACCACCAATAAAGCTTGGGCCAACCAGAATACCCAGGCGATTCAACAAGACGATAATCGACGAATTATGACGGCGCTTAGCAGAGCGCAAAGCCGCAATGCAGAGCTAACCCAACAACTTAACGTTCTGAAGTACGAGGAGGTAACTCATACTTAGTACCCTTCTACCAGTTTATAGTATATCTCTAGGTTTTTACTATCAGATGTACGTAAGGCTTGAAAATTTATCGAAAAAAAAAATCCCGACCATATTAGATTAGGTATCAAGAACTTTAGTAAGGAATTAAGTTTTAACTCCAACTCTACGTATGAGGAGATAAAGCTATGACTATTTGGCTAAGAAATTTCAAACCCATAGACTTATCCTCTAACCCCATTAGATACCACCTATGCATTACTACTATTTGATACTGGTGCTGATAGGAGCTTTATATCCACTAAGTTCAGTAAGCAGATAAATTTCATTCTTACACCATTAAGTGCCACTTATGCTATTGAGGTTGATGACAGTAAGACACTTAAGACAAATAATATAATACGAGGATGCTCCTTAGAATTAGTAGGCCGACTCTTAGAAACAGACTTGATGCCTGTCAAAATGGGAGGTTCTGACGTGGTCATAGGCATGGATTGACTATCGAAATATCGTGCGGAAATAGTGTGCAACAAGAAGACGGTTCATATACCATTAACCAATAAGAAGGTCCTTACTGTCCAAGGCAAAGCAAGAAATACCAAAGTAAGCATCATCCCTAGCATTAGGACCCTGAAGTGTTGACAGAGAGGGAGCCAAACGAAAAGCGGCTCGAAAATATTCCTATTATTTATGGTTACCCAAAGTTTTTCTAGAAGACTTACCTGAACTCCCAACATCATGGCAAGTCAAACTTAAAAATCGGCCTAGTATCAGGTGCTGCACCAGTGGCTCGAGAACCATGCCGATTAACCCCGTCAATAGTGTAAGAATCGTCCAACCAACTGTAGGAGCTCTTAGATAAAAGGTTTATCAAATCGAATTCCTCGCTTTGGAGGAGCTCCAGTTCTATTCATAAAGAAGAAGGATGGTACCTTCAGAATGTGCATCAATTACTGAGAGCTAAATAAACTAAAAGAACCGATACCCGCTCACAAGGATCAATGACTTGTTTGACCAAACTCCAAGAATTAAGCTTCTATTCGAAGATCGACCTAAGGTCTGGTTATCATCAGGTTAGAGTTCACAAGAAAGATATTCCAAAGGCAGTCTTCAGATTCCGTTATGGTCATCATAAATTCCTATTAATGTCGTTTTGATTAACCAGTGCCTCAACGGTATTCATGGACCTTATAAATTGGGTGTGCAAACCTTATCTAGACAAATTCATTATTGTATTCATGAATGACATCTTAATCTACTCACGAAACCAGGAGGAGCATGAGCAAACATTTAAGACTAATTCTAGAGTTGTTGAAGAAAGAACAACTATACACCAAGCATTCTGAGTTTGACTTTTGGCTAAGATATGTCAAATTTCTCGGTCACCTAAGGATCCAAGTCGACCCCGCAAAGATCGAGGCTATCAGGAATTGCTCAACTCTTAGAACCCCCATAAAGATACGACAGTCCTTAAGACTTGCAACTTATTAAAAGCAATTATCAAAAATTTCTCAAAGATAACCAGAGCTCTAACAAAACTGACCCAAAAAGACATTAAATATGATTGGGGCGAGGATCAGGAGACATTATATCAGCTATCAAAGCATAAACTGTGCAGCGCACTTATTTTATCCAAGAGAAGCAAGAAATTTGTAGAATACTGTGACGCTTCACACAATGGGTTGATATAGAAAGATAGGGTCATAGCTTATACTTTATGAAAACTTAAGTTTCACTAGGTGAATTACATAATGCATGATCTAGATCTTGGAGCAGTAGTCTTTATCCTTAAGACTTGAAGACATTAGTTGTACGGTAAGAAGTGTACTACACTCACAGACTATAAGAACCTCCAACACATCTTGAATCAGATAGAGTCGGATATGAGGTAATATCATTGGATTGAGCTAATAAGTGATTGCAACTGTGAAATTCGTTATCACCTGAGGAAAGCTAATGTGGTTGCAGACACTCAGAGCCGAAAGGAGCAAGCTGAGGCGTTAAGAGTACGAGCCCTAGTTATAATCATTCAACCAAACCTTCCTTCCTTAGCTCATGAAGCACAAATAGAAGCTGTTAAGGAGGAAAATATGAAGCCCTGCACGGAATGGATAAATAGTTTGGGATAAGGGCTAATAAAAATAAATATTTCATGAATAGAGTCTGGTTACCCTGTTTTGGTGGAATAAGAAAGCGAGTTATTGATGAAGGATACAAATCAAGATATGCCACTCATCCCGGATTCGATAAAATGTATCATAACCGCAAGGAGCTATACTGGTGGCCTAACATGAAGGCTGACATTGCCACATATGTCAACAAATTCCTAACATGCTACGAAGATAAGACCCTACATCAGAAACCATATGAGTAATAGTCGGCCGCCTAACCAAATTTTCGCATTCCTACCAATCAAGGAGAACAACAGGATTAATAAGCTAGTCCAAACGTACCTAAAGGACGTCGTCTCCAAACCTGGAGTGCCCATTTCAATCATTTCGGATTCAGATAGCAGATTTACATTTAGATTTTTGGAAATCGTTACAGCGAGCTTTGGGTTCGAACTTGGACACAAGTACCACATATCACCCTCTGACCAATGGTCAGAGTGAAAGAATGATCCAAACCCTAGAACATATGTTAAGAATATGTGTGATGGATTTTGGGAAGTGTTTGGGATACTCATTTGCCTTAGTGGAATTATCGAACAACAACAATCACACACGTTTTAAGGTTGCTCCGTTTGAGGCACTGTACAGACAAAAGTCACTACTACATTTTGAAGCTAAGGCAACACTTTTGATGCAACACATTTAAAAATTGTTGCTTTTTTATTTAAGTTCGCTCTAAAGCAACACATTCACAAAAAGTGTTGCATATAATGATTTAATGCAACACTTTTTTTAAAGTGTTGCCATTTTTACTAAAAAAATGCAACATTTTTCTAAAGTGTTGCAATTTTTACTAAAAATTGCAACATTTGTTTAAAGTGTTGCATATTTCAATAAAAAATGCAACACATTTATAGAGTGTTGCATTTGTAATGAAAAAAAAGCAACACATTTTTAGAGTGTAGCATTTATAATGAAAACAATGCAACACATTTTAGAGTGTTGCATCTATAATGAAAAAAATGCAACACATTTTTAAAAAAATATTTTTTTGAGTGTTGCATTTATAATGAAAAATATATGACGTGTTTTTAAGTGTTAATACTATTTTTTCTTGTTTTGAAATTTTGATTAAAAAATACACATAAAAATTCAATGTCTGATTTCTTAGGATTAACAAAATACTAGATTTGATAATACATGTTTTATTTTTTATTTTTAAATTTAGAGGGTAATATTTAGAAATTAAATTGGTTAAGAAAAAGAAAAACAATATACAACAATTTAAAAAAACTTTTACGTGTGTGTGTGTGTGTGTGTATATATATATATATATATATATATATATATATATATATATATATATATATATATATATATATATATATATTATAAGATAAGATTTTAACTTTTAAATTAATAATTTAATAATTATCATTAAAGTATGTAGAATATGAGAAGAACCACTAATTTCGAATAAACCCAAACCAAATTCAGAAAACGGTTTTCGGTTTGGTTTGGTTCCAAACCGAATTTCTTAATATGGTTTTCGGTTTAAAAATCAGTTTTTTTTTTCAGACCAAACCAAACTGAAAACAGAATTTTAATTTTAAATTAAAAAATTAAATAATATTCATTTATATTAATGATATACATTTATATATCACAAAATAATTTAGGTGTTGTTCTTTTTTTTTTTTTTGCTAATAAGTGCTTATAGTTGCAAGGGGGGGACTTGCTTATTCACTTGTTACCCATTGAAAGAAAACCAAAACCGTCCCTCTCCTCTCACCATTTGTGAAACCCTACCAGTGCCGTCGTCGGCCGTCCGCTCACCGGCCGCTGCCGCCGCCGACTTGCGGCCATCCTCTCCCTCCGCCTCCCCCTGCCGCCGCCGACCTTCCTCTCTTCCCTCACTTCCTACGGCTAGGGGTGTTCGGAAATTTCCGAAACCGAAAACCGACAAAACCGTCCCGAAAAACAGGTTAACCGTACCGTATTTTTTCGAATATCTCGGTTCGGTTAACCGAACCGGAAAAATCTTCGGTTTCTCGGTTCGGTTACGGTTCACATATTTGGCTTCGGACGGTTAACCGAAAAACCGATTTTTTACTTTTTTATTTTTTAAGTAGTTATGCATAGTAAATAGTCCATAATCCAATTAAAACTTAAATATCTAACTTAAAAGAGCCCAAACAAAAGAAAGCCCAATCTAATTTTTTGACGTAGCTTGTTTCACGTTCCACTTTTCCAGTTCCCTTCCACGCCTCCACTTTTCCAGTTCCCCTTCCACCGTTCCAACCGATCGTCCGTTGTCCATCCTTCCGCAGTTCCACGAGAGTCGAGAGGTCGAAACCCTCTCCTTCACGGCTTCATCTTCGATTCCACTCTTTCACAGCTTCGTCTCTCGTTTCCTACTTTAATCGCTTTTGTTGACTTGTTGTTCAGTTGTTTACAATTTCACCTTCAACATCGATTCCAAATTTGTTTAACTTGTAAGTTGTTGGCTACTTGGATGCTTACAATCTTATGGTTGGTTTTTTAATTATTTCTACTTAAATCACTCAATGATTTTTGTTTTGCATGAGAAGCAATCCTGAAAAAAATCGAATGAATAGAATATCAATTCTTTAGTTTTTAGACGAGCTAATGATAATTTGGTGTACCATGGAACATTGGATTTTTGTTCTGCCAGCAGAAGTACACCATAAGTATAGTACCTATAAATGTCTTTTGTTTGTTATTAGAAGTTTAGAACATTACTGAAAAACAGGTACTGGCAAAGTTATGTTCATGCGAAAGGAAAAACAGTGGGGTGTGGGACTAGAAAATGCTATATAGAGCTATATATACTTTGTTTATACATCACTAGCAGCTTGCATTTCATATTTTATTTTTACACACATGTAATTCTTTCTGAAAAGTTGATTGAACAATTTTCAGTCATTCTTGAAGATATTATTGGCACTAACTCACAATTACCTTCTATAAATTCGGACAACATGTGCCATTGGTTGTTACCTGTTAGTTCTCATAATTATATGATTAATGTGTTATTATGTTAAGAATGTGATTCCTCAAGTCTGTGGTTTGAATCAAGTTCTATAAATTTGTTTGGTTTGAAATTAAAATTTTCAAGAATATAGGGGTTTCAACTTATGCAAATTTAGATGGCCTGTAGAATGAATTGTTAGATGGCCTGCAGAATGAATTGTAATTGTACAGCATATGCAAATATAGATATCAGAAACAGAGGAAGTGGGTGTTTGCTATGGTTTGATGAGCTGATGGATATCAGAGAGTATAACATTGATGATCAAAATATTATTTACATAAAAAAAAGCAGCCTCTGAGTTTGCAGGTACAATAATTTTTTATTCATGTCATGGTTTTACTATCTTGAGAAATATTAAGATAACTAATTTATGTGCTAAAACTTATTGACCATATACTGCATGAAGAAGATTTGTTTAGAAAATTATTTCATATCCAAAGACACACACCCCACCATCATGTTTAATAAATCATGTCAAAAAAATTTGGTTCATAGAAGATTTGTTTAGAAAATTATTTCATATCCAAAGACACACACCCCACCATCATGTATAATAAATCATGTCAAAAAATTTTGGTTCATACTATGCAGATTCACTTTATGAATTTGGTTTTATATGCTTTTAACCTTTATCTTTGAATTGTAACCTTACTAATTATTGATCAAGAAAAGGTCAACCCAACTTTGGCAAGAAGAAAGTACTTATAGTGATTCTGTTATCGGCTGCAATGCTTCTCTCTGGCTACTGCAGTTGATGTCCCAGAGGAGATCAACAAACTAGTAAATATGCAGAGGCTGGTATTAACTTATTTTGCATTATGATATTTGTATATTCTTAGTTATTATTATTTTTTAATTCCTTCTCTTAGAGACTTGACAGGACCATTGTTCCTTTATTATTATTTTTGAATATGATTAACAATGTTTTAGGTGTTTTATTTACACAATAATTATGCTGTGTATAAGAATTGTTGATCAAGTATAGTTTCACTGCAAAGAAAAGTCCCAGAGGAGATCAACAAACTAGTAAATATGCAGAGGCTGTGTATAAACTGCAAAGAAAAGTCCCAGAGGAGATCGAGTATGTTGAATCTGACCATGGTTTTTCTGTTACCCAGTAATATGGAGGAGCAGATCAATTTTTAACCAATATGGAGCAGATCAAGTTTTGCAGTTCATCACTTATTCTTGTAGGGCTTGGCTATAAAAGATTGAAAGGTATTCTTTTTGTTTATGTATGTCCTTCGCTAAACATTGTTTCTGTATTTCCTCAATCAAACATTCTTTATCTAGAAAGCATGCTTTCATGGTTTTGGTTTTGTGTTGATGCTTTTTTAAGTTCGTGAACCAATGGAAGACAAGAATTTTATTGTTAAAATGCTTCACGAAAAATGAAAGTTTGCATGAGCATTCTGCTCATTTGGATCCTATCAAATCATTTTTCACGAAACAAGAATTTTATTGTTAAAATGGTGAACCAATGGCATTTATTGTTATATTGTTTGTTCGGTTGAACTTGTGTTGTTTGGCAGATTATATGTCAAATCAAGAGTCTGTAGATTTCATCAAGAATGTGAAGGATGCCATGGCAGCTGCAAAGCAACTGACTGATGCGGCACTTGCAAGGAAGAGCACCGATGACATTTCTTGCATTGTTGTAAGGTTCCAATGATCCCTATTATGTTGTTTTTGTGTTTTCTATGTACTTGTATCATATTTATCTTTAAAGGATTGCATTCTTGAGTCTCGTTAACCATAGTATACCATGCGGAGACAATGATTTAACAATAACATGAACAAGAACGTGTCGTGAAGTAATCTTCATGCTTTGTTATCTGCTTATGCTGGAAATAGATTAAAAAAATTATTTAAAAAAAATATTCATTTCGGACCAGGTTTTTTAGCAATAAACCGGGCTTCATGTAAGTTTTCTTTCTTAGCTTTATTACTAATCAGACCCGGTTATCTAATAACAAACCGGGCTTTATTACTTATCAGACCCGGTTTGGTTTATAATAAAGCCACCCCCATTAAAGCCATGTTAAATAACCGGACTATATTCTCTTTTTAACCTGGCTTTATTATGCTTTCTCTAGTAGTGACGGGTCCCATCGGAGAGTTGAAAATGGTTGTCGGCATGTGTATAGGGAAAGCTAGTGTGTTGATTTCATTTGAGCGTGAACACATACTTATGTGGAGAGGGCGATCTTGGAAATCAATGTTCATGGGAGAAAACGAGTCTAAGGGATTTCTGCCTTTTACTCTACTAATCAATTTGTGCAGGTAGGATTTATTTTCCGATATCCGTATTATTGGATTAAGTCCTAGTGACCACATATATTGGTTTAAACATCACTAGTAAATATAGACACTGTTGATTCAATTCAGAAATTGAGAGTTACAGAATGAACTAATTTTTTTCAATTATTTTGCTTTATAATTTTTTTTCAATCATTTAAATTACCAAACACGCTAACAATATTGTATGTTGGTTTTGTATGTTTCAGGCTACGTTCTTTTGGAATATGCAAAGTCATGTGTAGAGCTTGCAAAGAGATGAAATGAAGCAATGACTTCATATGAAAGAAATTTCAAGTCCAGGATTTAAGAATATACGTTTTGGGATTGTAATCGACTTTTTTTTATGTTGCTTGTACATTTCATTATGGTTATTTTTTGGTTAGACCTTAATATTGTTGGAATACAATTTGAATTATATGATATTATTTTTATTGTTAATTCATATTATTGAATTTTGTATTATATTACAAATCAATATAGTAATTTATTGTATTTGTATTAAATAAAAAAGAATAAGAAAAGTGTTACAATAGATTGATAATGGTGTTGCATTTACATAAATGCAACATTTGACAAGTGTTGTTTTTGATAAGTAAAGTGTTGCTATAAGTTAGTAACAATAAATTAAAAATGTTGCTTTAGAGTATAAAAAGTGTTGCATTAAAAAGTGTTGCATTTATAAAATAATGGCAACATATTAAAAAGTGTTGCATTCAAAAAGTGTTGCATTTATAAAATTATGGCAACACTTTTGAAAAGTGTTGCATTATCTAGTGAAAGTGTCGCTTTAGACCTAAGGCGACGTTGGCTAAGGTGGCACTACATAAAGTGTCGCATTAGGCCTATAGCAACACTTTTAAGGCCTAACACAACACTTTTCTCATGTTGCTTTAGGTTCATTTTGTTGTAGTGAGTGTGGATTTCCCTTTGACGGGTCAAAGTCAGGGATCGTCAAGTCAATGGCCTAGAAATCATACTTGAGGCCACCGAAAAGATAGTACAGATACTGAACCGCCTAAAAGTTGCCCGCGATTGTCAGAAAAGTTATCTAGACGTAAGGAGAAAATCCTTTGAGTTCCATTTAGGAGAAAGGGTACCGATGAAAGTCTCGCCATGAAAGGGCATGATACGATTTGGGAAACAAGGATAACTGAATCCTCGTTACATTGGACAATTCAAGGTCTTAAAAAGAATTAGACTAGTAGCTCATCGTTTAGAGCTGCCACCAGAGCTTAGCAGCGTGCACAATACCTTCCATGTATCCAACCTTAAGAAGTGTCTGGCTGATGAAACACTCGTTATACCCATGGACGAGCTAGAATTGGATGATAAGTTGAACTTCATTGAGCAACCTGTAGAAATAATGAACCGAGAAGTCAAGAAACTAAAACACAGCCGGATCCCGATAATAAAAGTCAGATGGAACACTAAGCGAGGTCCTGAGTTTATGTGGGAACGCGAAGATCAGTTCCGGGAAAAATACCCTCATCTGTTCTCAAATACTCAAGCAGTGGAGAACACGAGCTAATTTCGGGATTAAACCAGGTTAGCAACCACGACCAAATCAGTATTTAATAGCCAGTTATAACCTAATCAGTGGTCATTAGAAATTAATCAAAGTGATTAACAAGGTTCATGAAGAAATTCAACTCAATTAGAATCAAATTCATCGGTGCGATGAATCGGGAAATCAATTAATCCGATCGATTTACGATATGAATGATTAATTCAACTAAGTACATAATTAAATTAAGATTAGTAACACTAATCATGCATTAATACACTTATTTAACATTAATGATGCAAGACTAAAACAAATCATTAAACAAATGCATTCAAAAGTATTTATGAATTTACATAAAAATGGAAATACAAGAATACATTCTAAATACATTTATACAAAAAAAATGAAAATACATCAAAATATCTTCTAAAAATCTGCCCATAGGGAGGTACAAGTAGGTTTTGACTTCATTTTTATAATACACACTTCCATAACCCATCAAAATCAAATCCTTTTCATCATCTTCTTTCATCTCATCCAACACTCCACTCAACCTCCATTTGAAAGACCAAGACTTTGCCTATAAATAGAGAGCTTTCCTTTCATTATTTTCACACCAAAACTCTTCCTTTTTCCCTTTAAAAACCGGATCCCACACACACACTCACTACAAACATTTTGATTCAAGTGTTCTTGGTGAAATTCAAGTGTTCTTGGTCCAAATCTTGCAAGAGTTCCAACTTCTTCTCAATTTCATACTCCAAATACATCAAAGTAAGTAAATACTAAATTATTTCATCATACATTTATGTTTATATAAGTCTTGCATAATATATATAATCACCAACAACAACAAGTTTCATAAAAACTCAAGTTTATAAGTTTCTAGTTTTTGTTTTTAAGATGTTTTTTTTAAATGTGTTTATATGATGAAAACAAGTAATATATATTTGTTTTATAACTTGTATACAAGTAGTCTTTGAATAAACAACAAGAATCATAAGTTATTTCAAGTTTATAAACTGCGGATTTTCGGCAGAAAATTTATATCGACTTTGAAAAATCATAACTAATTCATAACTTAACGAAATGAGTTGCTTCTTGTCTTAAAAGTTAGATCTATGTCTTAACTATAGATCTGGAAGTTTTCATAATTTATTTTGGAGTTTAAGACCTCCAGAAATTATTTGGGAAACCGAAAGTTTGACAGCTCAAAAATGGCCAACATAGGGTTTTCAACAAGCTTTTTCCCCAAACTAAAGATCTCGAAAAATGGCCATTCTTGACTTTAAAAATTCTTTGTATATAGTAGTTTAATGTCCAAGAAAACCAAATCCTAAAACGTTTTGGAGCTTGGTCAAAAATAGCCTCAAAGTAGACCGAAAAACCTTCGAAAAGCTGGAAAATTATATATATATATATATATATATATATATATATATATATATATATATATATATATATATATATATATATATATATATATATATATATATATATAAACTTGACATTTTAGGTGGGTTTTATTTATAAACTTGTAATGTTGGGTGATTTAAGACATACAAATCTATAAATATACATATTATCATATATTAAATATATTAAGTCCTTATTATCATTTAGGACTCGGTTAAACACATCCGGTTTCGTCACCCATCAAACAACGCAAACTTGCATTTTTGCGCGTATTTTGGCATCACAAGCTCGGTGAGTCTTCATAGCCCCTATTTTCACTATCTATTACGGTGGAAATACATGCACTGTTTTCATATGGACATTAAAATTGTTTATTTCTTATATGTATTACTTGTGTGGATCCATCAGCCCTCAAATCATGAACCGTTAATTGCATTTATTTGTAAGCTCGAATATATTGTGGATAGATCTATCGAGAGTCATGTCCCCCATTGGGGTTAGTTCGGCTCGGCTAACAGCGGGTGCATATATATTCAACACACGGTATTACGTATGGGAATACTGCACAGGACAAACTCATTTAATTAAGCTTCGGTTGCATGATGGTTTATGTAATACATACACGAAATTTATGCTTTATAAATTCAACTCATCTGATAATGTCCATACAATTAGTCTTTTCGCGTAAACCTATGAGCTCACCAACAATTTGTTGACGTATTTTAGCATGTATTTTCAGGAGACTGAGACATGCACATTTGTCGGAAGTATTCCAAGGCTTCCGTTCATTTTGGAGTCGCATCATTTTCAAACTCGGAGATTTACTTGCATCTTTCCGGATAAACTAAATTTGTATTTAAATCTTGGTATTTTAAGAACTACTTACGCTGTATTTTGGTTATGTAAAACAATATTTATATTTGAAGTTAAATCAATGTGTTTTTGAAAACGTCCATATAGTGGTCGTTCGTTATGATTATGTTTACGCTTCCGCGACGTCACGCTTCGTTGCCAACCGGGGTAACGGGCTGTGACACTTACCAAGGCTAAGTTCGTACGGACTTAAGAGCCTTAAGTTTATGGCTTTGACCTTAAGAACTTATTCTCACAATCATGAACTTAATATCAACATAATACACAATCATGAACTTAAGACATAAATATAAACAAACAATCATGACTTGTATTAATAATGCTCTATCTATTACAAAAACTAGACTGTTGTCGTCACACAGGGTGTACCAACAGAGTCCCCCTTGATGATAGCTTCTAGTTGATATTCATTAGACTATAGAGCTATGCTTATTTAATTTGCTACCAGCATGCAATCCTTGTTCAACGCAAACCTTAACCACTCTTTGATAATTCCTGCCCTCTGACCTCCAATTTTCATTAAAGAAGATTGACTGATCATGAAGCTTTTGCAGGTCGTCCCGAGAGAGATTAACTAAGTGTAAAGGATCATATATGCGCAAAATCACCTTTTCATGTTTGTCTTCCATCACTGTCTCACCCGTCTCATTGTCGACGTGCCACCACATCAAGTTTCCCATAACATCTTGTGGCATGGTCTTTAATGGAACTTTCTTCAGGCACTTGACTGGTTTGTAATACATTTTCATCCACGGCTTGCTAGTCAGTGGATCTATCCTAGTTTCATCCATGACTTGTTTGCCAATCCTCGGATTCAGCCTTTCAAACTTTCTAGACCGACCTTCCCTTCTGATGATCTTAGCAATGACTTCAGCATAGGGGTCGTCTCCAATGTTCACAAGCTCCTTCCAGAATAATGCCTTAACTTCACATTTTGGCAATGAGTTGAATTTCTTGAGTCTTCTTCTTATGTACTGAAGACCATCTGTTCTTTTTATGATGAAAAGCTGCAGTTCTCTATCATAGAAACAGCTAAGAATTCCACCTGATAACTTCCTTGGACTTGGCATCTTCATCTTCTTCTTTATCGCCATGTCCTTCTACTTCTCCTCTTCTCGGAACCATCATCTTCTTTTTTCTTCTTTAGTAAGTTCCATGTCAGGCCTTTCAGTATCCGATTCATCATTCAGAGGAGATGTTAGCATCTCCAGGTCTATCGGACTTTGATCTTCATTTACGTATTCATCCATGACAGGTTGCTTATCTACAACTACTTCATCAACCTCATCTTCTTTGTATACGATTACTTCATCATCAGAGTTCCATTCAGGTACATCTTCAAGAATAATTTCACCTTCCTCAAGATCCTCCTGGTCTATATCATCTTAAAAATTGAATCTGATGTCTTCCTCATCCAAATCTAACAAGGCTCCGATCAGATCTTCTTCAATATATTCTGTCGCTTTAGGAGCCTTGCCTATTCCCTTGTCAGCTTCTGACGATCCAGACTCCCCCTGAATGTTAGCTTGCTGAGCATTCTGTTAAGAAAGATCTGCAAGCTCACTTTCTTTTTGCGTGCTGGGGTCGTCTCCTTCGTCTTCTCTGCGGCTTCCCCATAACTCATCGCCTCTACAACTATTCTCCCCCTGAGCCGCACCATCTTTCAAGATCTGCTCGAGTAGGGCCTGAAGAGCTACGATCTGTTGCTGTTGGGCTGCCACAGTCTGATCTAAGACTGCATTATGCTATCTGCTGAGCATTATGTTTTCGTAGCTCGCTGAATGCCTTTGAAAGTTGGAAAATTTGGACTGTTTGGAGATCAACTTTAGCTTTTAGTTAATTAAGGCTCTTGGTGTCTGTCGATGTGGATGTTGATGGAGTGGTTGTGATGGTTGCTGGAGGAATGATGGATGATGTAGAAGGCACTGACTGATCTAGATGTTGGCGCTTAGCCCTTTGGTGCCTTGCAACCAATGCCTCTTCATCTGGCACAAACTCTTCATCTTCCTCTTCTTCATATTGTATACTGAATGTCTATTGTTGATTTGTTTGTGGCTGCACAATGAGTCGAATACCATCAAGACCAAAAGAAGTTGGAGGATTTGCAGCTTCTCTGACGTCACTGGCAGTCTCTAAATCTGTCTCAGACTCCGTCTCCACTGCCTCAGTAGCATCCTCTGGCTGATAGTTCTCTATATCTTCAAAAATGTTTTCCATAGTCTCAGGAGGATGAAGAATATCCTGAATCAGGTCTTCGGTGATGGCCTCCTGAGCAGCTCCTCCTTGAGCAAAAATATCCTCTAAAGCCTCCTGTATTGGATCAGCCTGTGCTACCGATGTAGTAGCCACAGATGCCGCTGCTGTCCTCTATGGAGGCTGAATCGGAGCAACCGGTTCTTGTTGTGTCGATGCTTGTTGTTGCTGCTCATCCACTATCCAGCCTTCTCCATCTGGAGCAACAAAATCTCGATCCAGTAGAGCTCCAAACAGTAGAGTCATCAGCGGTCCAACATTTTCCGCCCTTCTTGAATTGTGGCTCTAGCAATCAGCAAAAATACGTATGTCTATGGCAGCGACAAACACCACTTGATGTAACGGTGGCAGATTTGGCAAGAAATGACGTATGATTATCATTACAAATCTTTGATATAGCATAAATCTCTCCCGGCTTGGCGCAGTGATCTGATGCACAAATTCACCAAAAAAGAAGCCTGAAAAACTTAACGGCTTGTTATAAACCAATGAGAGCATCCCGTACTGGAGTTTGGATGTCATCATGTCAAAGCCTGCCTTCTTAGGCGCAAAACATACTAGCACACATGCATGAGCTACCTCCATTGACCTATCAATTCACTTTTCACATATGAGGCCTTTGCCAAGTCCTGAGCATACCACATCCTTTGAAACGCAGCTTGCCTTAGGAAGCTGGGAAAACAACTGGACCATCTTCTTGTGCCTCGGTTCCCAGATGTAAAATTTCCCTCAAATTGTCCGCAGAGAATGCAATAGCTTGTCCATTAACCGTTGCCCTGAGAACTGGGGGCAAGACCGAGCTATCCACATGTAAAGTACTCTAAAATTGACAAATGTATTGGATTATCAACGTTGGATTGTGAGTCAACGCATAAGCTATCCTTGGTCTCGTCAGAAATTCAAGATTTCTCTATACTGCCCTGCTTCTAGCGCTTGGAGGTGACTGCTAAGCACCATATTGTCCTTATTGAAAAATGTATAATCTGTCATTCCTGCACACGCAATAAATAGTTAAATTCCGAAATAAATGAATTTTGGAAAAACAACAAAAATAAGGTCATACGAACTTAGTTAAGTTCGTATTGAGGTGATGTCCTTCGAACTTATAAATAAGTTCGTGTGACTGCTACGAACTTAGATAAATTGATAGTCCTTCGAACTTGTAGATATTTTTGGACCAAGTTCATAGTATCTATGTTCGTACGAACATGTTCTTGTCTGAACAAGTTCGAGGTCAGCACCTTGAACATGAAAACAATAGATTTAATCCTGTTTAGACATAAATGACCAATGAATCTAGTCCTAAAAGGTTCTAATCGAGTTTATTGATGTTTTATTTTTAGTTATATAGCCTTAAACTTGGTAATTAAAGAACACCTATTATTCGGCTATGTTAAACCCAAAATACATGATTTTAAACTATTAAAAGTCCCAAATAACACTTACTAAATTGTTTGTGAAATAAATTGACACTAAACACTTGTAAGTTCGAGATGGAATGGTGGTTTCTTCGTGGAACAGGAAACAAAGTCGTGAAAGACGACAAGTTCGAGATCACTCAAATAAGTTCGTAGTCGCCCTGATTTAAGTTCGTGAGGAGTAAATTCGTGAGTAGGTGAATAACTTTAATGTTAGGTGCCCTATTTGTACCCCGCATTGTGCCTCAAACTTACCTGCGATTGTGCGTCGAACTTACCTCAGTCAAGTTCGTAGGAACCCAAGTTCGTTTGAACTTTGGTTTATACGAACATAAGTTCAAATTTTGAAAATTTTAGAAAAATTTTCAACTTTTTTCAACTTTTGCAACTTTATGAAACCATTCACACTAAGCAAGCAGATTATCATGCAATTTTTGTTTATTCAACTAACATGCATCTTAGTAACTGACCTCGTTCCGATTTATTAAAAATAAAATGAACTAAAATAAAATAAAAATAAAAATAAAAAAACTAAAGTAAAATAAAATAAAAAAAAAAAAACTAAATTGCAAGAATTCAAAAATAAGAAAACTAAATCTTTTTGCGAGAGTGTCATAGAAGGTTCTACCAGATTGCTTTGACAACGCAATTTCGGTGTTGCACTTTCACACTTTGGAATTTTTGATTCCTTTTATTGTGTGTTGTAGCATACACACCAAGTCGATTGTTGGTATATTGTTCCTTTTAAACACCCAACACTTAGATTTTTTCATTGGCCTTTTTATTTATCAAGAAATCACCTTACGTGTCTCACACTTAGACATACTTCTGTGATAAAGACAGACATACAATCATTATGACTTTTTGGTATTTGCAAATCATCTTTAAAATGCAAACTTCGGACACAGTTCTGTATTTACATACAACAGAGTGTCTTAGCTTGTCTTAGGGTAGAGCATATTTCTTTTATTTTAGCAGGACAGCAGTGACAGGTCTGTACTTACGTACAACAAAGCGACATATCTTGCTATATTGAGTCAAAACAGCGGTGACAGGTCTGTACTTACGTACAACAAAGTGACATCTCTTGACTCTCTTTATGTTTCATACTTGTTCTTTTTTAAGATGTATTTTGATGAAACCATACATCCCCAGACTGATTTACATACCTAATTCATAATTATTGTATGTGAGCCTCTAACACAAAAATTAAGACCTTTTAGGCATACACCTAAATTAGTTACACATATGACATTTTCTTGATTGTTTTATTAGCTTTTAGGAAAACTTTCATGTTTTATGTCTACCAACATATCAGACCGTGAACATGTATATCACTTTGATTTTATAGTGCATTATGTGTGAATGTTTAACACTTAGAGTTTGTTAGACTGTGCTAATTTTCATCACGTTGAACCTTGCACTCTAAGACTTCTCTCTTTATTTTCATTTTTCTCTTTTTTTTTTTAATTTTTTTATGGTTTTCTATCTTTTATCTTTTCTTTTTCTCTATTTGTTTTAAGTAAAGTAACTAATAAGACAAACTAATAACTTAAAATATTTAAAAGGAAAAGTCTATTGAGGTCAGGTTACTCTGGATTACACATTCCATTTAGTTGGACTAACAACTCAAAGCGTGATCCATCAAATGCTTTTGTGAACAGATCCGCATTGTTGTCTTCCGTTGGAACTTTTACCAATTTTATCAGATTTTTCTTCGTACAGTCACGAATAAAATGATGTCTTATATCTATGTGCTTAGTCTTACTGTGCTTTACCGGATTATTGGTTATAGCAATCGTGGATTGATTGTCTATCCTAATAGGAGTATAAGTATAAGTCAAACCGTAGTCCCGCAATTGTTGTTGAATCCACAGAACCTGTGAACAGCAACTACCCGCAGCTACATATTCGGCCTCGCATGTTGATATGGCTACTGAAGTCTGTTTCTTGCATTGTCAGGACACCAGTCTCCCTCCTAGAAATTGACAACCACCCCTTGTTGACTTTCTATTCAAGCTACACCCTCCATAGTATGAGTCCGTGTAAGCTTCCAATTCCTGATCTCCATCAGCATGATACCAAAGTCCCAGCTTCGGTTTCGACTTCAGGTATCGTAGAATCCGCTTCACAGCCTTTATGTGCATTTCCTTGGTGTTTTCTTGAAACCTGGCACAAATACAAACAACAAACATTATGTCAGGTTGACAAGTAGTTAAATGCATAAGTGACTCGAGCATGGCCCGATATAATGTCGGATCCACATCAGTATCACTATCGGTACCCGGTCCAAGATTGTGATTGACTTGAATTGGAGTACTGAAATGTGTTGTAAGCTTTGTTCCTTCCATCTCGAAGCACTCTAATAATTTGTAGATATACTTCGTCTGATGAATGAACATCTCCTCCTTTCGTTGTTCAACTTCTAAGCCCAAAAAGAAGTTCAGCTCTCCCATCGCACTCATCTCAATCCTGGACTTCATAACCTTTTCGAAATCTTTGCACATTTGTCCATTTGACGACGCAAAGATGATGTCTTCCACATAAACTTGTACCAGTATTGATGAGAACCCATTTAATGATCAAGGTGATGAAGATCCATTAAGGAGGAAGATCGGGCCTATCACAAGGTCTAAATCCAAGATGTTCTGAGATGCTACCAATGGACTGATTAAATCTTGCCGGAATAATGCTCTCGTGTTTTCGCAAAATAACCAAGCAAGCTTCCTATTTTTGCTACAGGTTGAAGCCCATGATTAGCCTTGTTTTTCA
The DNA here is from genome assembly GCA_020465985.1 of Centrapalus pauciflorus. NCBI lineage: Eukaryota > Viridiplantae > Streptophyta > Magnoliopsida > Asterales > Asteraceae > Centrapalus > Centrapalus pauciflorus. Next base: position 215,464 of record JAANYP010002998.1, on the reverse strand, counting down.
TAGCCCAAAGTATGTTTATTTACCCAAACATAACCCATGAATAAAGAATTTCGGATAGCCCCACACTTAGCGCATGTATTGTCAATGACTCACTCATTTCAAGCCAGATTTGAGTCTAATGAAATCCCAATGAAAGCTAAGCGTTTTTCCTATCTTTTGTAGAAGAATAAAGCCCTATAAATGCTCATTGGCCACGTCCAAAATTCTGCCCAAAAGAGTGTCCATGTTCAATGTACTTCTCAAGATTAATTACAAGGCAATTTGAAAGCCTTCACTTCAATTCAAGGCAATTTGAAGGTCATTGCCATTTACTTGGAGGATACTAAAGGTTTTGCTAGATACAATGAACCAAGACACATTCTAGAAGATTCAAGTAGTGAAATACAAGAAGGCCCTTTTGATAAGTAGTTTTGCTTATTTGATCGCTTATCGTGATAGTTTTGTTACTTATCTAGATGGTTGGTTTTCCTTCTATTTTCATCTATAAATAGTGGCCAAAGTTCTCATTTGTAATCATCCATCATTTGAGTAATATTGTGAGTTTTTAACTCTTATTGTTCCATACGAACTTTTAGAACTTATCAAGTGTTCTAGCTTGTGGCGTTCAAAACTTATCAATCAACTTGGTGGGTTGGTTGTGGTGTTTTCTTATACCAAGGTTCTTGCCTCTTTCTTCGCAACGGGTCGCGATTTCACTATATATACCAAGGTTCTTGCCTCGTTTATAGGCAACGGGTCGCGGTTCTATCCATATATCATAATAGCATCCAATAGAACAATCGGGCAACTTGTGATCAATCTCATATTCATCGGGTGAGATCACATCATTTGGTATCAGAGCCACTTCTATTGGTTTGTTTTTTCTTATCATTTCTATCTTATGTTCTTTCTCATCTTATATTTAATTTCTATAAAGGAAAATTTTGAAAAAAGGCTATTGAAAAAGAAGGATAAGAAAACAAACAAAAAGTAGAAAAAAAATAAAGTCGAAGAAGGTGGAGAAATATCCTCATTCTTTTGTTTACGTTAATTATTTAAAGTTGTATGCAATATACACGTGCTGATCTGAGGACAAATCACTCTCAAGAGGGGGCGAATGATATGATCCTAACCATGGGCAAAGAAGATGTGGATCCATGTAAAGCTTTGCAAAATAATGCTCATGTTGCTTCGCAAAATAATCAAACAAGTTTCTTATTTTAATCCAAATCATGGATTAAGATTGGTTTTTAGTGTTTGTCTCCCAAGTTGTGTAGCTTTTATCTATAAAAGCCCATAAATAAATAAAATTCGGCAAAATCATCACCTTTCCTTTTAATGAACAGTGTACTATCTATTCTCCCTCTCTCGAACCCATTGTCCAAGAGGTGAGTAGACAGTGTCTCGTACCACTCCCTAGGTGCCTGATGAAATCCATACAGAGCCTTATCCAATCTATATACTCTGTCTGGATACTTAGAATCATTAAACCCTGGCGGTTGCTCAACATAAAGCAATTCCTTCACTTTCCTGTACAAGAAGGCACTCTTGACGTCTAGCTGACAAACTTTGAAGCCTTTGAAGGATGCGAACGCTTGAAACAATCGAATAGCTTCAAGCCTCACTACTGGTGCTAACACCTCATTAAAATCAATACCTTCTTCTTGGTTGAACCCTTTAACTACAAGTGTTGCCCTGTTACGTGTAACGATGCCTCGATCATCCCTTTTGCACTTAAAGTCCCATTTGGTCCCTATAGCAACTTCTACACGAGGCAAAGGCACTAACTTCCAGACTTCCTTCTTTTTGAACTGTGAAAGTTCCTCTTGCATAGCTTCAACCCAAGAATTATCCTTCAGAGCCATTTGTACATTCTTCGGCTCAACTTGCGATGTGAAACAAGAGTACAGATAAGTGCGAAATGCTTCGGAGTCATTCATCATCGATAACAACATTGTGTTAATATTCACAATACTCCGAGTTCTCACACCAGCATTTGGATTCCCAATGATGTCTTCAACAGGATGATCCTATTTATCCTCGATGTTTCAATTGCATCGACCTGATGATTGTCTCCCAGATTTGATCCTATTTCACCTAATGGGGGTGTGACTTCAGACGGAACAACATCCTCCTCGTGATCACTGTCTTTTGATACTCCGAGTTCTCACACCAGCATTTGGATTCCCAATGATGTCTTCAACAGGATGATCCTATTTATCCTCGATGTTTCAATTGCATCGACCTGATGATTGTCTCCCAAATTTGATCCTATTTCACCTAATGGGGGTGTGACTTCAGACGGAACAACATCCTCATCGTGATCACTGTCTTTTGAGGCTGAATTGTTTATATGATTCTCATCCGTAGGCAACCAAGGTTCTTCATTTGTTGGGGACCCGTAATCTGTCAATATAATTTTTCAAATGTTGTGGGAATGCTCAAATTTGGAAAGACCCTACCCTCGTCATTAAGATTTAATGATGAAAAGTCATTTTCACAGTTCCTGCATCACCACTAAAACGAATGTTAAATGATTCAAACACTGAGTCATAATCAAATAACCATTCTGGACCAATTTGGGGTTTATGTGAATAACTTGTTACATCAATATTGTTAAACACAATTTCTACTGTAACAATAGTTTTATTAAAAAGCCCTATTGTTTGGTGAATTTGGGACATAACCTAGGATGTATCCTTCGTCAACCTTTTCACCAAACTTCGGTTGATGTTTCGTTTTTAACAAAGTACATTACACCCCAAATGGTTCAAAGCTAGTTAAATTCAGTGGTCGCTTATTCAGAATTTCATAACAGGTTTTGTTCAAAGATTTGACAGTAAGGACTCTGTTTAGCACATGACATGTGGTAGTCACTGCCTCCCCCCAAACCATAGTGGGAAGCTTTGAATCCGAGAGCATGGTCCTTGATGCCTCAATCAATGATCTGTTTTTCCATTCTGCCATCCCATTTTGTTGTGGATCATATGGTGCACTAAATTGATGCACTATGCCTTTAGTTAGGCAATATACACCAATTACTGCGTTTTTAAATCTTGTTCGGTTATCACTTCTGATACGTTTTACCCTTATCCCGTATCAGTTCTCAACTTGGTCTGAGAACCCAATCAGCGTGCCTGCTATCTGTTATGACATATTTTGTACATATTTTTCAGTCATATTTTTCCTCGGATTTGGGTTATTTTTGCCTCGAATTGTTTAAATACAACTCTGGTTTGTCCATTTTTGTGTTTCGCAGTTCGAAGGTTGCCTAAATTGGAAAAGAATGGATTATGGAGCTTAAGCGTCAAATTTACGGGCTGAGCCGATCTCCCTTGGAATCCTGTTGACTTTGACCGAAATGACCTGATCGCGGCTGCGACCACATAAGCACGGCCGCACTTGCCTGCGATCGAAAGAACGCGCCCATGCTCTTTATCTCGCCCGCGATGGCCACAGCGAGGCCGCGATCCTTGAAAAATATAAAAGAAAATAGTCGTTTCGTTAATTTTCATGCATTTTTTAGACGAACTTTTTCACATAGATTAGAGTGCGATTAGTATGTGTTCGCTAGTTTTATGTTTTTAGCTTAGTTTAGGGTAGATTAGTGACTCATTCGACTATTGAGTGGATCAAAGCATTCGGTTGCGGGTGTTTCTCGTTTCTCATCCGGTTTTTGGTACATTCTTTCCGAATTTACTTTATGAAATTATTATGTTTTGTATAGATCTCGTTTATTTTATTGTTTTTATCATGATTAGTGAGTAGTTTAGCCAAGCACTTGCTTGGTTACGTTTTTACATGGATTAGTGGAGTATTTGATGGTTTTGGTTGAAAAGTGTTTGATTCATTGATGTATTCTTGATTCATACGATTAATATGCGTAAAATCAGAATTATAGTTGATATTCTAGCAATATTGTGATCATGATCATTGATTATAAATGTTGATTTTTATAAACTTGATCAAATTTAAGTGATTTATTAATTGGTTGCCATTTCTAGCATTATTGAGATTATGAGAAAGTGACTAGTTAATAAATTGTGAAATCATTGTATGAAAATTAATTCTTAGCAGTATTGAGATTATAGGATTAATTTAATCTTTGATTTCCTTAGACTTGATTGATGTTTATGCGGCTAAATTGAATATTTAGAGTTATTTCCGAGCGCTTGACGTGTAGACAGTTTTAATCTCTAAAAGCTAGATTTAGTTGACTTAATTAATCGTAAAGACATTTATTGTTGATTTTTAGAAATTGGGGAATACTGGGGAACTCCATACTTGATTTTCTGAAATTAATAAAATATGTCCATGAATCGGTTTTACATCAAAGTTTCAAACTCTTAAGCTTAAAAGATTTAAAACGGTTGGATTTAATTCCAACTTAATTTTCTTTGACCAAAAACATCTTAAGTGTTTTTACACCATTTTACTCCATTAATCCTAAAAGACGTGTCCAAGTGAGTGTTGCTTTTAATATATATCTTAATATCGGTATCTCGATTGTTAGTGCCGTTCCCTGAGTTCGATAATCCCCGAGGTCAGCTTCTAGCTATATTAACTACGACTAGTACACTGCCAGTGGTATTTGATATGACTTAGGCTTTCTTCATTCTTTTGATTTGAATTGTCAAATCTGCAAAGATCAAATGGCGCCGTTGCCGGGGAACGGCTAGAGATATTGTGAAATGGTTTAGATGGTAGATTAGCCGATTTATGCTATTCTATCCACCCTCTCAGTGTTTGTGAATGGTTTATGACTCGGAATTCCAATCCGCATGTTCTAAGTCCATACAACGAACTTGAAAGAACCTTTCACAACCGTCTTCGCCATCCTTCTCATCCTTTCATTGAGAATTTATCTAGCTCATCTGAATCTACTGACCAAACTGTCCCTCCGCTGGCTGACAGAAGTCATATTGATTTGGTTGTCGAGTTACCTCCAATCTCTCCTTCTTAGCCTTCTTCTGATTCATCTGATTCTTCTTCTTCCTCCTTCGATAATTCTTCTGAGCCAAACATGGGCGACCGACGCACCATGCTTGAGCTGAACCGACCGGTCACCGACGACTAGGAAGGTGCCATTGTCATCCCAGGTTTTGATGCAGTCAATTTTGAGCTAAAGTCCAGTCTCATCACTTTAGTTCAAAATAATGCTCAGTACTGTGGGATAACATCTGAGGATACTTACGCACACCTGAAGAAATTCAGGAAAGCGTGCGGTCCGTATAAGGTGAATCAAGTCCCGAAAGAAATCATTCGATTGATGCTATTCCCGTACTCGCTTACTAGACGTGCTCTCACGTGGTATGATGCCCTTCTATCCAATTCAATTCATACTTGGGATGAAATGGAGGCACAATTCCTATAAAAGTTCTGTCCGCCCTCACGTACCACTCAGCTTACGAGTGAAATTCTGGGATTCAGGCAGAAGCCTGAAGAGTCCTTACGTGAATCATGGGAGCGGTACAAGGAATCCATAATGAAGTGTCCAAACCATAATCTAACACTCAATCATCGAGTCAAAGTCTTCTACCAAGGTGTGCACCCGATGTATCATTCTTTGATTGATTCCGCTTGTAGTGGATCTGTCTATAGAAAGACTCATGAGGAGGCGGTTGAGATTTTAGATGACTTGGTGATGAATCAGCATCAGACACCCAGTGAGTACTTCAGATGGGGAGCCTCAGATTCCAAGCAAGCCGCTGCAATAGCCGCACTCACAACAAAATTTGAGCAGCTCACGCAGAATAGTCAACCACAAGCCATGCCAGCTCCCGTGCAAGCTGTGTATAAATCATGTGATGCTTGTGGTGGGCCACATTCGAGCTATTAGTGTCAGGCGGCTTACTCTTACCCCAATCAGGAGGAGGTTTACTATTCATCTGGCGATTCTGGAGGTGGCATGTATAAGTATGCTAACCCGAACCCGAACTATCCAAATTATTCCCAGAATAAGCCACCTCCTGGTTTCATGAATCCGAGACCACATATGCTTCAGAGACCCCAGTTTGCCTCTCACCAGGGGCAATCTTCTTCTTCCTCTCATGGTCATTTTCAGCAGCATACTCGACCGCAACAATTCTATGGCCAGTCTGGTAGCCCTTATCAGAATCCTCCACGTCCTCAGGCTGCACAACAGCCACAAGAGAGGTCGAATTTAGAGTATATGATAATGAAGTTCATGGCTAACCAAGAGACTATCACAAGGAACCAACAGGCTGTTATAAAGAATTTAGAAATCCAAATTGGACAGATAGCTAAAGCGCAGAATGAGCGACAGCCTGGTGGTCTTCCGAGTGATATTGTGCCAAATCCAAAGGCTGAAGCAAAAATGATTATCACGCGTAGTGGTAACGAGACTGTAGGGCCATCACTTCCTCCCCATTCTGCTTCTTCCCCTCTTGAAATTGTTGTTCTTGAGGATGATCTGGAGACTATCACGGACCAGGTGCACATTCCTAGTATAACAAGTACCGCACACGTCCCACCTCCGGCGATGCCTACAGTTAGTCCTTACAAGCCTCCTATTTCGTATCCTAGCAGATTGCAAATGGAAATCAAGGATAAGCAATACGAAAAATTCCTTGGATTGTTCAAACAGTTACATATCAATATTCCTTTCATCAATGCGATTGCTCAGATGCCGAACTACGCGAAAATCTTAAAGGATCTGTTCTCAAAGCGTAAGAACCTTGATGATTTGGACACAGTAGAGATGAACGCCGAGTGTTGAGCTGTGCTCCAAAACAAGCTTCCAATCAAGCAAGATGATCCTGGCAGTTTCACCATACCATGTCATATTGGTAACTTGCATGTTGCGAATGCCCTTGCTGATTTAGGAGCTAGCATCAATCTTATGCCCACATCTCTATATGCTAGACTCGGTCTCGGAGAGCCAAAGCCCACTCGTATGAGTATTCAGTTGGCAGACCGATCAGTGAAATTTCCTCGGGGTATCGCAGAGAACATGCTGGTGAAAGTTGATAAGTTTGTATTTCCCGTAGACTTTGTCATCATGGATATACATGAAGACAACTATGTTCCTCTCATTCTAGGGCGTCCATTTTTAGCGACATCCCGTGCAATGATCGATGTTTTGGACAGGATGTTGACCCTTAGAGTGGGAGATGAGCATGTCAGTTTTGATGTTGACAAAGCTATGCAGAGAGCTGATGATACTGTGGAGTCGATTTGCTTTGTTCGATCCTGTAGCTCTTCTGACTAAGAAATGCATTCTGAGATTGATGAGACGCTCGTTAAGTCTCTGTTGATTGGGTATGAGAGATCCACTTCTTTTGAAGATGGAGAGTCTATCGATGATGATATATCTCTATGCTCATTATCTCTTGATTCTGATATTTCTGTATGTCTCTCTGATTCCATTGATAGCTTTCCTTTGTGCATGATAGAGACATCTCGTGCTCATGAGGAGATTGTTACGTTAGATCCGAAGGAAAGTATCAAAGCCAAATCCTCGATTGAAGACCCTCCGACTCTTGAGCTGAAAGAGTTACCAGCGCATAAAGAGTATGCTTATCTGGAGGGGTCATCTCAGCTTCCGTTAATTATAGCCAAAGACCTTTCACCTGAAGAAAAAGCGAGATTGATCCAGGTCTTGAAATCCCACAAGCAGGCCATCGCGTGGAAAATCTCTGATATCAAGGGTATCAGTCCTGCTTATTGAACTCATAAGATTCTGATGGAAGAGGATTTCAAACCTGTGATTCAACCCCAAAGGAGGGTCAATCCAAAAATTCACGAGGTCATCAAGAAGGAAGTGTTGAAGCTTCCTGATGCTGGTATGATATATCCAATCTCTGACTCGCCATGGGTTAGTCCAATCATGTGGTCCCAAAGAAAGGGGGGATGACCGTCGTTCTTAATGACAAGAATGAATTGATTCCATCGAGGACGGTCACGGGATGGCGAGTTTGCATCGACTATCGCAAACTCAATGATGCCACCCGTAAGAATCATTTTCCATTACCCTTCATTGATCAAATGCTCGAAAGATTGTCAGGGAATGAGTTCTATTGTTTCCTTGATGGTTTTTCGGGTTACTTTCAGATCCCTATCAGCCCTGAGGACCAGGACAAGACCACTTTCACATGTCCCTACGAAACGTTCGCATAATGGCGTATGCCATTCGGGTTATGCAATGCGCCTGCGACGTTCCAAAGATGTATGGTATCTATCTTCAATGATATGCTTGAGAAGAGTGTGGAAGTGTTCATGGATGATTTTTCTGTGTTCGGTAGTTCTTTTTCTTCGTGCCTTGCGAATTTAGATAGTATGCTTGCCCGGTGTGAGGAGGCCAATTTGGTCCTCAGTTGGGAAAAGTGTCACTCTATGGTGCGAGAAGGAATTGTTCTCGGCCGCAAAATCTCTGCTAAGGGTATTGAGGTTGATAGAGCTAAGATCGAGACGATTTCTAAGCTGCCTCACCCTGCTTCTGTTAGAGCGATTAGAAGTTTCCTTGGGCATGCCGGTTTTTACCGGCGGTTTATTAAAGATTTTTCATTAATTGCCCGTCCCATGACAAAACTTTTGGAAAAGGATGCCACATTTGATTTTGATGATTCGTGTGTGCATGCCTTTAATACTCTAAAGGAAAAGCTTGTTTCTGCCCCCATCATGGTGGCTCCCGACTGGAAATTACCATATGAGTTGATGTGTGATGCCAGGGATTATGCTGTGGGGGCAGTGTTGGGGCAAAGAAAGGAAAACTGTTTCCATGCAATATACTATGCTAGCAAGACTCTCACTGATGCTCAGTGAAATTATACTACTACTGAGAAAGAGCTGCTAGCTATAGTATATGCATTTGAGAAGTTTAGGTCTTATCTGATCCTCTCAAAGACAGTGGTTTTCACCGATCACTCTGCTTTGAGATATCTTTTTCAGAAGCAGGATGCCAAGCCCCGTTTGATTCGATGGATTCTGCTCCTTCAGGAGTTTGACATCGAAATCAAAGACAAACGTGGGGCCGAGAACTTAGCTGCCGACCACCTAAGCCGTTTAGAGGATCCTTCACTTCTTCCTCTTGATGATTCCGCGATTAAGGCGTCTTTCCCAGATGAGTCCCTTTGTTTGGCACATACCGTTGACGAATGCCCTTGGTTTGCAGACTACGCAAACTATCTGGTGGGTAATGTGCTCGTCAAAGGACTAACTCATCAGCAACGAAAGAAATTCTTCAAGGATGTGAAGAATTATTTTTGGGATGACCCTTACCTTTTTCGAGTTTGTGCTGATCAGATTATTCGGCGTTGTGTTCATGGTGATGAGGCTATGCAGATCTTATACGCATCCCACATCGGTCCCACCGGAGGACACCATGGTCCAAATACCACAGCTCGGAAGGTATTTGATGCAGGTTTCTACTAGCCCACGATCTTTCAGGATGCTAGGGACTACGTGAAAGCATGTGATGCTTGTCAGAGGAGTGGAAACATATCGAATCGCCACGGGATTCCCCTCACTAACATTCAGATATGTGAGATATTCGAAGTGTGGGGCATTGATTTCATGGGACCATTCCCGTCCTCTCGTGGGTGTAAGTACATCCTTGTTGCTGTCGACTACGTGTCGAAGTGGGTTGAGGCACAGGCGCTCCCTACTAATGACGCACGTGTAGTCGTTTCCTTCCTGCGAAAGCTATTTGCTAGGTTCGGTGCTCCTAAGGCTATCATTAGTGATAGAGGTACGCATTATGCAATTCATAGTTCTCTAAGGCCTTGGAGAAATATGGAGTTACTCACTAATTAGCAACTCCATATCATCCACAAACAAATGGCCAAGGTGAAGTGACCAACCGTGGTCTCAAGTGTATCTTAGAGAGAACAATAGGTGAGCATATGAGTAGATGGGCTGACAAGCTCGACGACGCGCTTTGGGCATTTAGGACTGCACACAAAATGCCTACCGGACTTACACCTTATAGGCTAGTTTATGGCAAAGCGTGTCACCTTCCAGTCGAGCTAGAGCATAGGGCATATTAGGCTTTACGTTGGTCTAATTTTGATTTGTCAAGCGCAGGTAATGAAAGGAAGTTGCAGCTCAATGAATTGGATGAGCTACGGGAGGACGCCTACACGAATGAGTCAATCTATAAGGCGAGGATGAAGAGACGACATGATGACATGATATCTACCAAGGAATTCAGCATAGGCGACAAGGTGCTATTGTACAATTCACGTTTGAAGCTGTTTCCTGGTAAGCTTAAGTCTCGATGGTCAGGACCATTTACTGTTTCCCAAGTGTTCCCATATGGGACAGTCGAATTAGAACATTCATCAGGAAACATTAAGGTAAATGGGCACCGACTGAAGCTCTATACTGATTCATCTATCGAGCAGGTTTGTGAGGCTACACTCAGCCTGGCCCCCGTCTTAGTTTGATTATCTTGGGGCCGAGTCTAGCTGGAGGCTCGAGATTGCATTCTAGCGCTTGCGGGAGGCACCCCGTCAATAATAATCACTTTATTTTACTGTTTATAGTTAGCTATGTCTTTTGTTTATGCATGTTCATAAGTTGAAGTTTTTCTAAGGATGCTTCATTTGAGTTCTTATTTCATGTCTTTGACTGTTTTTTGATTAAATAAGTCTCCTTTACATTGAGTATGTGTCTTAAGATTGCATTCTTGATGTTAGTGGTGTTTTCTTCAAAGTTTACATGCTTATTTACTTTCTTGCAATTGCCTTTTGACTTTTTAAGTCTTATTTCGCATTCTTCAATTCTCAATTACTTGCGTTTCGTAGCTAAATTTCTTTTACTGTTTAGCTTAAATAAAGCCTAATCATACCATCTTTGACTCACATGGTTCTTTGTTTCGTTATTTCAGGTTTTCGGTTGCTAAATTGAATAAAAATGTGAAGGCAGTTTGACTTTTTAAAAGTCAAATCTGCATTTTTCTTTTTCATAGTCTTTTGCATCTAGTTAGTTCATAGTTTTAATTCAATTGCATAAAATAAATTCTCTTGCATTTGTTCATTTAGCTAATTCTAGTTATTTGAGATGCGTTGAGTTTTAATTTTATCATAATTGCTTAGAAATTGTCGTATGCTTTTCCATCAATTTTAAGTCTTAATTTTCGTCAATATTGAGTGAAATTAAAGTCGCAATAAAAGCATTAAAGTTTTGCTCAATGTTAGAGGGTTGTTTCCAACCAAGTGTGGGGTAATAACTTAATCGGTTAGGTCATTTAGGTTGAATTTGGAGATTTATATCTCTGGACTTTACTTATTGCTAACTGATGGAATTATTCTGCGTTTAGGTTGAATTTGGAGATTTCTTTGCGCCCGCACTCAAATGAGCGGGAAAAAAAATAAAAATATCTGCATATATCGCGGCTGCGCTTGGTCGAACGCGCCCGCGCTTGCTTTTTCTATATAAAGAGTCGATCGCGGATTCAGTTTTCCTTCTCCCGCACTCTTTCTCTTCTCTCGCGATTTTCTTCCAGTCGACATCTTTTGCGCTGATCTCTTCGTTTCTTGCTTTTTCTGTTCGATTTCATCCTCTTAATCAGGTAAGTTGTATTTCCCTTCTTATAAATCTTTCTTTTATGTTGTTTATTCGGTGGTAGTTCTTGTTTTTTTGTGAATAAATCTTAGTTTCGTAATGATAACTGTTATTTCCGTTCTTTATTTCTTATCTAGGGTTTCGATGTCAGTTTAGCCGTAATAAAATGTAGTTAGTTTTCGTTTCATTTTGTTTATGTCATGCTTGTACAAACTTCTTGTTTCAGTAGTGTTAGATTTCAAAATCTATCTTTTTGTTCATCTAGTTATATGCTCATCTAGGGTTTTTAGGATAATAAATGATTTAGTTTTAGTTATTTCTTTTAGTTTTAGTTTTAACTTTATGTATTTCTTGGTTAAATGTTGAATATAAGTGGTTTTTGTTTCTATTTTGGCTGCATTCCCATCGCGGGTAGTTCTCGGTCGTGCTTCCATCGCGGCCGAGTTGGCCATCGCGGTCGCGACCGCGATCAACATCTAAAAATAAAAATAATATTTTTTCCTAAAAATAATATCATTTATGTTCTTTGTTAGATTTATTTTAGGTTTATATTTTAGAATTGTTAGCTAAAGTTTAGTTTTAATCTAGTTTTTCTTTCATTTTAATTCTAAGTTTCAATTGTTTTTAAATTTTAGTTTTTAAGTAGTTTAGTTTTGTTAGTTAATTTTTACCGTCAATTTAGTATAATTTAGTTTCTAATTTTTAGATTTTAGATTTTTAGTCTTTGTTTATTTTTTTGTCAATTTTCTTTTAGGATAGTTTAGTTTTTCTTTTTAGTTTTCAGTTTAGTTTTTAATTTTATTTTTAAGTCAATATCTTTAGTTTAGTTTAGTAGGATCGTTATTTTTATAAGCTTTTCTTTTTCTTTTAAGTATTTTTTTTTGTTTTAGGTTTATCCCTTTTATTATTTTTACTTAGGTTTTTATATTAGTCTCTAATTCAGTTTATTTTTCTTCATTTAGTTTGATTAGGATTTATTTAGGGTTTTATTTCCTTCTCTTAGGTGATCTTTAGGTTTTCTTAGGTTCAAATTTAGTTTATGTTTTCCTTCTTTCTTTATTTTTCTTTGTTTATTTATTTTCGGTTCTATTCTAGGGTTTTCCTAGTTTCAAATAACTTTAGGCTTTTAGGGGTTATAGTAGTTTATTTTTATTTGCATGATAGTGTGTTTAGTTTATTTTCTCTATTCTTTTTCTTGCAGATAGCCATGGCTGAGGCTGCTGCTGCTCCCCCGCCCCCTCCTGGTGGTGGTGACGGAGGTCGTCGCCCTCCTGAGGGGCCCCATAGATTTCTTATCTTTGGGGACCCTAAGGACAGGGCGAAGCTTTCGCGCCTTGAGAGCAATGCATTGGTACCCGCCTACGGGGTGGCATGGGGCGCGATGGAGTCGCTCGGCATTGCTACTCATTTGCGAGAGATCTTGGCGCACCCTCCTATCAGTACTTCCCGACCCCCTGCATTGTTGCGGCTGCTTGAGAGTGACGAGCCAGTTTACCGGGAGCTCGTTTTAGAGTTTTATCGACATACTTCTTTGACGCCTCGGAGTCTGATTATGAGTCTGCATCGATCAGTTTTTGCCTGGGTGGCGTAGAGCGTCGCATTTCTCTTCGGGAGCTCGACATTCTCTCGGGGTTGTATACAGCAGATGAGGTCCGCGACCCGGCTTTTGCTACTGTCGTCCGTGGTCTGGCGGAGGGTTTTTCTGAGGCTTCTTTTTTGACGACCGTTGCATCGGGTGTGTATAATTCACACAGCTCGAAGGCTACAGCCTTTCGTGACCCGATGCTTCGGATCGTTTTTCGTATCTTAGCTTCTAGCATTGCGTGCCGGAAGGATCCGGGCACGGTTTCGCATAGAGACCTGATGATGCTCAGCCGACTGCTTGATAGAGACTGCACTATTCAGTTTGCTTTTTGGCTAGCTGCATTTTTTGTGGGAGCCGTAGGTCGCGTCAGAAAGAGCCCGATGGTAGGAGGGATGTATAGTACGCGGTTGGAGCGTAACTTGGGTGTTTTTGCTAATGCCGCTGTTGAGCAGGGGTTGACAGTTGTCCCGAAGGCGCAGAGGATGGTATATGGGATTGACTCTCTGGCTACGATGGGTATGCTGACGGCCGATCGCCGACGCCTCCTGGGTTGGGTTAATCCCGACGCCATGGAGGAGCATGAGATGGAGCCTCAGGCTGATGAGGCAGATATTGCCCAGGCGTTCTCGGTAGCTCCACCTTAACCCCCTCTCGTTACCACTTCCCCTTTACCTTCCCAGCCTCCCCCTTCTTCCTCTCCTCAGCCTTCCCCCTTCGACATCTTTGACTCAGTGCGGTGTCCTTCTTGGTCTCGCAGCTGAGTTAGATGATCACCATTATTACCTCCTTTCTTCAGACTATGCCAGAGCCCACCATCTTAATCCCCCTCCCCCTCCCCGTCGCTTCCTCATTCCTTCCTCTTCCTACATTTATGACTATTCTTCTCCTCTTCTTACCCCCCGCCCCCACCCATCTTCTTCCCCGTCTGCCTCCATTCCCCCTCCGTTCCCATTCTCTGTTCCCTCTTCTTCTTCTTTTCCCCCTACCCACCCATTTGACATCCCTATTGTCCCTACCCCCGCCACTATCACCACTACCCAGCCTTACCGTTCTCCACACCGTTCGCCTACCGAGTCCGAGCCATTTCAGACAGATATCTTTATTCGGTCTCCTGCCTCCTAGCCTGGTGCTTCCAGCTCGCATACCCGTCGGCGGACTCCGTCTCCCGAGCCTCAGCCGTCTCAGGCCCGCCCACGTATTCGCGTGCGCTTCATTCGCAGTAAGAATCCTCCTCCTCCTCCAGAGTAGTGGCAGTTTTGTAGGTTGGATATTTGTATTTTTCTATTTTATTTTTGTTGGCATGTATTTATTTCCATTACTGCATTTTTAGTTGTTATTGTGATGTATATATTTCGCATTTACTTTTCTTATTTCTATTATGGCTGCTGATGTTTCTTGTGGTTATTGTGGTTGTGATCAGTCGAGGCCGGACCGTGGCAGTGATGTTTGCTGGCACTCAGTTCAGCTACATCAGTCTAGATCCGCCTGGCAGTTTTCAGTGATTCAGGGAGTTTTTCTGTTCTTATTTATCGCTCATTTCCATACTTGTGCTTACTGATTGACATTGAGGACACTGTCTGTTTTAAGTGTGGGGTGGGGTGATAAAAATTACTATTTTTGAGTTGCTTGTCCAAAGTTAGCCTGCTTTAATGCATTTTATGCATTTGAATCTTATATTTAGCAAATTTTCATATTTTTCTCTCATTTTGATGCGCGTTAGACTCTTTAGTAATATTGTTCTGTTTAGACTGTATGCGAGACAAGAATTGTGAGTTTGATGCTATTTGAACAATGAGAGACGTTTGATGACATGTTTTGACTTTGTGAACCGAAATAGCATGGATATAACACATATTACCCTTTACATTCTTTGCGTGAGATTTTGAGCCATATAGCATCATCTTTATGCTCATTTTCGTTTGATGTGTGTTTATGGCTGTGTTGACTGATAAAAGTAGAAATTGAATTTAAATACATGTGAAAATCACAATTTTTGAAAATTTAGCACACATATAAAGGCAACTTTATGATATCCCATTTTTAGCTACATTTTGTTCATCTTTCACCCTTTTATTTCCCATAGTCACCCCTTTTGAGCCTTTTACCTTTCATTTCGGTGACACCCCAATTATTTAGCCTTTATTAGCCTTTTTGCTTACTTTTACCCTTATTTGGGATCTTGATTGAGAAGCAGCAGTAGTTTTTGTCTCTCTTTGTTTGGTTTACTTTATTTTCTTCAAGTTTGAGCGTTTATGCGTATGACTGAGTATTTTGAGAGTATGTTAGCTTTATGGTGCTCCCCGTTGCTTTTTCATACGGTCTTTGCTGATCTAAATCGTTGAGCACCGATTCTAGTTATGTATTGACAGTGATTTTTGAGCATCGGTCATAACAGCTTATATGGTCTTAGAATCCACGGATGTTATTCTGAGAAAAGCAGAAACAAAGAAAATAAATAAATATATATATATATATATATATATATATATATATATATATATATATATATATATATATATATATATATATATATATATATAAAAGAGAGAGAGAGAAAAAGAAAAAGAAAAAGAAAGAGAAAAGAAAAGAAATAATAAATTCCTTGGAATTATGATGATTCTATTCCAGTTGAGGGATGCTTCGGCACTGTATATGGATAGCTTTTAGTTTTTGTTTTCTTGATTCTTATTTTGTACATTTTTACTTCTTCTAGTTATGTTTAGCTGCTGTTTCTTTAATCGGATCATTTCCATTCTTGTTTACACCGATTTTTTCCATATTATCCATTCCCTTAGCCTAAGCCCCTTACATCCCATAAGTCCTTATGTGCTAAGCTTTCATTACATGTGATGAAGATGTGATTTACTTTCAAGCCTATGCTTATATTGTTTACATTTTTGGCACTGAGTGGATGTTTGTGCATATATACACATTAGCCTATACACGTATAAGTGTTGAGTGATATCCTTGTGAGGTGTTAGTTCATGTTGCTAGGTTCGAAAGTATCTGACATGTTATTTCATAGCTTTTTGCGAATCTTGGTTTAGATAGCTCATTCTTGAGATTGTAAGTTTCTATTACTTTCCTTTACGGATCTTTATTGCTATAGAGTCTAGATGCGCGGATATTTGAGAGAGGTATGTGAATTGATACTTAGTTTAGGATATTTTTGAGCAGGTTTGCTTGAGGACAAGCAACGCTCAAGTGTGGGGTTATTTGTTAGACATATTTTGTACATATTTTTCAGTCATATTTTGCCTCGGATTTGGGTAATTTTTGCCTCGAATTGTTTAAATACGACTCTGATTTGTCCATTTTTGTGTTTCGCAGTTCGAAGGTTGCCTAAATTGGAAAAGAATGGATTATGGACCTTAAGCGTCAAATTTACGGGCTAAGCCGATCTCCCTTGGAATCCTGTAGACTTTGACCAAAATGGCCTGATCGCGGCCGATACCACATAAGCGTGACCGCGCTTGCCTGCGATCGAAAGAACGCGCCCATGCTCTTTATCTCGCCCGCGATGGCCACAGCGCGGCCGCGATCCCTGAAAAATATAAAAGACAGCAGCCGTTTCGTTATTTTTCATGCATTTTTTAGACGAACTTTTTCACATAGATTAGAGTGCGATTAGTATGTGTTCGCTAGTTTTATGTTTTCAGCTTAGTTTAGGGTAGATTAGTGAATCATTTGGCTATTAGAGTGGATCAAAGCATTCGGTTGCGGGTGTTTCTCGTTTCTCATCTGGTTTTTGGTACACTCTTTCTGAATTTACTTTCTAAAATTATTATGTTTAGTATAGATCTCGTTTATTTTATTGTTTTTATCATGATTAGTGAGTAGTTTAGCCAAGCACTTGCTTGGTTACGTTTTTACATGGATTAGTGGAGTATTTGATGGTTTTGGTTGAAAAGTGTTTGATTCATTGATGTATTCTTGATTCATACGATTAATATGCGTAAAATCAGAATTGTAGTTGATATTCTAGCAATATTGTGATCATGATCATTGATTATAAATGCTGATTTTTATAAACTTGATCAAATTTAAGTGATTTATTAATTGGTTGCCATTTCTAGCATTATTGAGATTATGAGAAAGTGACTTGTTAATAAATTGTGAAATCATTGTATGAAAATTAATTCTTAGCAGTATTGAGATTATAGGATTAATTTAATCTTTGATTTCCTTAGACTTGATTGATGTTTATGCAGCTAAATTGAATATTTAGAGTTATTTCCGAGCGCTTGACGTGTAGACAGTTTTAATCTCTAAAAGCTAGATTTAGTTGACTTAATTAATCGTAAAAGACATTTATTGTTGATTTTTAGAAATTGGGGAATACTGAAAAACTCCATACTTGATTTTCTGAAATTAATAAAATATGTCCATACATCAAAGTTTCAAACTCTTAAGCTTAAAAAATTTAAAACGGTTGGATTTAATTCCAACTTAATTTTCTTGGATCAAAACCATCTTAAGTGTTTTTACACCATTTTACTCCATTAATCCTAAAAGACGTGTCCAAGTGAGTGTTGCTTTTAATATATATCTGATATTAATCTGTTTTAGCGTTTAGGTTTATAAATTTTCGTAATCCGTTAGATAGTATAGTTTAAATAATTAGGGTTATAATCATCATCATCCCTTATCAATGGTTAGATATTAGTGATAATCTTAGTATCGGTATCTCGATTCTTAGTGCCATTCCCTGAGTTCGATAATCCCCGAGGTCAGCTTCTAGCTATATTAACTACGACTGGTACACTGCCAGTGGTATTTGGTTTGACTTAGGCTTTCCTCATTCTTTTGATTTGAATTTCCAAATCCGCAAAGATCACTGTCTCGTCCTTTGTACCTAAAAAGAAAACCCAAGAGCAACGTGAGTAATCATCAGTAATAACTAAACAATACCAACTCCCACCTATAATCCTTTTGTTGATTGGACCTGTTAGTGCACCCTGTGTGACGATAGCAGTCTAAGTATAAACATATTTTGTAAAAGTCAATTTGATTGCTATTATACATTAACAAGTGTTTGATATATGTTTGCTATATGTTTGATTATATATGTTTGTTTGATATTGATTGTGTGTATGTTTGAACTTGGTGTAATGTGTTACAATAAGTTCAAACATAAGTTCAAACATAAGTTCAAAGATAAGTTCAAACATAAGTTTGAAGCATAAGATTTGAACTTGTAGAGGACAAGTTCGAAAGGCCTTGGGCTTATTCGAACTTGTCCTAGGCAAATTCGAACTGGGTGTTATAATTAAGGGTTAATTCGATTAATTAAAAAGTTTTGCGGAAGTTAATCAGAGCTTAGGCAAAAGGCAATCTCGAACTTGCAAGTGTCAGAGAGTGTGTTCTTGGAGAGAATCATGTGTTGGGACGTTCCGGTGTTCGTCTATCACAGTGTGTGTCTCCGTGTTTCGTGTGCGTGGTCTATCCGTCAAGCCGCTAACGAGGATTCCGCACTCGTTGGACGGTGTCGCGTGAAGATAGGATCCGTAGGAAGGCGACCTTACAAGTGATATCAGAGCCATAAAGGTGTTCTTGATGTTCTTCATGTTCTCAAGTAACATCTGTGGTTTCTTGGCGTTTTTGGATGAAAAAATCACTATTTGGATAAGTTTTCGAGTTTTACAAGCAAGATTACGGGGAAAAGTTCATACTAGTTCATCATTTTGGTCAAAATCATAGTTTTTGGTCCTAAAAACTTTGGTTTAAACTGAAAAGTTGAAAAAATCGAACTTTTGGCCGTTTTTCAAACTTGCGGCACTCGAACATAAGGGGGTATTAGGGTTTGTTCGAACTTTGACAAAAATTCGAATTTGTCAGAAAATACGCTCCTTTCGAATTGTTTTAGGGTTCCATTCGATTTTGACTGCTATTCAAACTTGCTCAATTTGAATTTATCTAGATTCGAATCTGTCTAGTTTCGAATTTGTCACAAACTTCGAATTTGTCAAATTTTCGAATTTGTTTGATTTCAAACTTAATTTTGAATTTAATTTTAAACGAATTTAATATTAATCAACTTCGAATTTATACAAGTTCGAAAGGGTTAATTTAAATTAATTTCAAATTAAATTAATTAAGTTTTATATTCAAAATTTTAAGAAAGAATGAAAAGTTTACAAAAGTTTATCGAAATGGACCATGAAGTCGGTAAGGCAAATTCACCATCTAAACTGATGAAGTTGGAAAATTATTACTGGTGGAAGGATAGGTTTGCCGACTTTGCTCGCTTTAATAATATGCGGATGTGGATTTGTATCGACGAGGGATACATTCCACCGACTCACGAGTTTAAAGGTCGTCAGCGAGTTCTTACTTATCAGAAGATGAAGGACGACGACAAGAAACTATATGAGGCTGAAAACAGAGCATTTTCTATAATCCGCATGGTACTACCTCAGGAAATCCTGCACACATTCCGAAACCATCGAACAGCGAAAGAGTTGTGGGATACACTGGAGAAATTGTGTGAGGGAAATCCGCGGGTTAGGAAAGGTAGAACAGAGATGCTCAAGCAGCAGTTTGCAATTTTCAAGTCGCTGAAAAACGAAAAGCTTGATGAGACTATCACAAGGTTCTATCACTTGTTGACAGAGTTAGTCAATCACGATGTCGAGTATCGTAAATTAGAGAAGATTGAGAAACTTCTGGATGCTTTACCAGCAAAATGGGAGATGTACGTAGCGCCGATAAAGCATGATGAAGTGAAATTTGAGACTCTAACTCTAGAAGGAGTCATTGGAACGCTGAGGGCTTATAAATTTCAGTTGCTGAAGAAGGAAAGGGAATATGTCCAAGTACAGGATCCGGACATGTATTTTAGGAAGTCCAAACCTTCAGTCGCAAATGAACTAAAGACAACTACAACATTCTATACGGGTGAAACATCGACTCCAGTAGAAGTAGACGACTCAGGGTACTCCAAACCGGAAGAAAAGCCAACTCAGTCAGCATCTACATCTCAAGGATACTCAAGGATGCCAATGAGCGCAAAATCAGCTGATGATCATCTGAATCTTTTGGCTTCATTTGTCGCCGCGTACGACAATTGCGTTCAAGGGAAAATCAACGATCCTGCACTACGGAATGAGGACTATGATCAGGTGGATCATGATGATTTAGAGGAGATGGATCTTCAATGGCAACTGGCCATGGTGACTCAGAGAGTCAAGAGATTCATAAAAAGGACGGGCAGAAATCTGAACGTTAATAAGATTGGATTCGACAAATCAAAAGATAAGTGCTACAACTGCCAGGGGTTAGGACATTTTTCTCAAGAGTGTCAAAGACCCAAGGTTGAAAACAATCAGAATCAATATCATGGGAGATATCAGCCTGCTAATTCAAGTAATCAAGCGAACATAGATGGTCTGTTAACTAATGTCACATCTGGCAGACTGCTTGATGGAATGTACGACTGGAGTACACATCCAGAGACAAATGCTAGAGCCTTCATGGCTGAAGTAACAGAGTCTAAGGATGTTAGAGCAGAGGAAGAAACAGAAGACAGAGAACAGAATGATACAAGTCCTACGTTAGTGGAGAAGTCAGAAAATCAGACAGTTCTAGAGTTTGCTGTGCAGATGGCTAACGTGGAATCTGATCATTCAAAGGTAATTCTGAACTCTTCTACATTCCATGAATTATGTGTTTTATGTGCTACTTCCAACGATAGATTGAATTCAGTGTTAGAATCACATAGTAATTTAACTGCTCAAATTGAATCATTAAAATCAGACAATGCTAGCCTTTTAGATATCAAAGAGGATCTTAGGCATAAGCTGAAAGCAGACGCTCAAGATGTAATAGTTCTTAAAGACAAACTAAGTGAGCAGTGTGTCAGGATAGAACTGATGTGTGAGCATGTTGAGGATTTGACCAAGAAACTAACTATTAAAGAGGTAGAGCTAGTAGAAGCAAAGGTTAAGGTTGCAGAGGTAAATAGTAAATTCGAAAAGTTTAGGAATTCCTCACTGAATCTAGGGAAGATCTTAGATGCACAGCGTCAGTCTAAGAAACCAGTAGGTTTAGGGTATAAAGAGAGTCCTCCACCTTTTAATGATAACTATGTGCCTCAGCCTCAGGATAAAACTGATAAACCAGTTGAATCAGAGGTAGCAGCTGAACCTTTATCTGTGTCTGATAAGGTAAAAGTAACTAAGGTGACTAATAACAATACTACGATTAAGAAAGTCAAATTTGTGCAGTCTTCTAGTGATAACACTCTGGGAGAAGCTAAACCTGACTTTAATAATCAAAAAGAAGAAATAGTCACTGTAGTTGAGGAAGAAAGAACATTGCACTAGTGAGACACCTAAGTCAAAGGGCACTCATAAGAAGTCTATTGATAAAATGTCTTGTTTTCGATGTCGGTTAGGTCACACACTCCGGTTAGACATTAGACACCAGGTACAGCCCAGGGATATCAATCTGAAATGCCCTATAATAGAAATTATTCGAGGGCTCCACAGCAAATGCCTACACAAAGGCCAAGAGTGAATTTAAATCACTCTGCACCACAACAGGTTCTCAGTCAAACACCCAAGTCACCTAAAAGGGGAGATGGATTTTTGAAAGAGTTCAAGTATGTGGATGAGAACGGTATTACGAAGTAAGTCATGGCTTGGGTTCCCCGTGATAACTAACTTGTTTTCTTTCATGTGCAGGAGCTAACTATAAGTCTAAACAACAAGTGGTTCGTCGACAGTGGTTGCTCAAGACACATGACTGGGGAAAGGAGTCTGCTCACAGACTTCAAGGGAGGGAACAAGGGTTTTGTATCGTTTGCCGGGAACAAAGGAGGAAATATCACTGGAACAGGAGTGATTACTAATGGGACTATCACACTTGACCAAGTATATCACGTTGATTAACTTGCTCATAATCTCATTAGTGTCTCTCAGATCTATGATAAGAAGAATTCAGTGTTGTTTACTGATACTGAAGAGTTAGTGCTGAAGCCGGGATTCAAGATACCTGAAGAGTGGATTATGCTGAGAGCCCCAAGGAAGAACGATTTGTACATGCTGGAAATGAACATCTCAGATTCGTCGATGGGAACAATCTGTTTGTTATCCAAAGCTTCAGAGACTGAATCAGTCTTATGGCACAGACGCATGACACACTTGCACCTGAGGAAAAGGAACTACATCACTAAACATCGACTGGTGCAAGGTGTTCCGATGACGAGTTTTCAGTTTGAAGAAAAGTGTGTACCGTGCAAGAAAGGCAAACAACACAAGAAGTCACACAAGTCCCAGACTCAGAACTCTATAGCTGCCACTTTCGATTTGTTGCGTACGGACCTGTTCGGTTTGGTACAATTTAGTTATCACTGATGCTTACTCACGATTTTCGTGGGTTTTCTTTTTAGGTACGAAGGAAGAGATAGCTGCAAAGTTGATTAGGTTCTTAGACCAAGTCTAAACCTCGTATGGGACGAGGGTAAAACGTATCAGGAGTGATAACGGAACCGAGTTTAAAAACATAGTAATTGGTGTATATTGCCTATCTAAAGGCATAGTGCATCAATTTAGTGCACCTTATGAGCCACAACAAAATTGGGTGGCAGAACATAAGAACAGGACCTTGATTGAGGCAGCAAGGACCATGCTCTCGGATTCAAAACTTCCTACCATGTTTTGGGGGGAGGCAGTGAATACCGCTTGTCATGTTTTAAATCGGGTCCTCACTGTCAAATCACTGAACAAAACCTGTTATGAAGTTCTAAATAAAACACCACCAAATTTAACTGGCTTCAAACCATTTGGGGTACCGTGTACTTTAATGAAAATGAAACATCAACCTAAGTTTGGTGAAAAGGCTGACGAAGGTTATTTCCTAGGTTATGTGCCTAACTCACCATACAAACGGGTTTTTAACAAATCAATGTATAACATTGATGTAACAAGTTATACACATGAACCCCAAACTGGTCTGTAATGGATATTTGATTATGATTCATTATTTAAATCGTTTAACATTCCTTTGGATGGAAATGCAGGTACAATTGAACATGACTTATCGTCATTAATCTGAATGACGATGGTCAAGGTTTTCCGAAGACGAGCATTCCATCAACTTCTGAGCCTACAACGACAGTAGATGGGTCTCCAGCAGAGAATGATTCTCAGTTACCTACAAACGAGAATCAGGATTCAAATTCTAACTCCGAGGACACTGATCACGAGGAAGAGAATGTAGCATCTGACTTCGTTCCCCCGTTAGGTGAAATAGGGTCAAACTTAGGAGATAATCTTAGGGTTGATGAGATCGAAACATCGAGGATAAATAAGGATCATCCGGTTGAGAGCATCATAGGAAATCTGAATGCTGGTGTGAGAACTAGGAGTAGTTTGAATATCAACACAGTGCTGTTGTCGATGATTATTGACTCCAAGGCTTTTCACACTTGCCAATATTCATGTTTCATCTCGCAAGTAGAGCCGAAGAATGTGCAAATGACACTGAAAGACAACTCTTGGGTTGAAGCGATGCAAGAAGAACTGTCACAATTCAGCAAGCTTGAAGTGTGGGAGTTAGTTCTGTTACCTCGAGGAGAAGTTGCAATAGGAACCAAGTGGTTTTTAAGTGCAAGAGAGATGATCGGGGTATTGTGACTCGCAACAAGGCAAGACTTGTAGTAAAGGGTTTCAACCAAGAGGAAGGAATCGATTACAACGAGGTGTTTCCGCCAGCGGCAAGACTTGAAGAAATCCGTTTGTTTCTAGCCTTTGCATCCTTCAAAGGATTTAAAGTCTATCAGTTGGATGTAAAAAGTGCATTCCTATACGGGAAAGTGAAGGAACTGGTGTACGTTGAACAACCGCCCGGGTTTACAGCTCCAAGGTATCCAGACAGAGTGTATCGTCTTGATAAGGCTCTGTATGGACTACGTCAAGCACCAAGGGCGTGGTATGAGACACTATCTACTTATCTTTTGGACAATGGTTTTGAACGAGGGAGAATTGATAGTACACTGTTTGTGAAAAGAAAGGGTGAACATTTTATCTTGGTACAAGTGTACGTTGATGATATTATTTTCGGGTCATCGAACGAGGGAAAATTGATAGTACACTGTTTGTGAAAAGAAGATTTCGAAAAGGTGATGAAGTCTAAGTTTGAGATGAGTGCTATGGGAGAGCTGAACTTCAGTCTGGGTTTGCAAGTTGAACAGAGGAAGGAGGGTATGTTTATCCATCAAACGAAGTATGTCTACGACATTCTAGAGCGCTTCGGGATGGAGGGAACAAAGCTGACTGCTCACTTTAGCACGACGATTCAAGTGAATCACAATCTCGGACCGGGTACATAAAGTGATGTTGGGAAATATTCTAAGTATGTCAAGCTGTTAGTTAGATTTCTCAAACTGTTAGTAGATTTTCTAGTGTAATTACAAAGTTCAAGCTGTTACTTGAAGAAGTTCGAGCTGCTAGTTCAAAAGTTCAAGCTGAAAGTGTTCAAACTCAAGCTGCTCAACACATTGACTTCAAGCTGCTCAACAGCTCAATAAACAGAAAGTGTTGATATTCTGGAAAAGATATATTCGAAGATTGAATCATATCTACTATCAGAGAAATCATAGTTTTTCAAGGAAACAAATCAGAAGGCATTATATATACATAGAATAGGTTTTTCTATAGTAAGTCTGCACGTACAAGTTTGGTATCTTTGTAACCAAACTTTTCCAGTATGTCTTTAACATACTTTGATTGACTTATAAAAAGCCCTGTAGGCTTCTACTTGACCTGCAATCCTAGAAAGATGGTGAGTTCTCCCATTGAACTCATTTGAAACTTTTTGTGCATCAATGCCTCAAACTCTTTGCACAGACTGTCATTGGTTGACCCAAAGATAATATCATCAACATAGATTTGAACAAGCAGAATCTCAGATTTGATGGACTTTGTGAACAATGTTTTGTCCAGAGTACCTCTTTTGAATCCATTCAGAAAATCAAGCTGCCAGTGTTCAAACTCAAGCTGCTCAACAGATTGACTTCAAGCTGCTCAATAGCTCAATAAATAGAAAGTGCTGATATTCAGGAAAAGATATATTCGAAGATTGAAGCATATTTACTATCAGAGAAATCAGAGTTTTTCAAGGAAACAAATCAGAATGCGTTATATATACATAGAATAGGTTTTTCTATTGTAAGTCTGCACGTACAAGTTTATTTTTCAATTGTAATTGCTTTTCTGATTAATTTTTTCATAAGCCTCTAAGGTTGTAAAACCCTAAGAACAATCTGTGTTCTTCGTCTAATCAAACAGATTAGAGGTGATTGTAATCATTGAGTTTGGCAATACAAGTGACTTTTAATTATTGATTGTGTTTATGTGATTATTTATTTTGAAAGCTTTTCTTAAAACAGCTAAGTGTTATTCCGCAAACTTCTTAATTGGACTTTGATTCAATACAAGGTTATTGGTTTATACTCTGATTAATTCAAACCAGTTAACCTTAGGTAGTGCTTTTGATCTAGACAATTGGTATCAGAGACAGGGTTTTCTTTGTTTTCAAAGTCAGAAGCTTTCTTTTAAAATTTTAATTTTCTGCAATGGAATTTGATAACAGCAGTAGTGGATCTGAGCAAGGACTTAAAGTGCCTATGCTCAAACCCACTGAGTTTGAGATGTGGAAACTCAGGATTCAACAGCACATTCAATTTATTGATTATGCCATATGGGAAGCTGTTGAATTTCCTCCTGTAGTTGATCCTGAACTTGATGCTGAGGGCAAACCCATAAATACTCCTCCAAAAACTAAACTTGAAAGAAAGGCTGGAATGAATGAAGTGAAAGCTCTTACACTTCTACAGATAGCCATTCCTAATGCTTATAAACACCAGTTTAAAAAGTTTTACACTGCTCATTCTCTTTGGATTGCTTTAGAGAAAAGATTTGCTGGCAATGCTAGCACCAAGAGAAATCAAAAGGATCTTTTGAAACAGCAGTATGAGAAATTTTCTGGTGGCAAGAATGAAAACCTTACTCAAATATTTGACAGGTTTAACAAACTGATAGGTGAATTGGAGAGTGCCAAAGTCAGCTTGGATCAAGATGAAGTAAACAGAAAATTCCTTAGATCACTTGAGTGGACAGTCTATGCTGCCCAATGGAGAACCAAAGACACTCTTGATGAGATAGAGTTGGATGACCTGTATAACAGTCTGAGAGTGTTTGAAACTGAGATTGAAACTAAAAAGAAATCCTTTTCTTATAATCATAACACTGCTCTGCTGTCATCCAGCATTAACTGATAAATCTAATGGTTGTGATTCCTTTTCAGGTGCTGATGGTAACTCTACTGAAGTTCATTATGAAGCCTTTGTTGCTAATGATGGACTGTTTGCTCTAAATGCTGAAGATTTAGAACAGATCCATCCAGATGATCTAGAAGAGATGGATTTGAAATGGCAGCATGCAATGTTGACTATGAGGGCTAAAAGGTTTATGAAAAGAACTGGCAGATCCAACTTTCAAGCCAGAACAGAAGGGAAATTAGCATTTGATAAATCCAAAGTTGAATGCTTTAAATGTCATAAGCTTGGTCACTTTGCCAGAGAATGCAGATCCCAAGGTCAACAGCCACCAAGACCCCAGCAAACTAATCAAGCTTCATCATCACAAGCACTTGTCTCTCAAGAAGATAATGTGTTTGACTGGAGTGATCAGACAGAGGAAGAGTTTCAAAATCAATCTCTAACGGTAGAAACATCAAATGTCACCTCCACTGAACTACCATCTGAGGTAAATGCTAAACTCTGCTCTGAAACATGCAAAAATATAGTTAAAAAGTACAGAGATCAAAATGAGAGCATGTGCAAAACTCTAGCTAAGATGGAAGAACGGAGATATGAATACATGCAGGCCATAGAAGATCTTGAAAAACAGATTAATGAGAATAAGGATAATGAGATTCAAATGGGACATGATAGAACATATCATGAGTGGGAAAAAAAGGAGCTAAATAAGAAAATAGAGTCCATAAATAAGAAATTAGATGAGGCTGAACAGAAGGTGTTAGAAGCTAATAAGAAACTAGAATCTGTCAATATAGATCTAGGAAACTTCAAATTGGCAAATCAAAAGCTGGAACACCTAATGGAAGTTCAATTTAAAGATTGGGTAAAATCTCAGCTAAATTCCAAAGAAGGTATAGGATACAGAGCCACTCCACCTCCATACAACAACAAATACATCTATCCAATGAGTGAAGTTGCTGATAGGCTTGTTAATGAACCATTAGATGAGTCTATGATCAGTGTAAATCCTGTCCTTGAAAATAGTCCTGAATCTAAAGAAGATCTGATTCAAAATGAAGAGTGTGAGTGCAAAGAAGTTGAGAAAGAACACAAAACAATGAGTGCACCTATAGCAGCCCCAAACCCAAGTAAGAAAGGAAAAGAGAAGATTAGTGTATGCCATGCTGCTCCCCATATTTCTGTACCTTCTAACTGTAACACTGCATCTTCCTCAAAAGGCAATAAAAGGGGTAAGACTGTTCCAATCTGCACATGCCAAAAGCATGGTGTCCAAAAATTTCCCAAACAACAGCAGTTAAGGGAAATCAAAGGAACAAGAACAGGTTATGGTCTGATAAAACTGGTTCTCAAATCAAAACAGTCAAAAGATGTTTCCATTATGGCAGGAAAAACCATTTGGCCAGACATTGCTTGTACAAACCATCTGTTGCAAAACAGATTATGGTTCAGAAACAGGCATTTGTTAAAAACACAAAAAATCTTAAGGTCAAACCACCAGTTTCACCAGTTCCA
Source organism: Centrapalus pauciflorus (assembly GCA_020465985.1). Classification (NCBI taxonomy): domain Eukaryota; kingdom Viridiplantae; phylum Streptophyta; class Magnoliopsida; order Asterales; family Asteraceae; genus Centrapalus; species Centrapalus pauciflorus. The sequence goes on along the minus strand of JAANYP010002998.1, from coordinate 187,577 downwards.
AAGAAAACAGTTGATCACATGTTCTCAAGAGTCAATAAAAAACAGTCCACACACCAAAAACAAGTTTTGGCAAAACCCAAATCAAATTTTAAACAAATATGGTGTGTTAAAGTAAAAAACTTAGATGAAACTATTGATACAAATGTTGAAATTGTCAGGCCTAAAGTTTAAACTGTTAGTGCAAATTCTGAAACTGTTAGCAATAAACACTCAGTTCAAACTGCTAGGCTTAAAACTGGGACTGGTAATGGATCATCTGAGACTGTTACTGCAAAGGTTGGACAAAACACCTGGATACCTCATGTCATAACTGAATACTCTCCACAAAATCCATCAGTGGATCTCAGTAAGTATAAGAAGTCAAAGACAGTGTTTAGTTATGTCAATGCACAAGGACAACCCAAAACCAACTTGGTTTGGGTTTACTCCACTACTAACTAAGCTTTTATTTGTGCAGGGCACCCGAAGGTCACAACACAAAACAAGATGGCATTTGGACAGTGGATGCTCTAAGCACATGACATGCAACTCTGATTGCTTGTCAAGCTTCAAAGGCTTTGAAGGTGGGTTTGTTGCATTTGGAGGAAATTCCAAGGGAGGTAAGGTAACAGGTAAAGGTACTGTCAACGCAGGCAATATGCTTTTCAATGATGTTTTATATGTTGAACAGCTCAAGTACAATTTATTGAGTGTGTCTCAAATTTGTGATAAACAAAATATTGTTGTCTTCACAGATTCTGAGTGCATTGTTCTTTTAAAAGATTTTAAAATACCTGAAAATCTTTATTTACTTAGAACACCAAGAAAGGACAATGTCTACTGTTTGGACACAGATCTTTTATCCAAATCAAGTACTTTAAGTTGTTTGATATCCAAAGCATCGTCAAATGAGTCTGCTCTTTGGCACAGAAGGATGTGTCACATGAACTTCAAATCTATGAATGTGCTGGTCAAAAAGAATTTGGTAAGAGGTTTACCACAAAAGGAGTTCATTTGTGATGATCATTGTGTAGCATGTTTTAAAGGCAAGCAACACAAATCTTCTCATAAGGCCAAAGAAATAAATTCAATCTCATCTGCTCTTCATCTTATTCATATGGATCTCTTTGGTCCAACATCTGTTTTGATTTTGAATAAAAGGGCTTACTGTTTAGTCATTGTTGATGATTTCACCAGATTCACTTGGGTATACTTTCATAGGTCTAAAGATGAAACCGCTGAGCTAGTTAAATCATTTATTCTTAAGATAGAAAACCAATCCAACTTACTAGTTTAGGTGATCAGGTCAGACAATGGAACTGAGTTTAAAAACCATATCCTAAACAGTTTCTGTGAGTGTAAAGGTATTGCTAGGCAATATAGTGCACCAAGAACACCACAACAAAATGGTGTAGCTGAAAGAAAGAACAGAACTTTAATTGAGGCTGCTAGAACCATGATAGCTGATTCCAAACTACTAATGACCTTTTGGGCAGAAGCAGTCAATATAGCTTGTTATGTTCTAAATAGGGTACATGTTGTTCAATCACAAGGGAAAAATCCATATGAGTTATTCCATCATAGAATCCCCTTAATAGCCTTTTTAAAGTCCTTTGGCTGTTCATGCACCATTCTGCACACTAAGACTCACTTAGGAAAGTTTGAAAGTAAGGCTGAAGAAGGTTTCTTTGTGGGATACTCCACACAAAGCAAAGCCTATAGAGTATATAACAGTGTGTCTAAAACCATTGAAGAGAGTGCCAATGTTGAATTTAATGAAAACACTGCGAATGACAAAGGCACTGGTCCTGATTGGTTGTTTGATTCAGATTCACTAACTAATTCTCTGAGCTTTGTTGAGTATAATGAAGAAACTGATGAAGACAGGGTTGAAGATGCCAACACAAATTCTCATGCTGGTAGCACAAATGTTCAAGCTGTTGGCACAAAGTTTCTGACAGTTGAAGATTCTGGTCAATGGGATGAGTATACGGTTATACCACTCCTATCTTGTGACCCACCAGGGGTACTGGATGCTCAACATGATTCAAATCCAAACTATGAAGTGCAAATCACAAGTCCTGAGGGAACAACTACATCACAAAGGGAAACAGTCCCAGATTCAAGTCAGGCTGTTCCTGAAGCTGAATTATCAAGTGGTCCTGATGGAGAAGATACAAATGTAGGAACTTCTTTTCAGACAGACAGAGAGCCAACACTTAGATTTCACAAGTGTCATCCTCTCAATCAGATAATGGGTGATCCACGCACTCCTGTGCAGACAAGGACAATGGTTCACAAAAAGTCTACTGATGCTGAATCAGCAGAGCCAGAATTCAGTCTAGCTGCCTTTGAACATGCCTGTTTCATGTCACAGTTAGAACCTAAAAAGGCATCAGAGTCTTTGAAAGATCCATCTTGGATTGAAGCAATGCAATAAGAACTACTACAATTCAAGATTCAGAATGTATGGACTCAAGTTGATCTTCCTAAAGGAAAGAGAGCAATTGGTACAAGATGGGTGTTCAGAAACAAGAAGGATGAGAGAGGGATAGTAATCAAGAACAAAGCAAGACTGGTAGCACAGGTATACACTCAAGAAGAAAGAATAGATTATGATGATGTTTTGCTCCAATGGCAAGAATTGAAGCCATCAGACCGTTCCTAGCCTATGCAAGCTTCAAAGGGTTTAAAGTGTATCAAATGGATGTGAAGTCTGCTTTCCTGTATGGCACAATTGAAGAAAAGGTCTATGTGTGTCAACCTCCTGGATTTGAGGACTACAAGTATCCAGACAGAGTCTACAAATTAGACAAAGCCCTCTATGGACTCCACCAAGCCCCTAGAGCATGGTATGACACTCTGTCATCATACCTTCTACAGAATGGATTCAAAAGAGGTACTCTGGACAAAACATTGTTCACAAAGTCCATCAAATCTGAGATTCTGCTTGTTCAAATCTATGTTGATGATATTATCTTTGGGTCAACCAATGACAGTCTGTGCAAAGAGTTTGAGGCATTGATGCACAAAAAGTTTCAAATGAGTTCAATGGGAGAACTCACCATCTTTCTAGGATTGCAGGACAAGTAGAAGCCTACAGGGCTTTTTATAAGTCAATCAAAGTATGTTAAAGACATACTGGAAAAGTTTGGTTACAAAGATACCAAACTTGTACGTGCAGACTTACTATAGAAAAACCTATTCTATGTATATATAATGCCTTCTGATTTGTTTCCTTGAAAAACTATGATTTCTCTGATAGTAGATATGATTCAATCTTCGAATATATCTTTTCCAGAATATCAACACTTTCTGTTTATTGAGCTGTTGAGCAGCTTGAAGTCAATGTGTTGAGCAGCTTGAGTTTGAACACTTTCAGCTTGAACTTTTGAACTAGCAGCTCGAACTTCTTCAACTAACAGCTTGAACTTTGTAATTACACATAAAATCTACTAACAGTTTGAGAAATCTAACTAACAGCTTGTCATACTTAGAATATTTCCCAACAAGTGATACTGATGTGGATCTGACTCTATGTCGGGCCATGATCGGGTCACTTATGTATTTAACTGCTTCTAGACCTGACATTATGCTTACTGTGTGTATTTGTGCTAGGTTTCAAGCTAATCCAAAAGAGATGCATATGAAAGCTGTGAAGCGGATTCTGAGATACCTCAAGTCGATAACGAAGCTGGGACTTTGGTATCACGCGGATGATGATCTGGAATTTGAAGCTATCACGGATTCAGACTATGGAGGTTGCAGTTTGAATCGGAAGTCAACAACTTGAGGTTGTTAGTTCCTTGGAGGGAGTCTCTTATCCTGGAAATGCAAGAAACAGATTTCGGTAGCCGTGTCAACGTGCGAGGCCGAATATGTAGCTGCAGGTAGTTGCTCTTCACAGGTTTTGTGGATACAACAACAATTGCGGGATTACGGTTTGACTTACACTCATACTCCCATTAGGATAGATAACCAATCTACTATTGCTATAACCAATAATCCAGTTAAACACAGTAATACAAAGCATATAGACATAAGACATCATTTTATACGTGATTGTGTTGAAAAGAACTTAATAAAGTTGGTAAAAGTGGCAACGGAAGATAATAGTGCTGATTTATTTACTAAAGCTTTCGATAAATCACGTTTTGAGTTGTTAGTTCAACTAAATGGTATGCGTAATCCAGAGTAACTTGACCTTGGTCTATTTTCTTTCTTTTTAATAGTATGTTAGTAATTAGGTAGAATTTCTTTCCTTTTATAGTATGTTAGTAGATTACTTTATTAGCTTACTCTTATTTATGAAAAACAAAAGAAAAAAAAAGGGAAAACCATAAAAAGCTAAAAAAAGGAGAATATTAGAAAATTGAGTTAAGTCTGACAACATAGGTTCAAAGTGACGAAAATTAGCACAGTCGATACAATCTCAAAGTGTTAAATTTTCACACATAATGCACCTTAAACTCTAAGTGATATACATTTTCTAGTTTGATGTGTTGGTAGGCATAATACACAAAGGGAATCTCAAAAGCTAATAAAATATTCAAGAAAAAGTCATATGTGTAACTAACTTAGATGTATGACCAAATGGTCTTAATTTTTATGTTAGAGACATACAGACAATGATTCTAAATGAGGTATGCAAATTTTATGGGGGATGTATAGCCACATCAGATACATCTTAAAAAAAAGACAAGAAAAGAAAATTCTTGATAGTAAGGAGAGAGTCGAAACAAGTCACTCTGTTGTACGTAAGTACAGACCTGTTACCTCTTGTTTGACTCGAGTTAGCAAGATAAGTCACTTTGTTGTACGTCAGTACAGACCTGTCACCACTGTCTTGCTAGCTTTAAATAAACTTTAAGACAAACTAAGACACTCTGTTGTATGTAAATACAGAACTGTGTCCGACGTTTGCCTTTTAAAGAAAATTTGCAATACCGAAAAGTTAAAATCATTGTGTGTATGCCTTGATCATAAAAGTATGTCTAAGTATGGGACACGTAAGAAAGTTTCTTGATAAATAAAAAGGCCAAGGGATATTCCAAAGTGTAACATGTTTAAAGGGAAAATAATAACGGCAATCGCCTAGAAATGTGTGTCACGACAAACAATCAAGGAATCAAAAATTCTTAAGTGTGATAGTGTAATGCTGAAAGTCCGTATTGACACCGCTATCTGATTGAACCTTCTTTGACTTTCTCACCAAAAATATTCTGTTAGTGTATGTCGTAAAGTCTGTAAAACTATTTTTGAGTACCTGAAGTTTAAATTTTATTCAAACTTTATTTTCCTTTACAATACTTTATTTTATTTTATTTTATTTTATTTTATTCTAAGTAGGAAAAATGTCAAAGTTACTAGGATGCGTTTTTGGTTGAATAAACAAACAAAGCATTAAAATCTATTGCTTGGGTGAATAATTTTGCAAGGTTTGTTCCCTTACACGAAAAAGTTGAATTTTATTCAAGGATTTTCAAAATTTTCAATTATATTCGAATTTAAGACAAATTCGAATTACCTTTCGAATCTGTCAGGAAAGTCGAATTTAATGTCAAGTTTGAATGAGGTTGGTATAAATAGGTCAACAGTGGACCATTCAATTCACCTACCTTCAATTTTCTTACTTCGAACTTGTGTCTAGGCGAATTCGAACTTGTTCTTCGAAGTTACCGTTTCGATTTTATCACTATTTCACGAAGTTTTGCTTGTTTGTTTTCGACTCTACCAACACACTTAGGTATACTAATAAGTATTATACATAGTTTGGGTAGTTTAGGACTCATTTGTAGCTAAAAATCGACCTTATTTGAAGCTTTTTGGGTTTTAACTTTGTGGTTCTAAATCACAAGTTTTAACCGGTGAAACTTCAAATAAAGTACATATAACTTCGATTAGAACCCAATAGGACTAGAGGATGTTATTTGTTAAGTCAAATGGGGTTAAAATCATGGATTTGTATTCGAAAGTGACCGATTTCAAACATGTTCATCATGTTCGAACTTGTCAGAAAATTCAAATTTGTTAAAATATTGACAAATTCGAATTCAGTCAAATTCGAACATATCCTTCGAATTTATTTTAAATTCGAATGCTTTTATAAAATAAATTCGAACTTGTAGAAATTCGAATGTGTTGGATTTCGGACTTATGTATGTTCGAAATAAAGCAAATTCGAAATTGTTAGGCACAAAAAGGCCTCACTCAAACCTGTTCTGCATCTGAGGGGGAGATTATTAATCAAACCTGTTGATGCTTTTGAAGGTTAAATTTAAGGCCTGTTATATGCCTTATTGAAACCTGAAAATGATTTGCAATATCAGCCTGAAGCTGTTCTATGTGTTGCATGTGTTGCAACAAAGGCAGTTTTGCCCAAGCTGTTCAGTCTGCTGAACAGGCTGAATATATACTGTCTACGCTGCTCTACACTGGTGAACAGCTTGGGCAGTTTACAAGTGTTCTGTTCTTTGTGAACATAACCTGTTCTTTGTGAACAGGCTAAACACTTTATGGAATGTGTTTCCAAGTCCTCATGTATTGTTTTTGACTGGAAGATCAGTTTACAAAGTCGAAGACAAAGTGGAAATCAGAACTGCTCAGCCTGCCCAGGCTGTTCTGTTACATGAAGACAAAAGGATATTTGAAAAAGGGTAACAGACCTTTTTCTTATATCAAAATAGGTCTTTACAAAGGAAGAAAAACACAAAGTTGACATTCCTTATTTAGTTAAAGGCAATGCAACAGTAGACAAAGTGAAAAGAGAAAAGTTCTGCCCACATGAAGACAAGTCTGCTTTTCAGAATGTGCAGAAAAGTTTATGTTATCTTTTCAACAAGACTTCTCCTTTTTCATTCCGTCCAATGAAGAAGCTTCACTTAGATCCTCTAAGTGAGTATAAAAAGAAACTTCCAAGGATTGAAAGATTAAGCCAAAAATCTAAGTGCTGAAACCAAGAGTGAACATGCATTCAAAGTGTGTCTTTCATGCATGCAAGTCTGCTTGAATAAAACAGTGCTCAGTGTCTAAGCTGTTCTTGTTCAAGCTGTTCCTCAGAGTCTTGTAAACACAGTGAGTGATTCTTGGTGAGTGTATTCATTGTAATTAGTTTAAGTCAGTCTTAGACTACTTAAACATACTGTTGTATCTGTCATCTCAGCTTGAACCTTTCCGCATTCAAGCTCGTTTGTAATTAACATTTGTTTATAATACATACAAACATTGAGAAAATAGTGTGTAGTTTTTAAATAGCTGTATTCACCCCCCCCCCCCCTCTACAGCTTAAAACTATATACTTGGGATATCTTTTGGGACCTACAACTGGTATCAGAGCAGTTTAGAGTGTGTGTCATTCTAGATCTCTCATTCTCCCAAAGTTTCCATGGACAACAGTGCTGCAAGTTCCTCATACTATGACAATGGCTCAATGGGCAAACCTCCAAAGTTCAATCATCAGAACTTTTCTGGTTGGAAGTGCAGAATGATGCTCTACTTAGAGAATCTGGATGTGCAACTACCAGAGATTGTAATGGAGGGTCCCTATGTGCCAACCTCTGTTACAAATATAACTCCTGCTGTTGAAGGAGCTGCTCCTGAAATCAGAACATTTGAGAAAGCAAAAGCTCAATGGTCTGATGAAGACAAAAGACTAGTGGCCCTTGATGTAAAGGCCAGAAACAATCTGGTCATCTCTCTACCTGATGATGTGTTCAAACAGGTTGAGAAGATGAAGACTGCAAAGGAGATGTGGGATACTTTGTGTACCGTCTATGATGGACCCACATTCACACTTGACAACAGAATTAATAATCTTGTTAGACAGTATGAACTCTTCTTTGCAAAACCAAAGGAGACTCTCACTGAAACCTACACCAGGTTTACTGCTCTTGTAAATGATCTCAAAGCTGTTGGGATCACCAAGGACAGCCTGACTTTGGTAAACAAGTTCTTAGATGTCCTGCCTGAAGAATGGAATTATTTTTCTACAATTTTAAGGAATTCAGGTACCATCAGAAGTATGGATCTTGTTAATCTGTATGGATCTTTACAGAATGATGAGCAGTCAAGGCAACAGAAGAGAAATTACATGGAAATATCTAAGAAAGGTGCTGCCTTTGTGGCCAGTGTGAGACAACCTGTAAATCAAGTGAGTAATGTGTTCACTCAACCTGATCAACAGGCTGATGACAAGGAGGAAATGTCTGATGAGGAAGACAATGCAAATATTGCTGAACTGGATGATGAGCAAATGATAGCCATGCTTGTCAAAACGTCCAACAAGAATAGGTTTGGAAGAATCATGCTGCAAGAAAGTTCAAATGCTGTCAAAAAGAAAGCATTTGACAAGACCAAAGCTGAGTGTTTCAAATGTGGCAAAACTGGACACATAGCTGCTGACTATGTGTCAAAAGCTGTTGGTCAGTCATCCAAACCACACAAGACAAACATAAATGATGGCTATAGGGCTAAGTACCTTATGGACATGGCTAAGCTGAGGAAGTTGGAAAACTCAGTGGGTTCTAACCGGCAAAAGGGACTTATGGCAGAGACTTGTGACTGGGAGGAGTCTGATTCATCATCTGATGAAGAAGATAATAACTGTCTGATGGCCAACACTGATGTCCCATCAACAAGTAATTTCAAACAGGATCTGGCTGAAGCTGAAGCTTTTAGCTGCTTGGAGAATTGGAATCCTACAATGATGTATATGGTACAAAATTTTATGGATTACAGTTCTGAAGAAAAAGTTAAAATCTTTGAATATATGCTTGTTATCTGAAAGCTGCTGTTGAGAATCATACTGTTTTATTATCTGAAATCTCTAAGCTCAAAACTGATCTTGAAACAAAATCCAGTAAACTGGACAGTTTCCATAAGTTGGAAACTGAACTTGATGAATTAAAGCACATCAATTCTATTTTACTAGTAGAGAAGAGACAAACAGATATAAAACATGCTAAACTTCAAAAGATAGTTGACTCTTGGTGCCAATCTGCACAAAAAGTCAGCCACTGCATAAGTCAGCACATTCCTGCACAAATCCAAGCCTATCTTGGAGGGGATCTTGACACAACAGCTTCCATTGTTGAGGTTAATAATTTAAAAGAAGACTTGTCCACTCTTGGTGAGCTTCCAAACACTTTTATTCAAAAAGTGAATGGTAAATTAATCTCAACAAACAGGTTTGTCAGGCCTCAAAACACTGACAGCTCGTGTGGACCTAGCTCAAAAGCTGCTGATGAAATAAGTTTTCCATCAAATAAGCTTGCTAACTGCTCTGCTGATTCACACAAGCAAAAGAAAGGAAAGCATGTCCAAATTGGAGCTGTGGACACCAAACCTGTTGACAAAACAGGCTTTGGGTCTAATCTAAAGCTGATGTAAAAAGGCATACTAATCCTTTTAATGCTGAACATTTTGAAAATAAGTTTTCAAAAGGTAAGCAGTATGCCTTTAACAAGAGTAAATAAGAATAAGTCTTTCAAAACCAGAAATAAGAATAAGTCTTTCAAAACCAGAAATAAGAATAAGTCTTTCAAAACCAGAAATAAGAATAAGTCTTTCAAAACCTGCTGTGATTTCAAAAAAGTTTTCTAATCATAGTGGTAAACTGGTTTTAAATAAGAATAAGTCTTTCAAAACCAGAAATAATGATTATGTTGATAGGCAACATCAATCACATCTCCAAAAGGGCAAAGGCAAAGCCATTGCTCAGCCTGAGAGAGATGAGAATAGGTTTCCTAAACATGTGGAAGTTCAAAAGCCAATTAAGCTTCCAATATTTGACATCTGCCCTCCTAAAAAGAGGAAAGAAGAGATAGGCAAAGCTGTGGCTATTGTACTTTCCGCTCAAGCTGTTGATTCATCAAAAAGTAATAAGTTTGCTAAACCTGCTGATGGAATCAACAGAAATAACTCAGAATGTGTTTCTGAAAGGTCCTCTTCCAAAAATGCTAAAAGGAGAAAATGTTATAAATGTGGAATGAAGACACATCTGGCCAAAGACTGTCCTGAAACTGAGGACATGAGGCCTGCTGACTCTGATGGTTCTCTCATTGCTAACATAAACAATGTTGGAAACATCTCATTCAGTGTGAGTGGTATCCAAACTGATACCATTCAAATAGGGAATATTAGTGTTGACATCACAAGTCCATCAACAAATGTTGATGAAGTAGGAGAACTCATCTCTGTGATGAGTTCCACTAAAAATGACTAATATTCTACTTGTCACTCTGCAGGAAAAACAACCATCCCAGGTTTGGTACTTGGACAGTGGCTGCTCAGGACACATGACAGGTTGTAAGGACCTGCTGAGTGATCTCAGGCCTGAAAAAGGGCCAAAAGTCACATTTGGTGACAATGTACAGGGATTCACTGAGGGATATGGAACTCTTAAAGCTGCTGCTGCAGTGTTTAAAAGAGTAGCCTATGTGGTTGGGCTAAAACATAACCTTGTTAGCATAAGTCAACTATGTGATGCTGGCTATAAGGTTAACTTTGATGAGCACCTGGGTTACATATTGGATCCCCAAGGCAAAGTTGTGCTGTGTGCTCAACGAAAGAAAGGTGTATATGTTGTGGACATGCAATCCGCTGATCCCACAACTGAAACCTGTTTTCTCACAAGAACAAATGCAGACTTAAACTGGTAATGGCACAAAAGGCCGTCACACCTGAACTTCAAGAACATCAACAAACTCTGTAAGAAAGAGTTGGTGACAGGTTTGCCTTCTATGACCTTTGTTAAAGATAAACTCTGCACAGCTTGTGAGAAAGGCAAGCAGAGGAAATCATCATTTAAATCCAAACATAACTTCTCTATTGATACTCCTCTCTTCTTAATCCATATGGACTTGTTTGGACCTGTCAATGTCCCAAGTCTAGGAGGAAGAAGGTACACTCTAGTAATGGTTGATGAGTTCTCCAGGTACACATGGGTTATCTTCTTGAAGAACAAAGGAGAGGCTGCTAGAGAAATTATTGGATTTATGAAAAAGATGGAAATGCCAAACTCTGCCCAAGTGAAGCAGCTTAGAAGTGATCATGGTACTGAATTCAGAAACAGTACTCTCGAAGACTTCTGTGAAGAGAAAGGAATCACTCAAAACTTTTCAGCTGTAAGAACTCCACAACAAAATGGAGTTGCTGAAGCTGTTAACACTGCCTGCTTCACCCAAAACAGATCCTTAGTGGTGAAAAGGTTCAACAAGACTCCCTATGAGCTGATCAAAGGGAGGAAGCCAAATGTCAGTTATTTCCAAGTGTTTGGTTGTCCCTGCTTCATTTTGAATCAAAGGGACCAACTGCCAAAATATGAACCAAAAGCTGATGAAGGTGTATTTGTTGGCTACTCTGCTAACTCTAAAGCCTACAGAGTGTACAACAAAAAAAGAAAGGTGATAGATGAATCTATCAATGTCACCTTTGAAGAGTCCAAGAATGCTTCCACCAAAGCTGTTCTGGAATCAGTTTCAGGAGAATTAAACTTTGATGATCTGATGCATTCAAACAGTGAAGAGGACTCAAAAGCTTCCACTACACCCAGTGTGGAACCTGTTAATCATGATGGGCATGATGATGATTATGTCAACGCATCCTGTGTGAATAAGTGTACTGACTTAATCACACTTGCATGCCCTGACCCTATCAATGATGATTTTCCTAGTTCCTCTGCTGATGTGTTCAACAGTGGTCAATCATGTTCAACAAGTAAACAGGCTCCAGACAACAGTGTGTCTGAAAATCTTGAGAGCTGTTCAACAGGGCCTGCTGAAGCTGCTGATAACTCAGGAGAATCATCATTGAAGAATGATCCTAAGTGGGTCAGATGTCACCCCAATGATCAAATAATTGGCGACATCAACAAAGGGGTACAAACAAGGTGGGACAGCTTAGGGAACTTCTGTATGTTCTCTAGTTTTGTTTCACTAATGAAGGAAAGTGGATGAAGCACTAAAAGATGCCAATTGGACCACTGCCATGCAAGAAGAACTCAATCAGTTTGAGAGAAACAAGGTTTGGAAGCTGGTCCCTGCTCTTAAAGGTAAACTATAATTCGCACTAAATGGGTTTTCAGGAATAAAATGGATGAGCAAGGTCATGTCATAAGAAATAAGGCAAGACTGGTTGCTCAGGGTTATAGACAGGAGGAAGGAATTGATTATGATGAAACATTTGCTCCTATGGCCAGGCTAGAAGCAATTCGTTTGTATCTAGCCTACGCTGCTCATAAGAGCATTAAGGTATTTCAAATGGATGTGAAGAGTGCATTTTATAATGGGAAGCTGCAAGAAGAAGTTTATGTCAAGCAGCCTCCACGTTTTGAAAATGGAAAATATCCAGGCTTTGTCTATAAGTTGGACAAAGCTCTCTATGGTCTCAAACAAGCCCCTAGAGCCTGGTATGACACTCTTACTGAATTCCTTATGAGCAATGGGTATTCCAGAGGTAAAGTGGATACCACACTGTTCATAAAGAAAGTGAAATCTGATATTATGCTTGTTCAAATTTATGTGGATGATATAATATTTGGTTCTACCAATGAGCAGTTATGCAAGAATTTTTCATTACTCATGAAATCCAAATATGAAATGAGTATGATGGGAGAACTTACTTTCTTTTTAGGATTACAGGTTAAACAAACCTCAACTGGAATTTTTATAAATCAAAGAAAGTATACCTTAGATCTTTTGAAAAAGTTTAAATTTGATCAAAGTTCTCCTATTAAAACCCTAATGGCAACCAATGTAAAATTGGATGCTGATGCCAGTGGCAATGCTGTTTCAGTAACAGCTTACAAAGGTATAATTGGGAGCTTGCTATGCTTAACTGCTAGTAGACCTGATATTATGTTTGCCACCTGTTTGTGTGCTAGGTTCCAAGCTGATCCAAAGGAATCTCATCTAGCTGTTGTTAAAAGAATCTTCAGATACCTGAAGGGTACACCAGGTTTGGGTCTTTGGTATCCCAAAGACTCAAGCCTTGAACTAACAGGTTATTCAGATTCTGATTTTGCAGGCTGCCGGCTAGATAGGAAAAGCACCACAGGTGGGTGTCAACTTCTTGGTGGTAAGTTGATAAGTTGGTGTAGCAAGAAGCAGAACTCAGTGTCTACTTCTACTGCTAAAGCCGAGTACATTGCTGCTGGAAGCTGCTGTGGGCAGATTCTGTGGATGCAGTATCAGCTTGAAGACTATGGGCTCGTGTATAGGAAAATTCCTATTCTATGTGATAACACAAGTGCCATAGCCATTTCCAACAATCCAGTATTTCATTCAAGAACAAAGCATATTGAAGTCAGACATCACTTCATCAGGGATCACATTCAGAAAGGTAATGTGGAGGTAAGTTTTATTTCCACAAATGAACAGCTTGCAGACATTTTCACCAAACCTGTTGATGAAACAAGGTTCAATTACCTTGTCAGCAAGCTGGGCATGTTAAACAAAAGTGACTAAGTGTCCTCAAAGGTCTAAGACCTTGTATGTCTCTCGTTGCTCAAGTTTCTTAGAACAGCTTAGGCAGAACAAGCTATGCATGTTCTGTACTTAGCCATTTTTCTGAAATACTTGAACAGCTTGAACATACAACAGGCTGAACAAACACAGTTTACTCGTCCAGCCTGCTCTGATGGTCCATTCTTCACCCTGCTCATTCCTTCACACTGACTGAACAGGTTGAGGGAACAGCTTGAAAAATGAACAGATTGTGATGACCCTGCTCATCACAGGTTTGACCAACAGCTTAGACCAACAGTTTTTAATTACCTTTCTTCACAATTAAGTTTCTTAATTTCTGTTTTTATTTAACTTATTTACTGTGGATAATGTGGGTTACGTGTGTTAGTGATTAAAAGGGGCTCAAGTGATCTGACAAACGGTCTGACATGGATAACCGTTCCGTTTTCCGTTAACGACTTTTTCAAATCAACCGCCCAAATATTTCTCTCTCATACACACTCACACTCAAATCCTATAAATACCTCATACTGTTTCATCTTCGTCTTCTTCACTGCTACCATAAACCTCCTAAGAACCCTAAAAATTCGACTAAGTGTCTTGTGCTTCTGCTACTCTCACTACTCTCAAAATGGCTCACAGAAACAACCCCTTCCTACCAGTATCTGTTGGTGATGATGTGCAGAACCATTCATCAGTCACCCCAATGCTAACCCTCAAACCCTCGAACTACATTGCCAACCCCACAATCCCCAAAAACTATGTGGGGAAAGGTTATGACCAAATGGTGGAGTTTTTGACAGTTCATCCGTTGAACTACGCTCTGACTGCTACTCCTGGTGTCCTGTACCAGGAGATGGTATACGAGTTTTGGTACACTTGTGCCTACAACCCCAATACCAAAGTCATCAAGGGGACTATTCTCAATGGGACTCAGACCATTGAGATTACTGCTGATCTTCTCAGGGAGGTTCTTCATCTGCCCATTGCAGATTCATATGACATGCCCCAGCCTGAAAATGAGCAAATGGGAAACTTGCTACGCTTCTGTGGTGTAGCAGAACCCAAAATTGGAGCTACGCTGTACAGGAAGGATCTGTCTCCTACCTACAACTTTCTGTTTGCCTCAGTGATGATGAGCTTCAGCATCAAATTTGGTTCATTTGACCAACTGAGCCGTGATGAAATCCCAATAGTCCTACAGCTGGTGGATGGGACTACAATAGACATGGCTAAGTGGATTTTCCTGAACTTGAGGAATCTGGTGCAGCAGGACCCAAGACCAGCTGTTGTTCGATACCCCAGATTTCTAAGCCTCATATTCAAACACATTTGTGGTGAGCACCTGTACAACTCTCAGCCTTTACTTCATACTGCTGCATTCCCTGTGATAGGGAATAGAGTTTTCTACACTGCTGTTCTTCCAAATGAGCCTTCTCTGTCAACACCAATGAGGAGGCTGTTAGGATTGGTGGAAGGACCCTCTGATGTGAGGGTGGATCCAGAAGCTGCTCCAAAGAGAAAATCAAAAGCCAGGTCCAAACTTGTTAAGAGGACCATGGCAACCACTGAAGCTGGGCCTGTGCAAAAGAAGGCCAGAACAGCTCAATCTGAGACTGCACCCTTAGCCTCTGTGGCTGAGGGGGAGCAGGCTCCTCACCCTGGTTCATTTGTTGGACCTGAAGCCTCTGTGGCTGGTGCCTTTGTGGCACCTGAGACTATGGAACAGGTCAACCCACCTGTTTCTGACCCAGTCTCTAAACCTGTCCAGTCTGAACCTCTCATCTCCTCTCCCCAATCACCCACTTCATCCATCCAATGCCAACGCAAATCTCTAGCCAAAAAGAAACCAGTCCCAACAATCAGCTCCTCTGTTCCCTCTCAACAGGGTTCAGTTGTAAGAGAAGCCACCCCTGCTGCCTCTCCTATTTTGGGAGAAGGTTCATCACAATTGGATCCTGCTTCACTCCAACCTGAGTCCACCCAGCGTCAGCCTAGACCCTCTGGTTCCTCCCAACAGGAGCCAGTAGTACAAACGGAGATAGCCACCTCAACTATTCCAGCCTCCCAACAGGCTGAGAATATTGAAAGACAGGAGCCCTCTCCACTCCATACTGAGTCCACAATGTCCCCACCTCAAACTTTCTTTCACCCTGAGTCTGCACGAGGTTCCCACTCTGCTGGTCTAGACCAATCAGCAACTCAGCCTCCCATTTCTGCTCCCTATGATACAGCTGTTCTACACCAAACAGCTGCTGAGGGACCAACAACCCAAGCTGATGAACCTCAAGGTACATATCATCCCTTTGGTGAGGCTGCTCCTTCTATGCAAATTCCATCAGCAGGTTTCACAACTGCTGATGTTGAAATGCATATCCCATCTCCCCATGATGAGGTGCTTTTACACCAAGGCATTGTAGAGGGAACTCCCACTGGCCTTCATGAAGGTGTTGAAACACAAGCAGCATCTGAAAGGCCCCCAACATCAACCCCTTCTCCTGATGATGCAGCTACCGCCGCTGCTGAGGGACCCTTTGACCCCTCTAAGCTGGGCCACATTACTTTTGCCCAGGCTATGGAGCTTCCATCAAATGTTCCTCTTCCCTCACCATCACATCCTCATACACCAGCCTCCTCATCTTCTTCTCCATCAACCCAATCTAAACAGTTCACCCATACACCTCCATCTCCTAAAGACCTGCCTTTCAAGGATCAGCTTTCTCTGCTGACCAACAAAGTTGGTTCTTTAGAAACTACTATTGCCTTTCTACCCTCTCTTATTTCAGACTCTGTGTCTGAACAACTTAAGGGGTTCTTTGATTTGTTCAAGGATTCCTTCGCTGCCACACCACAACCTGATAATTCTCAACAGCTGCTTGTACTCACTGCACAGCTTCAAAATGTATCCACCTCCCTCTCCTCTATTCTTTCACTCCAATAGGACTCTGTGTCCTTAATGACAGCCATTTCTCAACAGCTGTCATCTCTCCTAACTTCTTGCAATTCTACACTTCCTGATACTCTGGCCAGCTTGAACACACTCATTGGCTCCCTGTCAAATTCTGTGTCATCAAACCTTGCTGATGTGCAAGATTCTCTAGAACTCCATGTTGCACAGCTTCAAAGTTTGCTGTTCACAGCTTCTGATAGGGAAAACATTGTTAAGTTGACCTCCCTTGCTGATACCCAATCCTCTTCTCTTCAAACCTGTCTTTCCCAGCTTGCAGAGGTGAAGGACAACTTGGCTTTCTTAGTGAATAGCCTTGTTTGCCCCAGGCCTGCTGCCAAAACGGCTGGCAAGCCTGATGACTTTGTGTCTTCAGGCAGACCAGATGTTGAAGGTGCTGGTACATCTACTTCAAAGGGGGAGAAGTCATCTGCCTCGAAGACTAAGCCTAAGGGGAGAAAACTTCTTCTCCTAAGGAGAAATCAGTACCTGCAATACTCACTGGTCAACCAGCAGGAGCATCTGCAACATGTACAATGGAGGGTGCCTCTCACGCTGCTCAGCCTACTCAGGTTGAATCTCCAATCCCTGCTCAGTCTAAGGGGGAGGAATCCATTCCTGAGGGCAGGCCAGGCAGCAGAAGGACGCATCTGATTTTAGAAGAAGAAGAAGAGGAGGAGTAAAGTCCTGAAGCTGCTGTCACTACAACAGCTAATGGAAAAGAAAAAGCAGCAACTGATCCTCAACAGCAGAAAGCAGCAGAGCTTAAATTTCACAAAGCCAGGGCCAAAGAAATGGGTCTTCCTATGCACAAATATTTTAAGTTTAGAGAAGAACAGCTTCCAGCCCTGGAAGCTTTAAGGAAAGAAGAAGAATCTGCCAAAGCTGCTAAGTCTTTTGCACTTCAAGAGGCAAGGAAAGTCAAAATGTCCTCTCTGGTTGTGCAAAATAAAATATTGGAAGCTGCTAAGGGATCAGTAGAAGAGAAGGAAGCAGAAAAAGAAAAGGGTGCTCTGGTCTCAGTGACCAAAACCTCAGTGCCTTCTGCAAGAGCTCAGTTTCACTTTGACAACCTGGCAAGAAGAAAATTTCAAGATTTTGCTGATAGAAGGCTTGCTAAGGAAGCAATTGTCAAAGTTGTGCCCATATCAAGAAAAGGCAGTCAGTGGAAGTTCAAAAATAACCAGAATGGGTGCAACAGGCCCAGAACTAGAAACATACGACTACACTGATGTTGCACAGATGGGGTACAAAGAATGTATAGAGCTGGCAGTTGCTCTGAGTGAGTCTAAGTCAGAAACTGCTAAGACTGTCAGAGCATATGTCAAGAAGCTGATGGAGAGAGTGAAGAATCTTGGCCTGATCTCCAAAGAAGTTAGTGAAGGTGTCTATGTGACACAACCAAAAATAAAGGCCAGGAGGACAAGGAAGGACACTGAGATGGAACAACTCCTCATCTTGATAGAACAAGGTGACTATGCTATTTGATCACAGCCTGCCTAGTGGAATTGAGTTTGAGGATGGCAATATCATTGAAGAGCCTGAGCTGGGGGCATTCTTTGTGGGATCCCTTAACTCAGAAGAAATGCTTTCAGAGAGCATCAGATCTATACAAGGTGGATCTGAGACAGCTTGTTGCCTTCAGACTCGCAGTTTCATTCAGGCAGTCAAGCAGGTGGAGAGCAGCTATCTGGGATCAGCTCAGAGGCTGTTATGAAAGAGGAGAACTTGAAAATCCCAAGTTTATGATCATAAGAAGTGAGATTGAAGAACTTGAGGATACTAGAGAGGAACTTGAGAAGATGTTTGAAGGTCCCCCTCCATTGTGATGAATTCCATCTACAATCTGGGTAGATGAAGAATGGAAGTTGTCCATCAGTTGGACAGGCTTACCATTATCTGCTCCTAACAAAAACAGTCCAAAATCTGATGTACATTAGTTGTACTTTATTTACATAAGTTGTAATTTTCTCTTTTGCATTAGTTGTAATATACATCAGTTGTACTTTTGTAAGAACATGTGTTGTTCTATGTAATAACAAATCAGTGTATATATAAACTGATCTTTTACTTTATGTTGATGTTGTAATTTTATTTTAACAAATGTACTGTAAAAATATATAGTGACTTTTGATAAGGCTAGCTTAGACTGGTTATTGCAAATAGGGGGAGATTGTTAGGCACAAAAATGCCTCAGTCAAACCTGTTCTGCATCTGAGGGGGAGATTATTAATCAAACCTGTTGATGCTTTTGAAGGTTAAATTTAAGGCCTGTTATATGCCTTATTGAAACCTGAAAATGATTTGCAATATCAACCTGAAGCTGTTCTATGTGTTGCATGTGTTGCAACAAAGGCAGTTTTGCCCAAGCTGTTCAGTCTGCTAAACAGGCTAGACATAAACTCTCTACGCTGCTCTACACTGGTGAACAGCTTGGGCAGTTTACGAGTGTTTTGTTCTTTGTGAAAAGATCCTGTTCTTTGTGAACAGGCTAAACACTTTATGGAATGTGTTTCCAAGTCCTCATGTATTGTTTTTGAGTGCAAGATCAGTTTACAAAGTCGAAGACAAAGTGGAAATCAGAACTGCTCAGCCTGCCCAAGTTATTCTGTTACATGAAGACAAAAGGATATTTGAAAAAGTGTGACAGACCTTTTTCTTATATCGAAATAGGTCTTTACAAAGGAAGAAAAACACAAAGTTGACATTCCTTATTTAGTTAAAGGCAATGCAACAGTAGACAAAGTGAAAAGACAAAAGTTGTGCCCACATGAAGACAAGTCTGCTTTTCAGAATGTGCAGAAAAGTTTATGTTATCTTTTCAACAAGACTTCTCCTTTTTCATTCCGTCCAATGAAGAAGCTTCACTTAGATCCTCTGAGTGAGTATAAAAAGAAACTTCCAAGGATTGAAAGATTAAGCCAAAAAGCTAAGTGCTGAAACCAAGAGTGAACGTGCATTCAAAGTGTGTCTTTCATGCATGCAAGTCTGCTTGAATAAAACAGTGCTCAGTGTCTAAGCTGTTCTTGTTCAAGCTGTTCCTCAGAGTCTTGTAAACACAGTGAGTGATTCTTGGCGAGTGTATTCATTGTAATTAGTTTAAGTCAGTCTTAGACTAGTTAAACATACTGTTGTATTTGTCATCTCAGCTTGAACCTTTCCGCATTCAAGCTCGTTTGTAATTAACATTTGTTAATAATACATACAAACATTGAGAAAATTGTGTGTAGTTTTTTAATAGCTGTATTCACCCCCCTCTACAGCTTAAAGCTATATACTTGGGATATCTTATGGGACCTATAGAAATTAACCAAGTTTCATTTTTATTTTTTAACTAATATTGGTTGTTGTTTTTATGTGCAGATATGGGTGATAGAGCTTTCTTCAATAAACATAACATGGTTATGTCCGCAGATCGAGAGCTACCTGAAGCTCAACCATTTCGACAAATGGTGGAATTTTTTACGCATTCAAGGTCGCTTACGCATTATCCAATAACTTGCAAATAATCTTGCCATATGTAAGACAATTCTGGGAGCACCTCCAGGTAGACTGTACCGTACCACCGACAGTACTACGAACAAGAGTTGGGGGACAGCCAATTGTTTTCTCAGCTGATATGGTTCGTCATACACTTTAGCTAGGCTCCGAAGATCAACAGGTGGGGCCCATTGTATTTCCAGTAAATATAAGGCAAACGGCCTTCTTACGTATGGGATACGCCCAAGATATCACCAAAGCTGCGTATATGAAAAATGGATTGATCGGGCAAAGCCGCTATTTTGTGCATGTGTTTATGGTTTTTTTCGCACCCAAAAATGCTGGATTTGACAACATTGTGTCCAAGATGCAATCAGGCTTGATTGCATTGGTATATAACAAGCGCTTCAGTTATTCAGAAATGTTCTTTGCTGAGTTTGTGCATCAAATCACAGCTCCAGTATGTGAAAGATTCCTGATGTACCCACGCTTTGCAATGATGCTTATTCGTCACTTTCGGCCAAATCTGCCACAACTTCCGGATACTCATGGTGTGGCTATTATCGATAAGATAATATACACTGACTGCCAGTCGCACAATGCACGCAGGGCTGAGCAGGTCAGGCCACAGGTGGCACCGTTGTTCGGAGCAGTCATTAACCCAGATTTCGTGGCTCCGGAATGAGATAACTGGGCTGGTGAAGGTCCTCAACCGCAACAACAACCTCCTCAACAACAACAACCACAACCACGCAGGAGGCAACGAGCTCCAGCTAGACAAATTCAGACATCAAGGCCTTCATCCAGCAAACTTCCAGAGTCTACGGTAGCAGGTCCATCGACGGATGATGCAGGCCCGTCAACCTTGGCCTCAGACATTGATCAAAGGGCAGAGACCCTAGAAGAAATATGGGCTCAGGCTACTCAGGCCCAGCAAGATATTGCAGCTGAACTGATTCATGATATATTGGAGCCTCCAATTCAGTATAGTGATATATTCAAAGACATTGATGAATATCAGCCACCCGAGGGTGAGGGAATAGACATTGAGGTCCAGGGTCAAGAAGCTGAAGAAAGAGAGACCATGTAGACTGAGGCTGAGGGTCAAGCAATGACCGCCTCCGAGTCTGAGTCTGAATCAGAGGAAGTAGAAGAACTAGAACATGTTGATCAGGCTGTCAGAATTGGCAGATATGGATCCAGGCTACTCGTCAGCATGCAAGAGAAGACAAAAAGAGCCGATGGGGATTCAGAGGATGATGACTCTGATTTCGAAGAAAAAGATGAAACCCCCTCGTTCCTAGGCATAGGGCGAGCAGGCAACGATTTATGCAGGGAGCTTCATCCACCTCTACTCCTGAACCTGTAATTCCAGCTGCTCAACCACCCTTCACTCCATCACCATCTACATCCATTCCATCTACATCATCGACATTCACCTACAATCAGCGGTTTACAGAGCTGAGAGGCAAGGTGGATTTCCAGTCAGTCCAAATCTTCCAGCTATCTAAAGCAGTGTCAGAACTTCAAGCCCATAATGCCAGACTTGATCTGAAAAACGTTGAGTTGAAAACAACTGTAGAAGATCAAGCGTCTGAGATTAAAACAATGAAGTCCCTCCTGGAGCAGTTAATGAAAAATCTACAAGCTTAGGGGGAGAGTAGCTGCAGAGACGCTGAAGTGTTAAGAAGAGATGATGAAGGCAATGATATCGATGCTAGAAGAGAAGGTGAGCTAGCAGATCTTTCGACTGCTCAGCAAGCATCAATTCAGGGGGAGCCCAGTCAATCTGGAATGGGAGAGGGAGTTGAAGGTGAAACTTCAGAGTCTGTTGAGAGCGAAATGATTGAAGCTCTAATGGATATTGATGAAGAAGAAGTAATATTTGATTTTGAAGATGAGATTGAAGATCTGGAAGAAGGGGAGTTTGTCCCTAAAGACGTAGCAGAGTGGAAATCTGATGAGGAGGTCGTGGAAGATGAAGACGACAACGTAGATGAAGTAATCATTCATTCACAACCTATAACAGAACAGTATGTGCACAACAATCAAAATGTGATTGACATAGATGAAATTAAGTTGGCATTTGTGGACGATTCAGAACATGAGAGAACTGATAAAGAGCAAAGAAGAGCAGAATTGTTAACTCTTTGGTTCCGAAAGGAAGAAAAGAAATCAGAGCCGAAGATGAAGAAGAGGATGAGAGTGCCAAATTCTTGAAACCTCTCAGGTGGAATACTTAGTTGGTTCTTCGACAGGGAATTGCAGCTTTTTGTACTTAAAAGAAGAGACGGGATTCAGTATCTAAGGAGAATATTAAAAGTCTTTAATACATTGTCCAAATGTGAGGTGAAAGAGTTGGCCTGGAAATAGCTTGTAAACCTTGGAGATGACCCCTATGCTGAAGTGATCGCTAAGATTATCAGAAGAGAGGGTATATCTGGAAAGTTTGAAAGGCTAAAACCAAGGCCAGGCAAGAGAGTAGAGGATGAGACGAGAATAGATCCTCATACTGGTAAACCATGGGCTAAACTGGTTTACAAGCCAGTCAGATGCTCGAAGAAAGTTCCGTTAAAGTCTATGCCACAGGATATACTTGCAAACATGAAGTGGTGGTACGTAGACAACGAGACAGCTGAAGCCGTTATGGAGGATCAAGAAGAGAAGACAGATTTAAGAGTATATGATCCTCTACATCTGATCAATCTATCCAAGGATGACCTGCAGAAGCTTCATGATCAGCCAATTTTCTTCCATGAAGGCTGGAGATCTGATGGTAGGAAATTCCAAAAGGTAGTTAGAGTTTATATTGATCAAGGATTGTATGCAGGAAGTAGCTTATATAGTTCTAGTACTTAGGCAAAATATAAATAGTTAGAAGCCATCGTCAAGGGGGAGTCTGTTAGTGCACCCTGTGTGACGATAGCAGTCTAAGTATAGACATATTTTGTAAAAGTCAATTTGATTGCTATTATACATTAACAAGTGTTTGATATATGTTTGCTATATGTTTGATTATATATGTTTGTTTGATATTATTTGTATGTATGTTTGAACTTGGTGTAATGTGTTACAATAAGTTCAAAGATAAGTTCAAACATAAGTTTGAAGCATAAGATTCGAACTTGTAGAGGACAAGTTCGAAAGGCCTTGGCTTATTCGAACTTGTCCTAGGCAAATTCGAACTGGTTGTTATAATTAAAGGTTAATTCGCATAATTAAGAAGTTTTGCGGAAGTTAATCAGAGCTTAGGAAAAAGGAGATCTCGAACTTGCAAGTGTCGGAAAGTGTGTTCTTGGAGAGAATCACGTGTCGGGACGTTCCAGTGTTCGTCTATCACAGTGTGTGTCTCCGTGTTTCGTGTGCGTGGTCTATCAGTCAAGCCGCTAACGAGGATTCCGCACTCGTTGGACGGTGTCGCGTCAAGATAGGATCCGTAGAAAGGCGACCTTACAGGACCAAATCAATATGCAGCAAATCGAAGGTGGAAGAGATCGAGTTCTGAGTTTTTGATTTGTGTGCTTCTTATGTTATTTCCCTTTCTTGCACAACACACACTTATCCTCAAACTGAAAACTCTTCAGTGGACCACCTTGCACAAGGCCATTTTTTGTGATGAAGTTCATCTTCCTTAAGTGCAAGCGTGCCTTTTGCCTGTGCCACGACAAGAATTCTGACTCTGAAGCTTTTGATAACAAACAGGTTTTCCCCATCGAAGATTCTGCTATGGTCATGTCCATCATACACAGATCGTTCTTCCTTGGAGCCCTCATCATTATCCATTCTTCCGGAATCTCAAATCCAGGCTTTAGCACTAGCGCTTCCTTTTTAGTAAACATCACTGAATTTTTTTTAACCCAGATTTGCGAGACACTAATGAGATTGTGATCAAGCTTATCTAAATACTACACCTGATCGAGTGTAATTTCTTGTTAGTGACTATTCCAGTTCCAGTGATATTGCCTCATTTATTCCAAGCAAATGAGACAAATCCCTTATTCCCACTCTTTAAGTCCGTTAGTAGACTTCTTTCCGCAGTCATGTGTCGAGAGGAACCACTATCTAATGTTGTTAAGACCTGTAGTTAACTCCTGCAAATGAAAGAAAATAAATTAGTTATCACGGGGAACCCAATCCATGACTCACTTGGTAATACCATTCTCGTCCACATACTTGAACTCTTTCAAATACCCATCTCTCCTTTCCGGTGACTTGTGTTTTTGATTAAAAACCTTTTGTGGAGCTGAGTGATTAATATCCACTCTTGGCCGTTGGGTTGTCTTTTGTTGTGGAGCCCTAGAGTAATTTTTGTTATAATGCATTTCTATGTTATAACTCTAGGCTCTACCAGGTGTCTGATGTCTGTTAAGAGTATGAGACCTAACTGGAGTATAACTCCTCTTAGGTGTATGATTCCTAATGACAGATTGTGGTCCAGACCTTGATTGACTATGGAATCTATTTGGTGAATTATTCCTCAGTCTAATATTTTGTCTGATTGACACCGGTGTTTGTTTTGTACCTACTCGTGAGGTTTCATTCGAGTTCTTCTCTAAATTTGGAGAACTACTCGAGCTGCATTATTAGGCACTGTTTTCAAGGCTTGTTGTTCTTCTTTCCCTACAATAGGTGTAGACTCTGGTTTCTTATAGGGACAACTCGTTGCAACATGACCTTTTTCATGACATCCAAAGCAAGACATTTTGTCAATAGATTTTTTATAAGCACTGTTTGACTTAGGGGTCTCACTAATGTCCTGTTGTGTTGTATCAACAACTTTGTTCAACTCCTCTTGCTTATTCATAGTAACAGTTTTAGCTTCTTCTAGTTTAAACACATTACTAGACTGCACAAACTTTACTGTTTTCTTAACCTGAGGAGCTGTTATTGACACCTTACCTTTTGAAACTTTATTTAGTCTCAATTACTTTTACTTCCTCTGATTCAACCTTTTCTTTGGTCTCATTCTGAGGAGTTGGCACATAGTTGTCATTGAAAGGTGGAGGCACATCCTTATATCCAACGGCAACTGGTTTCTTAGACTGTCTCTACCAGTCTAAGAGTTTGCCTAAGTTCAAGGATGTGTCGTCTTCGTGATGAAATCCATGGTTATCCTTTCCCACTTATATTGTAGTATATTTGGTTGCACCAATAGTCTTGACGGTTTTTGATATTCAGCATTAACCTTCGTGCATGTTAAGCACTTGCTCACATACATAGCAATGTCAGCCTTCATGTTTAGCCACCAGTGTAGATCCTTTAAGTCGTGATACATCTTATCTGATCCTGGATGAATAACATGTCTTGACTTATGCCCTTCATTCATAACCAGCTTCCTTAGTCCTCTGAATTTTTGTAGCCAAATTCTGTTCATGAAATACTAGCATCCATCAATCTTGTCTCAAATTGTTTTTCCATGCCTTTTAGGGTTTCGTCCAACAGGTTTCCTTCTTTGACATCTTCTCTCTGTGCTTCAAGGATCTGGGAGTTCAGGTTTGACTTTATAGTCATCACTAGGGCTTGGACTCTTAAAGGTTTAACGCGTTACTTCCGACTTAAAGCACCGGCTACAACATTTGCTTTGCCCGGGTGATAACAAATGTCGCAATCATAATCACTTAGCTGCTCCACCCAACGACGTTGCCTCATATTTAACTCTTTTTGGTTTACAACGTGTTGGAGACTCTTATGATATGTAAACATGGTTCACTTTGTACCGTAAAGGTAATGTCTCCAGATCTTGAGGGCAAATACTACAGCTCCAAGCTCTAGGTCATGTGTCGTGTAGTTCACTTCGTGGATCTTAAGTTGTCGTGATGCATAAGCGATGAACTTATCCTTCTGCATTAATACACACCCCAAGCCATTGTGTGAGGCATCGCAGTACACCACAAAATTCTCAGTTCCTTCGGGTAAGGATAGAATAGGTGCACTACACAACCTTTACTTTAGCAGCTGAAAAGATGACTCCAGATCTTCACCCCAGTTGTACTTTTACATCCTTCCTAGTCAAATCTGTTAAAGAACCATCTATCTGGGAGAAGTTCTCAATAAATCGCCTATAATAACCGGCAAGACCTAAGAACAAACAGATTTTCGTTCGAGTTCTAGGAGTTGCCTAGTTCTTAATGGCCTCGATTTTCGACGGGTCTAGTTGTATTCGTTGATGGTTGATCACATGACCAAGAAATTTTACTTCTCGCAGCCCAAAATCACACTTTGAAAATTTGGCGTATAGCTGTTCTTTCTCTAGCAGCTCCAAAATCAAATTCAGGTGTTGTTCGTGTCCTCCTTTCTTCGTGAGTAAATGAGGATGTCATCTATAAAGACAATAATGAATTTGTCTAAATAAGGCTTGCACATGCGATTCATAAGATCAATGAACACCGCTAGCGCATTGGTAAAACCGAATGGCATCAACTGAAACTCTTAATAACCATAACGAGTTCTGAAAGCCGTCTTCGGAACATCCCCCACACGTACCTTAACCGGAAGATATCCTGACCGCAAGTCAATCTTTGAATAGAAGCTAGATTCTTGCAGCTGGTCGAATAAGTCGTCTGTTCTGGGAAGAGGGTATCGGTTCTTAATTGTTAACTTATTCAGCTCATGATAGTCTATACACATCCTAAAAGATCCATCCTTTTTCTTTACGAACAAGACCGGAGTTCCCCATGGTGAGGTCTTGGTCGGATGAATCCTTTATCCAAAAGCTCTTGTAGCTGATTGTATATTCTTGCGTCTTTGATGGGGCTAATCGGTAAGTGCTCGTGCCACAGGTGCAGCTCTAGTATAACACCTTGCTTTTATTTGCATTTTTATTTTAAGAGTTTTTGAGCAATTTGCGTAAAATGATGTAATTTCGAGGTTTGGTATAAATAGGAGCCGAGAGTTCATTTTCTCATTTCTTGCAAGACATATTCCTTTCCAGAGCTCCTCTCTCTAGAATTGAACTTCTCTCTAGCTTTTCTCCCAAACCGACCGGCCAAATCTCGTGTTCTATACGTTAACGGAAAGATCTCGAAGAGTACTACGTGAATCTTCTATTGCATGTACGATTTCATACGGATTTGAGGTAAGAAATGTCATTTTCGACTTCTGCATTTTCGGTTTGAAGTACAAAATTCGAGTTTATTATTTTTAGGCGATTTAAAGCTAATTTCGTATGAATTTTAGCTAGAATATGATAGATAATGTATAATATAACTAAACCGAGGCTTATTACTTAGCTTATTTGTGGATTTGAGGCTTGAAAATGCATGTTTAAAGCTGTAGTTTATGAACAAACTCGAGTATGTATAGAACAGACTCGAAATGCCAAGAACAGACTCGAATAGAGCTAGATTCGAGATATGGGTCTCGAATCTATCCTCAGATTCGAATGAGGTTCGAATCTAACCCCTCCCCTGTTCGAGTCTGACTTCGAATCTAAGCTAGTTCGAGTCTGGCTACGAGTTTGTTACTCAGATTCGAATCTGGCTTCGAGTCTGATGCTCAGATTCGAATCTAGCCCCTAAATTTCGAATTTAATTGATAAAATTTACGAACAACGCATAAATTAGCAAAATAAATAGCAAAATATTTAGCTAGAAGTTATGGCGTAGAGATGTTGGAATATTGAGCTAGCAATATTAATTTAGCACATGTTCTGTAATATTGAACTTCAGATATTATACATAAGCTGTTTAGCCCAGCTGCGAGTCAAAGCCTGTGCCAGTCTATATTGAGCCTAGATAAGCAAGAGCAAGCGTTATAAAGCAATTTAAAGCGTAAATAAGCTCGAGCAAGTATTCAAAGCATTTTCAGTACTGTGAGTAACAGTTATTCTTGTTTACATGTTTTATATGAAATTGAGACATAAATTTGCTTCTATATGATTTCTTTGGAATTCAATAGACTTTTGTGAGTGAAGGCGAACACTGTGGTACAGGTGATGCCCAGCTTAGCCGGATCTTACATTTGATCTATTAATATGCATATTTATCTGCTATCTGTTTATTGTTCTGCATACTATACAGCAAACTTTGTGTTAGCGTTTCTTTGTGCATCTCATAAGCATTATATTTAGCGAGCAAGCAATTCTGATGTTCACCACTATCCCTTGAGCATTATGCGGGTAGCTAGCCCCGCATCACAGATTGATCATCTGTCAGCGGTAAACCCATAGTGGTGGCATCTCCGTTCTGCGTGAAATGTCTCAATTGTGCAGCGTTCTTTCTGGGTATTAAAGCAAATGAGCAAGCAAGCAAGCAAGCAAGCATAACAGCCTTTATAGGCATTTTCGCCTCATATTTTACATGCATTCAAGAATATCTGTTTACTCACTAAGCTTTAGCTTACAGTTGCTACTTACAATTTTTACAGGAAAAGGTAAGGAACAAGCTGGACCTTCTGCTTAGGTCTATTATCTGATCTGCCCAGAGGACTTAGCTAACTTTCAGCTTGTGGTATAGCTTTATGATGCCTTGGGTTCTGGGTAGCGGCTTTTATTTATGTTGTGATGTTTTTAGCAACTTAGTACTGTAACCTTGTAGCACGTGTAGTGCAAGACTTATTGTAATGTTTTATTTAGCTTTATCCATTTATTATTATTCCTGGGATAAGCAAGCGTGTTTTAAAGCAAGGATGTGACAGAATGGTATCAGAGCGTTAGTTTGAGGGATTCAAGTGTTAGCAATAACACTTGGACTCAAACTTTTAAGCAAAGATATTAGCTTCGAATATCTAGGCTTTAACTTGACCTGAGATAGGCTTTGACTTTGCTTTAGGAATTGGGAAATGGGGTAGAATAGGAGTTATGCCTATTCTTATGCAAGTATTATTTATATAATTTCAGAACATGTCTGGATCTGGTGAAGGAGCTGGAGGTGGACTCACTCCTGAACAGATCATGCAAATTATGCAAACTATGCTTAACGAGAACAATGAGCGTCAAGCTAAGTTCTTACAAGATCAGTTTCGTGCTCGTGATGAAGCCGAAACTAAGCGTAGAGAAGAACGTAGGAAACAACAGCATGATGACACTGGACGCCACAACGACGACACCGACGAGGAGGAAGCCCCTGTAGTCCCTCTTAAGGGCTGCAACTTCCGTTATTTCAAGGCTTGCGGAGCTCAACCTTTTAAGGGTGCTGCAAATTCGATCGAAGCGCTTGAGTGGATCACTGGCATAGAGCGAATTTTTCTCATTAGTGACTGTGCTGAAGAATCATAGGTCAGCTTCGCTACAACACTGTTCGAGGGTGGCGCTGTTATGTGGTGGAGGTCTCAGGAAAACATGCACGGAGCCAACTGGATTAAGTCCCTATCTTGGGATGAATTTAAGGTTATTTTCTTTCGTCAGTACTGCCCAGCTGATGAAAAGAAGCGTTTGGAAGAGAAACTGATGTCTCTTACTCAGGGAACCAAATCGGTGACTGAGTATGAGATAGAATTTACCCGACTAAGCTTGCTGTCTGACTATCAAGTCGCTACTGAAGAGCGAAAGATCGACCGTTTTCTGATGGGTCTGCATCCTGAATATCAGAAGTTCTTGAAGCACCGGGGATATACCAACTATGCTGACTGTGTTGAAGCTGCTCGAATTCTCGAGCAGGATTTTATTCGAGCTGGAGGAGTTCCTACTTCCTCTGTTAACCCGACATGTCCATCACCGCCCAAGAAATCGCGCACCGGAAGCTATTCTGGATCTTCATCCAGATATTCTCAGCCACAGCAGTTTCAGTACCGACAGTTCAGCTCGCCTCCAGCACAGCAAACTCGATCATATGCGGTACATTCTGAGCCGAGGCAGTGTCGCCGCTGCCAGAAGTCTCACATTGGGCGTTGTAACCCCAATGATGTGAGGTGCTACGTATGCAACGAAATAGGACATAGCAGTGAAGAATGTCCTAACAGAGTTAAAGTTTGCAACAACTGTTTACGCCCTGGACATAATGAGCATGCATGTACGCATCCGTTCAGCATGATTTACCCGAGTGCAGAGCATCATCCGCGATTGCAGCAACAGCAATACCGACCCCAGCAGCAGCAACAACATCAACAACAACAACAAAGGCAAAACCAACCGGCCCGACATAGCACAACACGTGGAGGTTCTAGCCGCCGTAATGAACCAGCAAGGAATCAGAATCGCGCATTCCAAATAACGGCCGAGCAAGCGAAGGAAATACCAGATGTGGTATCTGGTATGTTTCTTGTTAACTCTATTCCTACTAGAGTTATTTTTGATTCAGGAGCCAACCGTTCCTTCATATCAAATTCATTTGCATCTAAACTTGGAATTGCACCGTCTACTCTACCTGTTATCTTTGATATTGAAACGGCTAGTAATGTAAGTGTGTCTACCGATAAAATTTACCGTGACTGCATTATTTTGCTCGACAACTGCACATTCCAACTGGACCTTATCCCGATGGACTTTCATGAATTCGACGTCATCGTGGGTATGGATTGGCTTGATCATCATGACGCCAGCATTGTCTGCAAGAAGAAGTTGATAAAGCTCACTGCTCCGGATGGCCGCAATATTCGCATCTACGGTGACAGAAAGACAGGTGAAATATGCTTAATTTCTGTAGTCAAAGCTAGGAAATATATAGCTAAGGGTTGTGTGTCATACTTAGCATATGCGATAGATGCTAAGTCTGAAAAGAAAGCATTAGCTGAGGTTCCGATAGCTTCCGAGTTTCCCGATGTCTTTCCCGAGGACATCTCTGGACTCCCGCCAGACCGTCAGGTGGAGTTCAGAATTGATTTAGTGCCCGGCGCGGCACCGATTGCTCGAGCCCCTTATAGACTTGCACCTGCAGAGATGCAAGAAATGATGAAGCAATTGCAAGAATTGCTAGATAAGGGACTCATACGACCAAGTTCATCTCCCTGGGGAGCTCCTGTTCTTTTCGTTAAGAAGAAAGATGGGACTCTCCGGATGTGCATTGATTATAGGGAGTTGAACAAGGTAACAATAAAGAACAAATATCCGTTGCCCAGAATAGACGATCTTTTCGACCAGCTTCAGGGAGCCAGTTACTTCTCAAAGATCGATCTTAGATCTGGGTATCATCAGCTCAAAGTTCATGAAGAAGACGTCCCGAAAAGGGCTTTCCGTACCAGATATGGGCATTACGAGTTTCTTGTTATGCCCTTTGGCCTTACAAACGCTCCTGCGGCGTTCATGGATCTGATGAACCGCGTTTGTAGACCAATGCTCGATAAGTCTGTTATCGTCTTTATAGACGATATTCTCATCTACTCGAAAACTGAAGCTGAGCATGCTGTGCATCTTAGAGAGCTGCTAGAGTTGCTGCGCAAGGAGCGACTTTACGCCAAGTTCTCTAAATGCGAATTTTGGTTGCGACAGATGCTTGCAATCTCGATTTATTTATTTTTAAGCTTATCTTTTCTTAAATTTCATGCTCAGCGTTAACTTGCAAATCTTGTATCTTATCAGATACAATTCCGTCATGTGATATCTGGTGAAGGAATCTCTGTGGATCCTTCTAAGATAGAAGCCATTCAAAATTGGGAAGCTCCCAAATCAGCTACCGAGATCCGAAGTTTCTTGGGATTGGCGGGTTACTACCGTCGATTCATTAAGGACTTCTCAAAACTAGCCATGCCTCTTACATCTCTTACTCGCAAGAATGTTCCCTTTATTTGGGAAGAAGCTCAAGAGAACGCATTCCAAACTTTAAAACAGAAACTCACCGAAGCACCTATTTTGGCCTTACCCGAAGGCAATGAAGACTTTGTGGTCTTCAGCGATGCTTCATATCAAGGGCTTGGGTGTGTTTTGATGCAAAGAGGCAGAGTCATAGCATATGCTTCTCGCCAGCTTAAGGATCATGAAAAGAGTCATCCGACTCATGACCTTGAACTTG
Source organism: Centrapalus pauciflorus (assembly GCA_020465985.1). NCBI lineage: Eukaryota > Viridiplantae > Streptophyta > Magnoliopsida > Asterales > Asteraceae > Centrapalus > Centrapalus pauciflorus. The sequence continues at coordinate 155,826 of JAANYP010002998.1, read as the reverse complement.
CTGCTGTGACTTTTGCGTTGAAAACATGGCGGCATTATCTCTACGGCACCAAATGTCAGTTGTATACGGATCACAAGAGCCTTAAGTATATATTCAGCCAGAAGGAGCTCAACATGCGCCAGCGACGCTCCATGGAACTCATCAAAGACTATGACTGTGATATTCTTTATCACCCTGGCAAAGCGAATGTGGTGGCCGACGCATTGAGTCGTAAATCCTACTCTGCTAAATGTCTCTATACCTTGACTCATACTTCGTTTTCATCAACTTTGATTGATGAAATTCTCGTTGCTCAAGCCGAAGCCCTAAAAGGGGAAAACCTCAACTCTGAGGACATGAAAGGGCAACTTCAGTTCTTAACCGATAGCCCTCGTGGCTTGAAGCTTTTCAAAAATCGTGTCTGGGTTCCGAAATTTGGTAATGTTCGACAGAAAATTCTTTCGGAAGCCCACTGTTCTAACTTCTCGGTACATCCTGGCAGCACCAGGATGTACAACGATCTAAAAGCCGAATATTGGTGGCCCGGTATGAAAAGAGACGTAGGTCAATATGTCGATAATTGTGTTACTTGCCGATTGGTCAAAGCGGAGCATCAGCAGCCTTATGGCAGTCTACAGCCTCTACCGATTCCCGAGTGGAAGTTCGATCACATAACGATGGACTTTGTGACGAAGTTGCCGACTACACGAAGACAGCACGACGCAATATGGGTTATCGTGGATCGCCTAACCAAAGTCGCACATTTCATTCCGATTCGCGAAAACTATTCACTTGAGAAACTAGCCAAGTTGTACATAGACAAGATCGTTACGCGACACGGAGTGCCACTGTCAATTGTTTCGGATCGCGACAGTCGGTTCACTTCGAGGTTCTGGAGTGCACTACAAGATGGATTAGGAACTAAAATCAGAATGAGCACAGCGTATCATCCGCAGCCTGATGGCCAAAGTGAACGTACGATCCTTACACTCGAAGACATGCTGCGGGCTTGTGTTTTAGAGTTTAGCGGTAATTGGGACGATCACTTGCCGTTAGCAGAGTTTTCTTATAACAATAGTTACCACTCATCCATCAAAGCCGCACCTTTCGAAGCCTTATACGGACGCAAGTGCCGAACTCCTACGTGTTGGCATGAAGCCGGTGAAGCACCAATCGCCGGTCCCGAGCTACTTCAGCAGACAAATGAAAAGATCCGAATCATACGTCAACGATTGGAAACTGCTCAATCTCGACAGAAATCGTATCACGACCGACGCCATAAACCTTTAGAATTCCAGAAGGACGACTATGTTGTATTAAAAGTCTCGCCGATGAAAGGAGTGTTCAGATTCGGCAAGCGTGGCAAGTTAGCACCACGATTCGTTGGTCCTTTCAAGATCACCGAGCGTGTTGGAACTCAATCTTATCTGTTGGACTTGCCAAGCGAACTGTCTAACATACACCCCGTGTTTCACGTTTCGCAACTAAGGAAGTGCAAAGAAGATGACAGAGAAAAGTGGGCCGATCATCTGAGCTACAAGATCAACGAGAAACTGCAATGTGACGAGCCTGAAGTTATTCTAGAAACAAAGATGAAGAAGTTGAGGAATCGAGAGGTAGCAATGGTGTTGGTGCAATGGAGGACTTCTCACGGAACTTCTCAGACCTGGGAATCTGAGCAAGACATGAGAATTCGATATCCGCATCTGTTTGAGTCTTAGGTACTTCGAGGACGAAGTGCAAGCGTGGTGGGCTCATACTATAACACCTTGCTTTTATTTGCATTTTTATTTTAAGAGTTTTTGAGCAATTTGCGTAAAATGATGTAATTTCGAGGTTTGGTATAAATAGGAGCCGAGAGTTCATTTTCTCATTTCTTGCAAGACATATTCCTTTCCAGAGCTCCTCTCTCTAGAATTGAACTTCTCTCTAGCTTTTCTCCCAAACCGACCGGCCAAATCTCGTGTTCTATACGTTAACGGAAAGATCTCGAAGAGTACTACGTGAATCTCCTATTGCATGTACGATTTCATACGGATTTGAGGTAAGAAATGTCATTTTCGACTTCTGCATTTTCGGTTTGAAGTACAAAATTCGAGTTTATTATTTTTAGGCGATTTAAAGCTAATTTCGTATGAATTTTAGCTAGAATATGATAGATAATGTATAATATAACTAAACCGAGGCTTATTACTTAGCTTATTTGTGGATTTGAGGCTTGAAAATGCATGTTTAAAGCTGTAGTTTATGAACAAACTCGAGTATGTATAGAACAGACTCGAAATGCCAAGAACAGACTCGAATAGAGCTAGATTCGAGATATGGGTCTCGAATCTATCCTCAGATTCGAATGAGGTTCGAATCTAACCCCTCCCCTGTTCGAGTCTGGCTTCGAATCTAAGCCAGTTCGAGTCTGGCTTCGAGTTTGTTACTCAGATTCGAATCTGGCTTCGAGTCTGATGCTCAGATTCGAATCTAGCCCCTAAATTTCAAATTTAATTGATAAAATTTACGAACAACGCATAAATTAGCAAAATAAATAGCAAAATATTTAGCTAGAAGTTATGGCTTAGAGATGTTGGAATATTGAGCTAGCAAAATTAATTTAGCACATGTTCTGTAATATTGAACTTCAGATATTATACATAAGCTGTTTAGCCCAGCTGCGAGTCAAAGGCAGTGCCAGTCTATATTGAGCCTAGATAAGCAAGAGCAAGCGTTATAAAGCAATTTAAAGCGTAAATAAGCTCGAGCAAGTATTCAAAGCATTTTCAGTACTGTGAGTAACAGTTATTCTTGTTTACATGTTTTATATGAAATTGAGACATAAATTTGCTTCTATATGATTTCTTTGGAATTCAATAGACTTTTGTGAGTGAAGGCGAACATTGTGGTACAGGTGATGCCCAGCTTAGCCGGATCTTACATTTGATCTATTAATATGCATATTTATCTGCTATCTGTTTATTGTTCTGCATACTATACAGCAAACTTTGTGTTAGCGTTTCTTTGTGCATCTCATAAGCATTATATTTAGCGAGCAAGCAATTCTGATGTTCACCACTATCCCTTGAGCATTATGCGGGTAGCTAGCCCCGCATCACAGATTGATCATCTGTCAGCGGTAAACCCATAGTGGTGGCATCTCCGTTCTGCGTGAAATGTCTCAATTGTGCAGCGTTCTTTCTGGGTATTAAAGCAAATGAGCAAGCAAGCAAGCAAGCAAGCATAACAGCCTTTATAGGCATTTTCGCCTCATATTTTACATGCATTCATGAATATCTGTTTACTCACTAAGCTTTAGCTTACAGTTGCTACTTACAATTTTTACAGGAAAAGGTAAGGAACAAGCTGGACCTTCTGCTTAGGTCTATTATCTGATCTGCCTAGAGGACTTAGCTAACTTTCAGCTTGTGGTATAGCTTTATGATGCCTTGGGTTCTGGGTAGCGGCTTTTATTTATGTTGTGATGTTTTTAGCAACTTAGTACTGTAACCTTGTAGCACGTGTAGTGCAAGACTTATTGTAATGTTTTATTTAGCTTTATCCATTTATTATTATTCCTGGGATAAGCAAGCGTGTTTTAAAGCAAGGATGTGACATCTAGGCACCAAGTCGATCTGAAATTCTACTTGCCTAGGTGGTGGAAGTCCAAGCAAGTCTTCAGGAAAGACTTTGGGGTAATTACGAACCATCGGAATCTCTTCGAGTCACTTCTCCTTCGACTCTTTCTTCATCATGTGTACTAGAACTTCTTGACATCCCTTTTGGAGACACTTCAGAGTTCTTAAACCAGATATGATGTTTAACTGAGAGTTCTTTCTTTCTCCTTGAACTGTAAAGACTATCCTCTTTTTGAGTGGTATATGTACAACCTTCTAACCACACAGTATTTCCGCATGATTATCTGATAACCAATCCATCCCGATAACTACATCGAAGCTCCCAAGTTTAATTGGCTTCAAGTCTATTTTAAAGGGATGATCTACTAATTATAGTGTGCACTCTTTAATTACATTATTTATTTCAATCAACTTACCATCAGCTAACTCCATGGCATAAGCATTGTCTAATGGGGAAAGAGTGTTATTCAATTGTTCACTAAACTTAGTAGATATAAAACTTCTATCAGCCCCGGTATCAAATAACACATAAGCATATACATCGTTGAGAAGGAACGTACCCGTCAAAACGTTGGTATCCTGACGAGCATCTCCTGCTCTTAACACAAAAAGTCTTCCCTGAGCTCCACCGTTGTGGTTTAGCTTTGGGCAGTTCTTCTTAAAATGCCCGGTGTTCCCACATTCAAAACAGTTTCTTTGAGCACTGTTGTTTCCGTTGTTGTTACTCCTACAATCTTTGGTCAGAATACCAATTTGCTTACACTTTCTGCATGGGATGGGATAGGGAACTACGTGATGGTAGGTGCATTTGTTACACAGTGGTTTGTTGCTAGTGTGACCCTTTCTTGGTTCAGCCCCGGCAACAAACGCTTAGATGGTTTCGGGTTTCATGGCTTGTGAACTCGAATTTTTCCCTGAGCGATCCTCCCACTTTCTCTTGTTTTCTCCAGCCTTAGCTTCTACCCGCCTTGCCACTTGATCCATTAAGTTATTCGCCATCCGAATGGCGCTTTGATTTGTAGTTGGATTGGAGGCGGTTACATTCCCTTGAATCTGAGGAGCGAGTCCCCAAATATAATGTTTGATAAGTTTGTATTCGAGAGTGACCATCTGTGGGCATAGTAAACTTAGCTCATGAAAACGGTTGGTGTACCCAGCGGCATCCGTACCCATCATTGTCAGATTCCAGAATATAGATTCCATCTTCTACAGTTCACTTCTGGGGCAGTATTCATCCGTCATCATTTGTTTCAACTCTGCCCATGCGAGTTGATAAGTTGTGTCGATTCCAACTGACTGGGCATAAGAGTTCTACCATGATAAAGCGCAATCTTGCAGGGTTTTAGTGACAAGCTTGACCTTCACGTCCTCGGTACAGCCACTGACACGGAAGACAGATTTGAGTTTCTCAAACCAGCGAACTAGTCTGATCGCACCTTCCGTTCGGTTAAAGTATCGGGGCTTGCAGCTTAGAAATCCCTTGATGCCACACCCCCTTTGATTGGTATCAGTTCCTCCCACGGTGCCGCTTGCTCCTCCATCACTGTTTGCAGTGCTATTTCTATTCGTTGAGCAACAAGTTTCTCAATTGCAGTGACGCTCATTGCTCTCCTTGGCAGCATTATCTTGAATAAATTAATATAAATGGATGGAGCGAATCTATTTACTATAAATTTAAAGAGAACAAATAATCGTAGCACATTGTTGCATATCTATTTTTGCAAGTACGTAACATCGATTCATTGATACTTGATTTAGTTTTTGTTTCACAGGGGTCGGGTTTTCCCCGAAAAATATCAAGTAATTTGATTACATCGGGTCCTACCTCTTCCTAGAATTTAGAAGACTTAATAGAAATACAAGTTTATATCCTACATAACTAGGTGTAGTAGTGGTCAGGGGTCTCTCCTTGCTCCAGAGCGTTGAGTCGTTGTGTCAGTGCGGCGTTATGTGCCTCGAACTCTGCCAAGCGTTATCGGAGTTCGTCCATTCCGTTCTGATGGATTGATTGTATGTGTTGGTTGGTCCACTAAATATTGGTATTCTGCATTTGCTCTTGTTCAAGTCGAGTCGTCATCTCTCCGACCTCTTGGCTGAGTTGCCTCAGTTAAAGGTCGTGTCTTGCGGCCCTTGCCACAAGTAGAGGTATAGTTTGGGTTGTGGGTTCTTGGGTGAGGGGTGGTGTCTGCTCGGAGGATGGTCCTCCGATCTCAAAGTGAGAGGGGATTCCCTCCTCTTGACCTCATTCTTGGAGGGTATCGGGCATCCATCCTCAATACCTCGCGTCTACCCATCGCCGTTTGCGGCGGGCTTGGTTGGGGGACAGGACCGGGATAGACTCCCGTCGTGGTATTATCACCCTTTTCCTTGCGGTGAATTTCATGAGTGGGCCATTGGGGTGTGCACTGTATGTTTTATGTGAGGGGACTTGGGGGTTGTAGGGTATGTATGAAGGGGCCACCGGAGATGGTGGATCTTCGTCGGATGGTTCTTCGTCCTCCATTGGCTCTTCTTCGGAAGGATTTTCTAATTCAACAAAGATCTCTGTGTCCCCTTGATCCAATAGGGTGTACTCATCTTTAGAATCGGATAGGATGATGGTCGTGTTGCTCGACATGTCTCTGTAATCAGGGTCAATTTATAGTTGTTTTAGTTATACGTCTTAGTATCTCGGAAAGATAGAAGTGGTAGTACAGTATACTCATCCCATTTATCAGAATCTTCAACAGTTTGAAACTTTGTGCCAACAGCTTGAATGTTTGTGTGACCAGCATGAGAATTTGTGTTGGCAGCTTCAACACTGTCTTCATCAGTTCCTGCAGTATACTCAACAAACCTCAGAGAATTTGTTAGTCAATCTAAATCAAACAACCAATCAGGACCAGTGCCTTTGACATTACTAGTGTTTTCATTAAACTCAACATTGTCACTTTCTTCAATGGTTTTAGACACACTGTTATATACCCTATAGGCTTTGCTTTGAGTAGAGTATCCTAGAAAGAAACCTTCTTCATCCTTACTTTCAAACTTACCTAAGTGAGTTTTAGTGTGAAGAATAGTGCATGAACAACCAAAAGACTTTAGAAAGGCTACTAAGGGAACTCTATGATGGAATAACTCTTATGGAGTTTTCCCTTGTGATTGAACAACTTGAACCCTATTTAGCACATAACAAGCTGTATTAACTGCCTCTGCCCAAAAGGTCATTGGCAGTTTGGAATCAGCTAGCATGGTTCTAGCAGCCTCTATTAAAGTTCTATTCTTCCTTTCAGCTACACCATTTTGTTGTGGTGTTCTGGGTGCACTATATTGCCTTGCAAACCTTTACACTCACAGAAAGTGTTTAGGATATGATTTTTTTAAGGATTGAGCACCATTTTGTTGTGGTGTTCAGTTCCATTGTCCGAATTGAGCACCTTAACTTTTAAGTTTGGTTGGTTTTCTATCTTAAGGATAAAGGATTTGACTAGCTCAGCAGTTTCATACTTAGTCCTAAGAAAGTAGACCCATGTAAATCTGGTGAAATCATCAACAATGACTAAACAGTAAGCTCTTTTATTCAAAGTCAACACAGATGTTGGACTAAAGAGATCCATATGAATAAGATGAAGAGCAGATGAGATTGAATTACTTCTTTGGCCTTATGAGAAGTTTTGTGTTGCTTGCCTTTAAGACATGCTACACAATGATCATCACAGATGAACTCCTTTTGTGGTAAACCTCTTACCAAACTCTTTTTGACTAAAACATTCATAGATTTGAAGTTCATGTGACACATCATTCTGTGCCAAAGAACAGACTCATTAGATGATGCTTTGGATATCAAACAGCTTAAAGTTTTTGATTTTGACAAAAGATCTGTGTCCAAACAGTAGACATTGTCCTTCCTTGATGTTCTAAGTAAAACAAGAATTTCAGGGATTTTAAAATCTTTTGAAAGGACAATACACTCAGAGTCAGTGAATAGAACAATATTTTGTTTATCACAGATTTGAGACACACTTAGTAAATTATTTTTAAGTTGTTCAACATACAAAACATCATTGAAGATCATATTGCCTGCTTTGACGGTACCCTTACCTGTTACCTTACCTCCCTTGGAATTTCTACCAAATGCAACAAATCCTCCTTTAAAGCCTTTGAAATTTGAAAAGCATTCAGAATTGCCTGTCATGTGCCTAGAGCATCCACTATCCAAATGCCATCTTGTTTTATGTTGTGACCTGTGGGTACCCTGCACAAATAAAGGCTTAGTTAGTAGTGGAGTAAACCCAAGCCAAATTGGTTTTGGGTTGTCCTTGTGCATTGACATAACTAAACACTGTTTGTTTCTAACATACTTAGTGAGGTCCACTGGTGGATTTTGTAGAGAGTATGTAGTTATGACATGAGGTTTCCAGGTGTTCTTTCCAACCTTTTCATTAACAGTCTCCGATGATCCGGTACCAGTTCCAGTTTTAGACTTAGCAATTTGAATACTTGCATCAGCAGTTTGATCTGTGATTTTGCCTTTAACACACCATACCTTTTTAATGTTTGCTTTGGATTTTGCTAAAACTTGTTTTTGGTGTGTAGGCTGTCTTTTGATGACTTTTAAGTACCTGAGGTCAATTGTCTTCTTTAGAACTGGTTTAACAGGTGGTTTGTCCTTTGAATTTTTTGTGTTTTGAACAAATGCCTGTTTTTGAACCACAGTCTGTTTTGCAACAGATGGTTTATACAAACAATTTTTGGCCAAATGGTTTTTCCTGCCACAATGGAAACATCTTTTGACTGTTTTGATTGCAGAACCAGTTTCGTTAGACCATAACTGGTTCTTGTTCCTTTGATTTCCTCTTACCTGCTGTTGTTTGGGAAAATTTTGGACACCATGCTTTTGGCATGTGCAGATTGGAACAGTCTTACCCCTTTTGTTAATTTTTGAGGAAGATGCAATGTTACAGTTAGAAGATACAGAAACATGTGGAGCTTCATTGCATACACTCATCTTCTCTTTTCCTTTCTTACTGGGGGTAGGGATCTCTATAGGTGCACTCATTGTTTTGGGTTCTCTCTCAACTTCTTTACACTCACAGTCTTCATTTGGAATCAGTTATTCTTTAGATTCAGGACTGTTTTCAAGGATAGGATCTACAGTTGTCATTGTCTCATCTAATGGTTCATTAACAAGCCTATCAGCAATTTCACTCATGGGATGAATGTATTTGTTGTTGTATGGGGGTGGATTGGCTCTGTATCCTAAACCTTCTTTGGGATTGAGCTGAGATTTTACCCTATCTTTAAATTGAACCTCCATTATGTGTTCTAGCTTTTGATTTGCCAGTTTGAAGCTTCCTAGATCTATATTAACAGATTCTATTTTCTTGTTAGCTTCTAACACATTTTGTTCAACCTCATCTAATTTCTTATTTAGGGTCTCTATTTTTTTATTCAGTTCCTTTTTCTCCCACTCATGATTTGTTCTATCATGTCCCAGTTGGATCTCATTATCTTTATAGTCATTGATCTGTTTTTCAAGATCTTCTATGGCCTGCATGTACTCATATCTCCTTTCTTCCATCTTAGCTAGAGTTTTGCACATGCTCTCATTATGATCTCTGTACTTTTTAACCATATTTTTGCATGTTTGAGAACAGAGTTTAGCATTTACCTCAGATGGTAATTCAGTGGAAGTAACATTAGATGTTTCTGCCATAAGAGCTTGATTTTGAAACTCCTCTTCTGTCTGATCACTCCAGTCAAACACATTGTCTTCTTGAGAAACAAGTGCTTGTGATGATGAAGCTTGATTAGTTTGCTGGGGTCTTGGTGGCTGTTGACCTTGGCATCTACATTCTCTGGCAAAGTGTCCAAGCTTGTGGCATTTAAAGCATTCAACTTTTGATTTATCAAATGCTGGTTTGCCTTCGGGTCTGCGAGTTCTCGTCAGGAATCTTTTGGCTCTCATAGTCAACATAGCATGCTGCCATTTCAAGTCCATCTCTTCTAGATCATCTGGATGGATTTGTTCTAAATCTTCAGCATTTATAGCAAACAGTCCATCATTTGCAACAAAAGCTTCATAATGAACTTCAGTAGAGTTACCACAGCACCTGAAAAGGAATCACAACAGTTAGATTTATCAGTTAATGTTGATGACAGCAGAGCAGTGTTATGATTGTAGGAAAAGGATTTCTTTTTATTTTCAATCTCAGTTTCAAACACTCTCAGGCTGTTGTAAAGATCATCCAACTCTATTTCATCAAGAGTATCTTTATCATCCAACTCTATTTCATCAAGAGTATCTTTGGTTCTCCATTTAGCAGCATAGACTATCCACTCTTCACCAAGTGATCTAAGGAATTTTCTGTTTTCTTCATCTTGATCCAAGCTGACTTTAGCACTCTCCAATTCACTGATCAGTTTATTAAACCTGTCAAAAATTTAAGTAAGGTTTTCATTCTTCCCACCAGAAAAGTTTTCATACTGCTGTTTAAGAAGATCTTTTTGATTCCTTTTGGTGCTAGCATTGCCAGCAAATCTTTTCTCTAAAGCAATCCAAAGAGAATGAGCAATATAGAACTTTTTAAACTGATGTTGATAAGCATTAGGAATGACTATCTGTAAGAGAGTAAGAGCTTTCACTTCATTCATTCTAGCCTTTCTTTCAAGTTCAGTCTTTGGAGGTGTTTTTGTGGGCTTGCCCTCAACATCTAGTTCAGGATCAACTACAGGAGGATATTCAACAGCTTCCCATATGGCATAATCAATAAATTAAATGTGTTGTTTAATCCTGAGTTTCCACATCTCAAACTCAGTGGGTTTGAGCATAGGCACTTTAAGTCCTTGCCCAGATCCACTACTGCTATTATCTAATTCCATTGCAGAAAAATAAAAATTTTAAAAGAAAGCTTCTGACTTTGAAAACAAACAAATATGTGTGGCTCTGATACCACTTGTCAGGATCAAAATCACCACCTAAGATTAACTGGTTTGAATAAATCAGAGTATAAACCAATAACCTTGTATTGAATCAAAGTCCAACTAAGAAGTTTGCGGAATAACACTTACTTGTTTTAAGAAAAACTTTCAGAACAAATAACACATAATCATAATAAAAATCAAATCTTTTGTATTGCTAACTCACTGATTACAATCACCTCCAATCTGTTTGATTAGACGAAGAACACAAACTGTTCTTAGGGTTTTACAACCTTAGAGGCTTGAGAAACTTAATCAGATTTCTTCTGGTAGTTGATATGCTTGAATCTTCAAATATAAATCTTTTCCTAAATTTCAGCACTTTCTGTTTGTTAAACTATTGAGCAGCTTGAACTTTATCTATTGAGCAGCTTGAACTTGAGCAACTTGAACTTTTGCACTGGCAGCTTGAACTTTTGAACTAGCAGCTCGAACTAACTCAACTAACAGCTTGAACTTTGTAATTACACAGAAAATATACTAACAGTTTTAGAAATCTAACTAACAGTTTAACATACTTAGAATATTTCCCAACATTTAGGTTAGGGAAAAGGCTCGTTAAAACCCAATGTTGGCAATATTTGAGCTATTCGACCTTTCGGTTCCCAAACAGTATTTGGGGGTACAAAACTCCGTTTTAAATTATGAAAACTTCCATATATTTAGTTACAACATATATCTAAATTCTGAAACAACAATCAACTTATTTCGTTAAGTTTTTAATTAGTTATGATTTTTCAAAGTTGATGTAATATTTCTGCCGAAAAATCTAATTTTCACAATCTTGTAACAACTTGTGATTCTTGTTGTTTATCCAAGAACCACGTGTATAAAAGATTGTGAAACATATTTATATACTTTGTTTTCATAATATTTATTTCTACATTTTGTGTTTATATATTTATAAACACATTTGAAGAAACAAACTTCAAATCAAAACTAGTTGTTTATAAACATGACTTTTAATGAAACTTGTTGTTGTTTGTGATTATATATGTATTATTATGCAAGACTTATATTAACATAAATATAAGAAGTAATAAGTTAGTATTTACTTAATTTGATGAATTAGAAGTATGAAATTAAGTAGAAGGTTTGATCTTGAATTGATGCACCAAGAACTCTTGCACAAGACTTGAAGAAACAAAAGTTGCAAACTTTTCCTTTGGAGAAGGCCTTTAGCCGATTTTTTTGAGAGAGAAAGAGAGCTTTTTAGTGTTTGCTAGTGTGACAGAAATGAAGGAAGAACTCTCTATTTATAGAGGAAATTTGGTCTTGCAAATGGAGGTTGAGTGAAAGGTTGGATGAAATGAAAGGAAATGATAAATGAGGATTTGATGGTGATAGTGTATGGAGTTTGATATTAAAAAAATGAAGTCAACCTCTAGGAGTTGTACTATGAGGCCGGCCCTATAGGTGTATTCTAATGTATTTTCATTTTTTTGTATAAAACTAATTAGAATGTATTATTGTATTTTCCTTTTTATGTAATTTTATAAATACATATGAATACACTAGTTTAATGAATTGTTTAACTCTTGCATAATCAAAGTTACGTAAGTTTTTTAATGCATGATTAGTGTCACTAATCTTAATTTTATTATGCACTTAGTTGAACTAATCTATCATATCGAAATCAGATTAATTGCTTTGTCGTTTTATCGGATCACACCGATGAAATTGTTTCTAATTGTAATGCATTTCCTCATGAAAAATGTTAATCACATTGATTAATTGCTAATGACCACTGATTAAGTTATAAATGCTAATATGATTTTATGCCAAATGTTACAATTCTTTTTGTGCTCCTAATTCTTTAAATGCTACATCTGTACATGTAGGTCCCGAGAGGTTTCCAAAGTATATAGTTATAAGCTGTAGAGGGGGGGTGAATACAGCAATTTAAAAAACTAGACACTCTTTTCTCAATGTTTGTATGTATTATCAACAATTTGTTAATTACAAACAAGCTTGAATGCGGAATAGTTCAAGCTGAGATGACAGATACAACAGTATGCTTACTAGTCTAAGACAGACTCAAACTAGTATAGAATGAATACACTCACTAAGAAGCACTCACTGGGTTTTACAAGACTTAAAGGAACGGCTTATGTAGAACAGCTTATACACACAGATGCTGGTTTACACAGAAGGTTTGCATGCATGAAAATCACACTTGCACGTTCACTCTTGGGTTTCAGCACTTAGCTTTCTTCACACTTCTTTCTGTCCTTAGAAGCTTCCTTTTATACTCACCTAGAGGATCTAAGAGAAACATCTTCATTGGACGGAATGAAAAAGGAGAAGCCTTGTTGAAAAGACAACATAACCTTTTCTGCACTTTTCTGAAAAGCAGACTTGTCTTCATATGTGCAGAACTTTTGTCTTTTTACTTTGTCTACTGTTGCATTGCCTTTAACTAATTTAGGAATGTCAACTTTGCGTCTTTCTTCCTTGTAAAGGCCTATTTTGATATAAGAAAAAGGTCTGTCACCCTTTTTCAAATAACCTTTTGTCTTCATGTTACAGAACAGCGTGGGCAGGCTGAGCAGTTCTGTTTTCCACTTTGTCTTCGACTTTGTAAACTGATCTTGTAGTCAAAAACAATACATGAGACTTGGAAACATATTCCATAAAGTGTTTAGCCTGTTCACAAAGAACAGGTTCTGTTCACAAAGAACAGAACACTTTAAAAATGCCCAAGCTGCTCAACAGTGTAGAGCAGCGTAGACAGTTTATGTCCAGCCTGTTCAGCAGATAGAGCAGCTTGGACAAACTGTCTTAGTTGCAACACATGCAACATATAGAACAGCTTTAGACTGATATTGCAAATCATTTTCAGGTTTCAATAAGGCATATAACAGGCCTTAAATTCAACCTTCAAATGCATCAACATGTTTGATTATAAATCTCCCCCTCAGATGTAGAACAGGTTTGACTGAGGCCTTTTTGTGCCTAACAATCTCCCCCTATTTGCAATAACCAGTCCAAGCTGGTCTTATCAAAAATCACTATATATTTTTACAGTACATTTTGCTGAATTGAAATTACAACATTACAGTAATGTAAAAGATCAGTTTATATATACACTGATTCTTGACTACACTAGAACAACACATGTTCTTACAAGAGTACAACTAATGTACTAATGTATTTTACAACTATTGTAAAAGCAAAAATTACAACTTATGTAATAATGTACAAC